>JBCNJP010000017.1:55914389-55988945 GCA_039602395.1 Deinandra increscens subsp. villosa | reverse complement strand
CAAGAGCTTCTAAAAGCAGATGAGAAAATAAAAGAGCATGCAGAAGAAATTGAAAGACTGAAGAGGTTATTGGCTGAAGCCCTCCAA
Source organism: Deinandra increscens subsp. villosa (assembly GCA_039602395.1). Lineage (NCBI taxonomy): Eukaryota > Viridiplantae > Streptophyta > Magnoliopsida > Asterales > Asteraceae > Deinandra > Deinandra increscens. The sequence goes on along the minus strand of JBCNJP010000017.1, from coordinate 55,988,858 downwards.
AATAATCAAACTACCAGAGCCAATAATGATGATGATGAGGGTGGTAGTGGAAGTGGTAATCAAGGTGATGATCGGATGCAGGAACAAGCTCCCTATGCTGAACACATTCAACAAAATAAAGAGCCAAGTCCAAACCAAGCTGGCATAGCCTCTGAAGGAAAAACTCTTCCCATTGTCACAGAACAAGATGTAGACGACACTCATCTTGCTGATTTCCCATCAGATGACAATGAATCTTCTTAATCTGAAGTTGATATTTCCTATGGCGACACGTTTCTAAATGATGAACCAAATGATGAAGAGGAAGATGAAATATACCAATCGGTAATAAGCCTTGTAGGTCCGAAAATCTCCCAAACACACGATATACTAATCAAACACGAGTGCGGAATCCTCGTGAAAGATCGATTCAAGAAAATAGTAGAAGAATAGACTAGATCTTTAAGAAAGATGAAGTCTTGAATGGAATCGGCTACTATTGAAGCAAAGAAATGCTGATCGTAAACTAGAACTCTCTTGAAGAAATCGTGAACAACAATATCAAATGCTTACTTGATCATAAACATGAGGTGGTATTTATACCACCTCTTACAAGGCCTTGGGCCAATCATAAACTCTAACTAGCCCAATCATAAACCCAAGCCCATGCCCAATCTAATAGTAAACTAGCCTAAACATAATAAAACTAGCCTACTAATCTAATTAAACCCTCTAAGCCCAGCCCAACTTATTTAATATTACAAGCCTCATAATCTAGCCTCTACAATCTTCCCCTAGGCTTGTGATATTAAATGTCTTCGATCTTTGAAATTCTTCTTCTTGAGTGGCTGGCATAGATGCTGATGAAGATTCTTTCCGCAGAAATCTTCAACGGGTTTCATGACGGGCACTTGGGACTTCCTCTTGATCAGCATCAGCTTGAACTTCTTGAAATGAACAAGTTAATGAGAGGAGGATTCTCATTGACTTGCTTCTCTTGAAAGAAATGGTTCTTGCTGAAACTTCGGTAACTGTCTTGAATCTTCAAAACAATTAGAGGTTAAATTTTGAAAAACCTCTAACTGTGAAGACCTTGATTGTTGAACTTCAAACTTCATGAACTCTGACTGCTCTCTGTATCATTTTCTTTTTCAAAGATTGACTTGAAATCTTCAGCTTCCCCTAAACATGTGAGCATTTTCTTTGAAAAACTTTTGAAGCTTTTGGATACTTGTAAAGATACCAACAACTTCCCCTGAACAGTTGCTTTTCAGATGGAAGTCTTGTCCGGTTGGTTCTTTAACTTGAGCAGCAGCAACATCTTTCTATCATCAACCTGTCTGACACACATTTGAAAAAAAATACTCCACCAGACATTTGATGATCGGTCTTTGGGTTAGAGGTAATTATCATCAGTTCAGTTGATTCAGATTAACATAATTTTAACCAAAAACCCTAATATAGATTACGGGTTTTCTATAAAACTTCCCCTGAACCCAAGACCTCTAAAGACTTCCCCTTAGCTGATTACTTCCCCTCAACTAAGGACTTCCCCTGAGATAATACATATTATCTTCGAGTTCCCTTCAGATACTATGTATTATGGAAGTCTTTTCATTAGATAATAAGTATCATCCTCGAGTTCCCTTCGGATAATACTTATTATCCCCTCTCCTTCCCCTAAAAATTTGTCAAGATCTGACGGAGGAAGTCTTTTCTATTAGATATAAGTATCATCCTCGAGTTCCCTTCGGATAATACTTATTATCCCATACTCCTTCCCCTAAAAATTTGTCAAGATCTGTCGGGGGCATATTGTCATGCATTAAAACCCTTGAAAGACATAATATGACTTCTCAAATCAACCTGGCCAAGACGAAAACACACCAAAAAGAACTTAAAACTCACACAAGAAAGATAAAAATAGACAAATACTTACCAATATCAAACATGAGAAAGTTTACAAGGGATCAAACCATATGAATCTGACTGAGGAACCCTTTTCAGCTTCAGTTACTTGACTAGTCCAGGTGATTGCCGGTATATTTGTCCGCTTTAAACTCAGACCCGATTAAACCCAACCAAATATGTTATGCTTAATATAGTACAATATTACCGTCATGTTTAATTGTCCCCACACCCAAGCGTACACAGCAAAACCTACCCAACCTCAGAGTTTATTGAGGATTCACAAACCCCCAACTTGAGGAACCATGCAACACCGTTATGACTAGCACTTATTTCATTAACCATCAGTTGGTGATCAGGTCGGCCGCTAAGCACGTAAAGAAGACCAACTGAGTGATTATTTATTCATTTTCTTTTCTTTTTCATTTTTTTTTATTTCTTTTTCCTTTTCTTTTTCCTTTCTTTTTCATTTTCTTTTACTCTGTGGTGTTGTCAAGGTAGCATAAACATGGCGTGTGAGAGAGTGAATACTAGGTATAATTACCACTCTCAACCCGTTTTTGCTGGGACTCAGTCTTTTAAACCATGCAACCTGGGATGGAAACTAAACATATATATCTTTTAAGTTCACTGCACTTTCATTGGAGGTCATAAGTTTAGGTCGAGCCTACCGAGCATATCACCGTGGAGCTTGCCTTTCACTTCCGCCTTACGCGTGTCAGCCATCTCCAATCCGTGCATTCAATTTACTTCCCCTAAACTTCTCAGAAACAAGGCACAAATAATTAAAAATTGAAAAGCACACTATTTTTGAGGGGTCAACATTTTCATCTTCTTTACATTTCTTCCCCTTGCTTTTTGATTTTTAATGTCACAATTTTGTGAGCATCATCATTTTTTTTTTTATTTATTTTTTTTAACAAAATAAAACACACAAACACACAAACAATTTAAATGACTTTACACACATCTGGCCAAGCTAACTTTCAAAGTATTGATTTGAAAATTTTTAGAAAATAGGGTTTCATGACATGCACACTTCATTGCATTTGAAGTCAAACACTTAATCAATCAAGTGAAAATTTTAGGAAATTTGGTTTGACTCAAAACACCCTTTGCCGCTTCATTCACACAACCAAGTTAAGAACAGTACCTTTCGTGCTGAATTTTACCTTTTACCTCTCAATGAGACATACCTTCCATTTATAGATTACTTGACATAACATGAAGATACGTCTCCTAAACTGTGCCTGGAACAATCACTTATCAACAAACAAATTAGTAATAAAAACGTTAGTGATAATCCTCCTTGATCGTTCCTGCACAGAGTGAGAGATTAGTTAGCCATTGGTACCCAGGCCATTGTTTTTCTGGGTACACCTGAGGAATCAATGAAAGATACCTCTTGTAAGAACATCCCCTTTGAAAAATCAGGAAGTTGGGATGATTCGGTTGTAGCTGCCTTGACTTTTGGTTTCCAAATTCCAGGTGATTTAACATTTGTTTTAGTCACTTTTGGAGTTGTGACCTTAGGTATTTCAACCTTCTTCATTTTAGATTCACTTTTCAAAACAGTTTTTGTTTTAGTCACCTTTTGATTTGTGACTTTAGGTATTTCAACCTTCTGCATTTTAGAAATATTTTTCAAAACAGTTTTAGTTACCTTGGGAGGGGTAACTTTGGTTTTTTCAAGTTTTGATTGCTTTGAAAATGGTTTGATCACCTTTTTCTGAAAATTTTGGTAACTTGGAAAGCTGTTGTTTTGATTTAAAGATTTTCTTTCAGCTTTGGCAGCACCCCAATGTTGATCAGAGGGTTTAACCTTGGGAGTAACAGTCTTCATTCCTTAGGTTTCTGCACCATCATCGGCTTAGACTTCACAGACTCCTGAGATGAAACCCTTTGACTTTTCGGAAAATAGGGTTCATAGGGGCGATACAGACAGTTCCTAGCAATATGACCAGCAATGCCACAATTAAAGCAAGTCTGCTTCTTTAGATAGAAGTCAGACGTATACCCATTTGACTTTGGTGGCTGATATGGAGCTGGTTTGCTCTGTGTCTGCTTCTTTGGTTTGACTTCAGCTTCAGATTTGACTTTCTGCTGGTTTGTCGAAGCCTGTGTCGAACCTGTCTTTACTATCTTTGTGCTTCCTTGATTCTTTGACGTTGAAGCACCATCCTTGCAATTACAACAGCAACTGCATGATCCAACTGAAGAAATGGGAGACACAGCCACACTTTTCATCTTATCATTCTTCACCACAGTTGTTGGCTTCACACTCGGATGCTTGATGGTGATCTTTGGCTTCTCAACTTTAGCTTCACCGATCACTCCATCAGTTATTCCCTTGAACTTGGAGGAGAAGGATGGTAAGTCATACCCAACATCTGGTTCTTGGTCAAACATAGATCCAGATGTCATAAAGATCTTTCCCCCAGGCCGTGTCGTCAAGATCACCTTTTCCCTTTTGACATCGTCAATTACTTTGAAGCATGGGGTTTCAATTTTAGGGTATGGTTTCAACTCTACTCCAACATCATCAGACTTGGAATTATGACACCTGTTGTATTCTCGGCACTCAGCATCATTGTCTGATATATCTTTTACTCTCCCTTCACCATAAGTCATATTTGCTTCATTATCAATTTCTTCTTGAGTCAATGGTGTAGTTCCAACCAAGACACTGTCAATAGGAGGAGCAGCTTCTTTATAATCAGACTCGGTTCGTTCAACTTGATCCTCACTAAGAAGTATTCCTATAATGTCTCTGGGAACTGGTGGAGGAATGATGTTGTTTGCAGCCAAGGCCTTATCAGTCTTTTCTGACCCAAATCCAGGTGTGTGTTTCCCAACTTGACCAGTCACAACAGCATGTGACAATTCCTTTCCAGCATCAAGCATTCTTTTGCTCCTCATTTGATTCATATCAAGTTTAACCTGCATCTCATTGTTCTTATGCTTCAGGTCATCTATCTGCTTACTTAGCTCAGCTATTTCTAACTTAGCGTTGTCATACAAATAGGCGTTCTCAGTTGCAAGGTTCCTATATTTTGCTATATCTAATTTCTGGGCTTTAACTTTTTCTTCATTCTTTTGCCATCTACCTTTAAATGAGCTCTTCTCGCACTTTGTCTCAAACAATTCTGACTGAAAATTTTTACAGATTTGCCTAAGTTCAGGAATTAATCGAGCACAAGTAGGATTGGGGCATATCTCAGCATCTTCGTCCTCCAATATATTCTTTTCTTCAACCACTGAACTCATTATGCAGCTTCTGAAAATCTTGAAAAATCTGCAAAAACGGCAAAATCGGCAAAAGTACTATTCAAAAAATAGTGTCAAAAACTTAAAACTGAAAAACGGAGGCCTTCGGAGTGGAATTTGGGGGTCCAAACGAGCTCCCCTGGACGTTAGTCTGGGGTAATTCTGGGGCTTGATGTCACGAACGTCGTGTTAAAATTTGAGCTTCTAACTCCAAACGAGTCAAAAGTTACGCCCGTTTCCGTGAAGGTGTGAAATTGTGACTTTTTGCCGCAAAAGAGTTTCCGATCGTAAACACTGTTTCCGATCGTAAACGTGATTCCGATCGTAAACACCTTCAATCGCAAACACCTTCAGTCGTAAACAATGATTCCGATCCCTCCAGTCGTAAACTCCGATTCCGGTTGAACAAATCGTAAACGCGATTCCGATCAAGAAAAATCGTAAACTCTTGATTCCGACTAAGTACAGTCGTAAACACCAAATTCCGGATCGTAAACACTTAAAAATCCCAGCTTGATGTCGTAAACGCCAAACCGCTGAAGAACACCAAGAACACCAAGTCGTAAACCTTCAAAATCACCCAGAAACTGATCGTAAACACCAAGAACAGCAGCAGTACCGATCGTAAACTCTCCAAACAGCTTCAAATCGTCAAAAACCGACACTTTTTCCAGAAAAATACTTGAATCCAATATCGTGAGAACCGCGAAACACTTGTTTCTTGGCTCTGATACCAATTGTAGGTCCGAAAATCTCCCAAACACACGATATACTAATCAAACACGAGTGCGGAATCCTCGTGAAAGATCGATTCAAGAAAATAGTAGAAGAATAGACTAGATCTTTAAGAAAGATGAAGTCTTGAATGGAATCGGCTACTATTGAAGCAAAGAAATGCTGATCGTAAACTAGAACTCTCTTGAAGAAATCGTGAACAACAATATCAAATGCTTACTTGATCATAAACATGAGGTGGTATTTATACCACCTCTTACAAGGCCTTGGGCCAATCATAAACTCTAACTAGCCCAATCATAAACCCAAGCCCATGCCCAATCTAATAGTAAACTAGCCTAAACATAATAAAACTAGCCTACTAATCTAATTAAACCCTCTAAGCCCAGCCCAACTTATTTAATATTACAAGCCTCATAATCTAGCCTCTACAAGCCTGGTGCTACCTCCTGAGAATATCAAACTTCCGAGATTCTCCAGAGCTACACTTGAAATAAATCAATCATCTTGAGGAGAGATCCTTGCTTTGACCATGGGTGAACCAGATGCTCCTCCTGTCATTCCTGAAACGTCATTGCAACTCCAATTGGCTCCTCCAGTACAACAGCCAATAAGCATGGTTATGCCTGCAACTGCTATATCTGTGATTTCTGAACAACTCAAACACCTGCATGTTGAAAGTGAGTTCTTAGATCTTGGAAGAAACGCGTTTCGGGAATTCTATGCAAACACTCTTGCTACTGATCCTAGCATTCGAAGCGTTGTAGTTGTTACTGAAGAAGCAGTTGAAGCCAGAGAAGCAATGGAGATTCAGCGTCTCAGCATGATTCCAAATGATATCTTCAATGATATAAGTTTGGCTGAGCGTCTGAACAATCTTGTTTATGACTCCAGTGCTACAAACTTCATAAACCTGGAGTTTACAACTGACGATGAATATGGCGAGGACATCACTTATGAGATCAAAGACGAACCAATTGAGATTGTATCTCCAACTCATCCAAGATCTGAACCTATGTGTCACACCCCCAAAAATCCCACGCGCGATAACGCGCTGTAGGGAGCGTGACAAACCAGGATCGCCGTCCATTAGTTACACCAAAGGACAAATAATTAATAAAAACGTTTCATATTTCATTAAAATATATAATTAGAGTTTTACAAATGCGGAAGCGTAAATACAATAAAAGTACTTATGTAAAATCTTTGTCACCCAAGGTGACGTGGCTTTGTTCAAAGACATTAAAAGTGTTTCAAGACTCATGCATGCGTACTCGTGATACTCGAACCTCTGCAACCTGAGAAATAACATGCTAAAAAGTGTCAACACAAAGGTTGGTGAGTTCACAGGTTTATCAGTTCAAAACAGTTCAAGTTAATGTAAATCGACTGTTAACAACAGTCCCAGTTCAATGTAAATCAACTGTTCCTCGACAGTTCAAGTTTAAGTTAAAGGTTGACTGTTCAACAACACTTCAAGTTCAGTTTAAAATCCAGATAATATATCAATAGTTAGCTAAACTATTTTCAAGAAATCAGTGCACGTGTGACTAGATCAACTAGCTATCCAGTTACTGAAGCTCGACAAGTTCAATTGTGCCTCGTTAAGACTAAGAAGTATATAACACCCGTTCGATATCCAATCGAGTCAGCGCGAATGACCCGGGTGGGGCTTGTCAGGCCCAGTAGATCTACCAAATAAGTTCCCGCTGATGTCACACTGACAGTAACTCTAAAGTGAGGACTTTATCATAAGTGTGCCACTATCATTCAGGTGATATAATTATCTAAAAGTTCAAGTGTTTGCATGTTAATCTCCCCCAACAGGATTTAAAATATGTAAAAAGGGGCCGTGAAACACACCTTAGGTTGCACAGCAAAAATTCCAGTTAAACAGTACAGCAAATAGCAAGTACGGGTCTTGTGAAAGCAATCAGTCACCTAACGAGCATCCAAATATGAGTGTGTGTTCTTACAAAACGACTAGGTCTAGACTAACGACAAATGGAAAATAATGTCAAACTATGACATGACGACGATTATTAACAAGTCGAGGATGGCACATAGCCAAAATCATGACGATTACGAAAGTCGATGAAAAGTATATTATTAACCAGTAATATTTGTCCACGAAATCGAATAATAAAATAGGTTTATACATATAAATATATATATACATAACCAAATATATATAACTATATCAAGAACGTGTACTAAAATGTACTTATATGTTTATATAGATGTACTTATATGTTTATATACTTCTATAAATATATAATTCTAACGTTTAAAATATTTATATCGTATGATACGACAAAATATATTATGTGTATACATAGTGTTTTTTTTATAAATATAAGGGTCATTAAAACGTTCGTTTTATATTTTCTAAATACGTATATCTATATATTTTCTAATTGTGTATACTTTTATAAATCACCGTCAAATAATCAAGTGTTTTATATTCAAATCAATTTATATAAACGAATGTGATAACGAACAAGATAATGACGATTACGAAACCCTATCGGTCCAAAACGATGTTAAGAGTGATGGGTGGTTGGTTTTGAATCGAGAAAAAGGTTAAAAACACTAAAATAAATTAAAATAGCAAAACCAAGGTTAGCAAGGTTCGAACCTGAGCCCTTAGGCCCAAATCCGAGAACCCTAACCACTGGGACGAGAAGCTGTTTTGGTTTAATGTTTGATCGAAATCTTTTTAACCCAATCTGGTAGGGGGAATCGAATCTTGATTAAAAACTAAAAAGGAGTGGGGAGACTGGGACTCGAACTCGTGACAGCCCGCATACAAACCCACGTAACCAACCACTAGGCCAATTTAGCGAACTGATAGTTTACCAGACTGAAAATTTTATAACCCAGATCTGACTGGGTTATCTTCTTCCCCATAACACCCCAACCCGCCGGAACCCTACGCCGGTCGCCGGAACGTCGCGAACAGCGAGTATAACACCCCAAACACCCTCGACTAGCATAGATTAAGCCATACCTTAAGCTTGGGATGAATGGTGATCTCTATTTTTTTTCCGAAACGAACTCGAAATTTGATCGCGGACACGACTCCAACTCGATTCCAGTTGCTTCACGGTGATCCCCGAGTGCAAAGTGGGTGATCGATGGTAGTAGATGGTGGTGTAGCAGTGGCCAGAAATCCGATTGGGGTGATGGTTTGCCTTCGTTTCAAAGAGGACGAGAGAGGAAGAGACGTGAGGTGTTCTTTGGTATGTTGTGTTTGTAAGAATGAGGGTTAATGTTCTACATTAACACCTCCCATAGCAATCGATCGGACCCTTCAACTTTGTAACCGAAATGAACTATCCACATTTAATTCGGTATTGACGACTTTAGTCCATAATGCAAGTTACAAGGGTGGCACAATGTTTAGGTAATTTACAAGGTTAATCCTTGGGGTTAGTTTGAATAGAAGATGAATTTAGAAGTTAACAAGGTTAACTCTAGAGTTTAGGAATGGTTAATCCTAACTAATGGGTTAACAAAACTAACGGGGAAAGAAAAAATTGATGAAGATACGTGTGCAAGCACGGATAACTGAACGTGAAATGTTTAGATAAAGTGTAGCCCTAATTTGGTTCACATAAAATAATACGAAATCATAATAAAACGTGTGGCACATCGACACATAAAATCATGGGATAAATCATGTGAATTTATATACATATATATATCACATAAATTCATAAGTGTTATTGTCACATAAAATGACAACGTTCACATGAAATCATAACGTATGATTTACATAAAATCATAGAACAATAATATCAAACATCTAGACTTAAGTGCATGCTCGTATAGTGATGGCTATACAAAACCCTAATTTGCTAAGGTCAACACAGTCGACACATAAATGTTCACACAACATTTATAACAGTTTACGTTCAGTTAATGCCAGAAAAGACCTGAAAAGACGGATTGTCACACTATGGAAGGTCAAGTAAATCCCTTCACTGGTGCTGCAAATGAAACCGTTCAAATGCATCCATTAACAAGTGCTGGTGGTGGTCAAGCTACAAATAATCCGGCCTCAACACAAGAAGCTGGTCCTTCAGGAAAACCTGACAAAGGTAAAAGGAAACTGACTCCTGAAGAGATTTACGAACAGGAAATTGAGAAACAAAAGAAGAAGGAAGAATCTATCATAGCTACTAAGGAAGAAATAATTCTTGAGAGGAAGTTGGATGAGATTGCCAGACAATAGGCTATCAGAAACTTGATTGAATCCAGCCGTCCTCAATCAAAAATTGGCCCTGGATCAGAAAACTTTGAGCCAAATGATCAAAACACAGATCAGGGAGAACCTAGAATAAGAATTATCCCCAACTTAGCTGGAGACAATGTTGATCCATCTGACACATCAGAAATTGCAAAATATGTCAGAGAGCTCATATCTCGTGGGATTCCATTATCCTACTTGATGACCCTCACGCATGCACAGCTAGTTGAATTGTATACCGACGAGCAAGATATGGAGAAACATCTATACAACTACAAACTTGCAAATAAGCTTACTGATCCTCGAGCAAGTCCCTTTGCTGATATCGATAAAAAGTTTGAATATGTACAATTCAACGACAATTTACGGGAAAAGGTCTGAGAGATGCATGCTCAGTATATGCCCCCACCTCCTGACATCTTTGATCATGTTTCACCTCCACCCAGTCCCACTACAGCTACGCTTGGTGTTAACCAATTGACCAAAAGAGAGTTGCAGAATTTTCTAGACGAGCGGGGATATGCTCGCAAAAGCTATAGCAAAAAGCAGCTACCTAGTCTTCGAAAAATGGTCAAAAACCACATTATTGAAGAAAACAAGAAGGTCAAGCATCAGTAAGATGAACGAGAAGCAATAAGGGTAGAGGAACACCAAAGGAAGGAAGCCCCTACCTTGGTTGACGACTGGAAGGAAATGGCACCTTATCGGAAAGCCTTGGTGCAGTTCACTGCTAAAAGGCTCAAAGATATGCCTCCTAACGTCGAATCTGATGATGGGATGAAAATCCTTGGTTGGAAATATGATCATGAGTTTAAGGCATTTATTGTCAAACGCAGAAACGAATTTGTACAATTCTTTGCCAAAATAAGAGATCTTCTAAATATGTTCTCTTGGGAGTTGAAACAACTTAGGTGGCGACAACCGATCAACCACTCAAATGGTCCAGTGGGTAGAGATGCTGAAGAACAAATAAGATCTATCTACAATGTTAGCTCTACTCGCCCCCTCAAGACAGAGAAAAAGAAGTACAAAACGTTCAGAAGGTAGAGAGTTGTGGTCCCACATAAGGTCATGTACAAAAGTATCAGCAAGGATTTGATCACAAAGAAAATAAAGGGAGATCAGAAAAGTAACCCAATAAAATGTTGGTATTACAGTGGAGACACTCATGAGTTGGTCATTGAAAGGGAAGACGACGATACAATAAGGCTCTTCGCTGCAATTGAACTGAGATTGTTGCATAGAAGTTACCTTAAATGGTTATTCTATAGTCGCCTGGACACCATCCCTCGAAGGCTTAGGCCATACGAGATAGTGGATGTAAACTACTTTGGTTTGTTTCTAAGATGGTGGTGCTGGGAGTGCATTGCTGCCTGGAAAATGACAATAGAAAGCCTGAGTACCTTGAAAGACTGGGTCATGGGTGGTCGCGGGATCTGCTATCTCTCCCGTGGTCGTGAAAGGATGTTGGAGATGTAGCACTATTCTGACTTGAAAAAGTTCGCTCAAGAAGACCTTTGGATACTATACGAGGTACATATCATGTGCTTAGATGATCGATACAGGAATCTTTCACGCAAATACTGGAGGTTCTTGCTAAAGCTGCTTGGATAACTCAGATAGTCATCAGTTTCTCTTTTCTATGTTTGTATTACCACCATAGGGGGAATTTGTAAGATCTTTATAGGATTGGTGGCAACTCAAACATAACATCCTTAGTTATTGTGCTCAAATTATAAATCTTTCACTTTAACTTGTATTTTGTATTTGGACAATTCTCTTAATGATTATGATAATCACTCAAGTGTTTGATGTTTTGTGCTTCATATGTAATGTCTTAACTTGTGTTGATTATTGATATTGAAGAAATTGCCCTTGTACATTTCAATTCCAGTGTGAAAGTCTGAAACCAAGTTCTGGGTCATTTCATGATAATCTACTTGGCAAATGTTTATAATTGAATGTGTCTTCGTAATAACAACCCTTAGTGATTCAATAATGATAATTGACATTTCCGGAGTGTACTTAGTGATTTCTGAACATTCTTGGCGACCTCACCAAGAATGTTGGCGATCTGGCCTTTGCTCTTGGCGATCTGGCCTTTGCTCTTGGCGATCTGGCCTTTGCTCTTGGTAATCTGGCCTTTGCTCTTGGCGATCTAGAGGTTTGCCCTTGGCGATCTCGCCAACCCTTGGCGAGCTCACCAAGTGGCCTTGGCGATCTCAGCATTGTTCTTAGCGATCTCGTCAGTCTGATGTCATAAAATTCACTAACTTCAATAACATTCTCTTGATTTTAGTGCAATCACGACCTGTGCTCTCTCCAGTATAAATAGCAACATGGAAATACCCTAGAATAAGCTCCTGGACGACTGTTTGAAGAGAGAGAGCACTTGTGTGTGAAAACCCTCGTGTTTTTGAGTTTCAGACATGAAATCTAAGGATTTCAACAAGCAAACAACATGATTTGATCATGGATTCATGATTTCCGCACTTGGATCTGTGTATTGGATGAGTAAAGGCTCCAAATTGGTCCTGACAAATGGTATCAGAGCGGGTACCGATCAGATCTCGTTTCACGACGAATCTGATCACTCGAATCTTGATTTTGAGCTTGAATGAATTGCAGATTGGAAAACCCATTTTGGAGACTTTTTCTACTTTTTCTTATTTTTGGAGCTGTTCGGATGATTTCTGGATGAATTTGATGATAGATTCTTGTTATTGGGTTCATGTGGGAGTGAATTCATGCTCCAATCGTTCAAATAAGTGAAGAAATATGAGATCCGAGAAGAAAAAACGAAGTTGTTAGAGGTTTCCCGTTTTGGGGGTTTTTGAAGATTTTTGAGCTTTGATTCTGAGTTTTTTGGTGTTTTTGGATGAAATAAAGTATGAATCTTGATGGAAAACGCGTTCCGGATCCATTGGAAGCATTGGTTTCGCCTGATTCGCAATAGATTTGATAGATCTGAAAAAACACACACTAGTGCGTGTTTCGCGGTGTTCTTCGTGTTCTTGAGGATTTCTAGAATTTGTGATAGATTCAATCAATTTTTCCATCCGTATGGGATGTGAGTGGCCATAACATGTTCTACAACAGGTTTGTGTCAAGAATGACTTGTTTTCGTTCATTTTCAGGTCAGATTCAAGGATCAAAGTGCTGTGTTCATCACAAGTGTTCATCATTTTTCTGGGTTATGTTGAAGATGTTCTTGGCGATTTCACTGCATTTGAAGATGTACTTGGCGATTTCGGATCAGTTCTTGGCGATCTCGACTGGCTCCTTGGCGATCTGGAACTGTACCTGGCGATCTCGGCCATGAGCTTGGCGATCTCGAATAAAGCTTGGCGACCTCGGCTTGGCGACCTCGAACGAACCTTGGCGGTCTCGATCTAAATAACTGGGTTTTTGTTCGAATAATTTTGGGACATTCTTGATCGTCTAGGGTTGTGTACGATCGAATTTGGAGTTCAACGAGCTAAGATTTGTTAATTTTCGTCAAGTATTCTTTGAGTTATGGCTCTAATACGGTTTTCCGGCGGGTGTTCCTTGTTCCGGTAGTCTTTTCCGATTGCATTAGGGTTTCGAGATGAAGAAGACGCAGGTGGGGACCAGGGGTGACGTGGCTGCCATTTATTGGCTTTAAGAGAATGTTTCTCTCCCTTCATTTCAGTCACATGCACAGAAAAGTTGGTCAACCTAGAATGCTTTCGTGTGTTGATTGGCCAAGAATAAAGGCGTGGATCCCTGCTACATGAAGAAGACGTTGACAGCATTTGTCGCTGTCTCTTGACAACCGTTGGAGAATAATAGGCTGTCGCATTCTCATTGGCCAGATCTAGCATCACACGGATCACACCTCAACAGCCCTTGGATCCCACTAAACTCAGCTGTTGATTATCTTTTAGGGTGAATTCTGATTGGCCCTTATCCAAAAACGCGGATTATGGACATTTAGGACTCAAATCTGATTGGTTAATCCATTTTAACATGGATTGCATTTTTCAATGGGGATTTTTCTCTAATAATTAATATTTTCAGCATTTTTCGTTAAATGTGTGGTATTTCTCATCAGTTTTTCTACAGACTAATGACATAACGCCTCAGCGAAATTGTGAAAATTTTTATTAGTCATGGATTTATTCCGCTATATTTCGACCGGATTTCTAGTTTTTGTTGACGTCAAGACTACGTTAGCTAACGACCACTGACGGACTAAGTTTCGCTTTTCGGTTAAGTTTGTGACTATTTCGTTATGTCTCACTCCAAGTTGTTTAGTTGATGTTGTGCTGATGTCATTTAACCGGATTAACTGGAATCTCAGTTAAAAATTGGAATATTCCGTTAAATCTCTAACGGAAGGCCCGTTACTTGAATAAAAATTGACGGTTTTCTCAGATTTATTCCAAATTGCACAGTTTGACTCAGAAATCTTCACGGAATATTTTTCCGAGCTTGATTTTCTTCACCCAAAGTTATGATGACTCCGGTTATGAATAAATCTCGCATTTACGCTCGTGGTCTCAGTTTTTCACCGATTTGACACTTTATTTTTGCATCCAACCCAGTCACGCGGAACAAGTGCAGTATTTATGGATCATTCACAACTGTCAGTATCCTGCTTTCGGTTTTTCGCAAGATTGTCCGATTTCAGGATTTTAGTACCGTTTTCTATTCGGAACTGAGCGGAACGGTTCCACTCTCTACATCTGATTTTTCGCTTCCGCATCAGATGTGTTTAGAGGGATCTAGAGAAAAGGGGGAACCATTATGGGTTTGGATTATCGGGTCCATTATTAGAAGTTGGAGCATTTTCAGTGATTGATTGGTTTATCTGATTCGGTTTGTTGTGGTTTTGACTTCGATGTTCAGCATTCTTAGTATTGTACCCGACCGTGTGAACCGAGTGAACTGCAGCACTTGGCTCTCAACTGGAGCAACAAGAACAGAAGAAGCTTATTCAAAGGGGGAATCTTTACAACATAAAGATTCCGGTTTATCAGTTGTTCTTTGAAGATGTACAACAGAGCGGTTCTTCACCAGTATGACAGATTTGACAGCGTCAGTCAAGGGGGAATTGTTGGAACTAATAATAAGTGTGACTGACGCCATCAAATCTATTCTCGAATAATTCGGTTGAAGAATCCATTATGAAATGATTCAGAGACGCGGGTTGTGATGATCGAGGCTTGCAAGTTTGGACCGAACACTACGTCAAAAATGACCTTTAGCCACTGTTTTTTTTAAAACGCGTAGCCACTGTTTTAAAAAAAAACGTGGCTAAAGGTCATTCACACTAGTTTTAGCCACACTTTTTTTCTACGTGTGACGAAATATATAGCTTTTCGGGCCTTTTAGCCACACAATTTTTGTTCGTGTGACGATAAACACCCATTCTCAGAACCTTTAGCCACACTTTTACAAACAAGTGTGACATTTACTAGTCACGCAAAAAAAAGTGTGGCCAAATATGACCAACGATCACTGTCTTTTAATTCACGTTACAAAAAAAAACCCATATATTTAGAACCTTTAGTCACACTTTAAAAAGTGTGGCCAAATGTGACTAATTGTCACGGTATTTTTTTATTGATGTGACTAAAAGCTATTAGGTATAGTCACTTATATTAATCAGTGTGACCAAAGAGTAGTTTCTATTAACCACTTATTAAAAGAAACAAAATTAGTGACTATAGGTACTTTATGATCACATATTTTTTATTCATGTGATAAATTTCCCCCCAAAGCATATTAAGTTTTTTTCAATAATTTCATCTCCCCCCTAATTAATATTTAGCTATTTCATTTTTCCCTCCTATATTTTCATTTCCCTCTGGAATACTTTTAGCCACGCTTTTTACATATCTTATCTCATTTTTCCCAATTTCATATACACCTCTCAGATGCTCAAATTCCTTTCCTCGACAATCAGTCTAGTCTTTCTATCTACACATACGTTTCTCTCTAACACTATGTTCCCAAGTTTACTTAAAGGAGGAAAAGAAAGAAAATGGAAGGAAAAGGAATGAACTTTGTGTTCCCAAGTTTCATTAAAAGAAAGAAAGAGAAGGGAAATAAAAATTGTGTGTTCCCAAGTTTCATTTAAAGAAGGAAAGGGAGGGAAAGGGAGAGAAAATTAGGCAAGTTTTCTAGATTTTTCTTTCCTTCCGATTTGGAAAGAAATGGAAGGAAAGCAATCCCTCTTTTTCTTTTCTTTTCCTTTCCCCTCTTTTCCTTAACTTTCTTTTCCTTTCTTTTCTTTTCTCTCATTAAGTGAACTGGGAACATAGTGTAAAGCCAACACATACCTCCACTTCGTTTTCATCTTCCGTTCTCCATCCGCCATGCCTAGAGGACGCCTGATTCACGCATACCTGCTCCTTCAACAGTGTCAAGAGGACACATCAGCCATACCTGCTCCTTTATCCGCCGATTTATGGGCATCTGGTAGGGAACCCTACAAGGACGCATTTCTTCCTTTTTGTCTACCCTGAAAACCCTAATCTCTCTCCAGCAGCAGTGAAACAGGTTTCTCTCTCCATTTTTCCAATCTGAAATTTTGTTCCACCTTTACGATCTGTTGATTGAATTGTGTATCGAGTTCTTTGTGTATTGATTTGTCTTAATTTTGTTGAAAACAGTGTGAGAGCTGACAGTCGAAAAAATCACCGCAACGATAGCAAGAACCAAGGAAACACAGATAGATGTTCATGGATTTAGGATGTTAATGTCGAAATCTATCTGTAGCGCTACCGTTCTTACCTCAAAGGTTTGCCCTAATTATGAATTTCATCAGTTTCGCATCCCTCTTATGTATCTGAAATGATTCGGTTCTTAGATTCAAATTTGCCCTATTCTCTTTTATATCTGTGTTTGAGGTTTAAATCAAATCATCGTCGTCGTTAAGGATTGTTTACATCGCTTTCACTTCTACAGCCTTTACCTTATTTGTCACCCATTTTAACGATTGCTTTACAAAAGATTTTTGTACTGATTTGGTTTAAGTTAAGAGTTTTCAGGTTTAATCGTCCTCAAATCTCATCAACCTTGATTCCTACAAGTATCAATATCCGCCATAACTGACCTGGTATATGTGTGTGTGATATTGTTTTTATGTTGATTGTTGCTGTTACAAATTTGTTCATTACAGAATCTTTGCATATGAATTGCTTGCTAAATGATTGTGTGTGTTACATTATGTTGATTTGTGTGGTATCTTTTTATGTAACTGATGTTACAGATTTGTTAATTACATGATCATTATTTATATGATGATCTTTTGGTTTTTTGTTAGTGTTACAAGAGTCAAATATTAGCAAAACTGTTGTAATAGTTGACTTAAGTGAATGTGATTGTCTATTGTCAATTTGCTTATATATATGGTAGCTGATGAGCTTTTTTTTCTTTTCTTAAATGTACTAAAATTGCAGGTTTTTTAAAGGTATTTGATTGATCTTATTTCATTATTGTTCATATTTCATCTTTTTTTTTTTGGATTTGAGAATTGACGGAGTTGCGGTATTTCATGTTAATGGGATGTTGTTATGGTTTTTTCTTAAGTGTTACAACACTCAGTTTTAGCAAAAATAATTTTAGAGTGAGTTCTATGTTAAAGGGCGAGGCTGGAATGGTTACACCTTCGAAGTCCAACAAGGTGGGTGGGGGGTACTCTGATCGGCCTACTGCGTCTATATGTATGTATAAATATAATGCTTAGATCAGTTGTACGTACATTGATATAATGAAACTTTTTTTTTGTACTGTAATTGTTGGATTATGCAGGTTCAAAGGGATAACTATGAATCTGTAAATCAAGAAAAGATGATCCCCGGAGTGATTAGATGGATTCATGGTGGCACATAAGTTTCAATCGAGGGATCATGGGATAACTGGACGACAAGGTTTGTTAGTTAACTTAGTATAGCATTATATGTTGGCGTTTACCATTATCGATTTGTTGTTGACGGGCGATGGACTTGTGCTTCTGATTTACCACACGAATAGATGGTTTATATGTGCAGGTATATCTATGTATAACCCTTGCATATTTTTATATACAAATCATATTTTATATAAACTATACACATACATCTAAGTATATGTAATATATTTATCATTGATACACATTTGATTGTTTCTGTATTGTAGTTACATTATTTAGTTTTAGCCATTTAGGTATATAATTTTTTGGCTAATTACAAAAGTCAAGTAAACAGATCCGATTGCTTCATGAATATGGATCCATACATAAAAGTACTTGAGTTACTTGAGTGGGTACAGCCTGCACGGTTAGAGAGTGAAGCGTGTGAAACCATCATATTGCAATTATAGATCAGAAATATAATTACACTCACTTGCTTTAGTTTAGCTTCAAGAATCTTCTTTAAAATTAGTAAACCCCGAATGATCCATTGAAGCTTGACAAAATTCATAATGAAACCATCATATAAATTGACGTGACACTTTTGTTACAGGAGATGAAACAATGTATAAAAGAAACTCCATGGAAGCCTCGGCCGTCATGAGGTTCTAATAGGCTTTCCCTCAATAGACTACATAAGAAGGAACAACCTACATCATGAGCAAGAAAAACACAACATGCATGTCAACAGGATGCAAAGATAACTTATGGGAAGAACTTGCTTCTAAGTTTGATACAGGGGCGATTTCACTGGCTAGAAGCTCGGTTGTTGATGCTGACCTGGATGAAGGTTAGTTTTTATCATTTTTCATAACCTTATTCTATAATTAAAAGCATGAAGGGTTATTTATTTTACATGTATTAATAAACAAATTTTCTATCAAAAGGGAACCGACATGATGTTAGTGATGGTGAACACAAATCGCAGGGGAATTATGAATTGGAATTGATAAACAATAGACCCAAAGAGCAGGAGTTTTTGGATAATCATAATGCAAATTCTCATATGTCCTTTATTGATTTCTTGCAGCCTCGATCAGTTTTGATGGGTTTAGGGTTGTCTATTGACAATGGTTGATTGGCTTCATCTGACGAGTCATCGTTTATTGTCGGGCTCTTGGAAGATGTTCTAGAACTTGAGTTGCATAGACAGAATGCTGAATTTGATAGGTTGATGAAAATTCAGGTATCATTGATCATAAATTTTTAATCTAATAGACTTGGGAAGAGGTGCAAACAAACCAGCTTGAGTTAATCTCACATGTTGAAGATAAGTTCATTAAATAAATTAGTGAATGCTAAATTTAGTTGTTATATAGGATTATAGGAAAATGGAATAAATATCAATATTATTTGACTATTTTGTCAAATTTACAGATATATGAAGACTCCGCTTTTTACACTGTGTTGAAAATTCATAGGAAAGGCTACCTTGCTTTTGGTTGCAGGTGCAAAGGGAAACCGTCGAGCCCTGCCTTCTTCAACCATCATAAGATAAAACAGGTAAAAAAAATAAAATTTTGTAAGCATTTTTGTATTCAAATTTGGATTTCAGGTTTTCTGTGGTAGTAATTGAAGCCTAAAAAAATCAAGTTTCTGCACCATTGTGCATTTTTAGTTGTACACTTTTATTAACTTTGTCAACAAGATGACGAATCTTTGATTATATATAATATAGAGTGTCGTCATGTGTATTATTTGAACTTGAACTATGCCTCTCTAATTGTTAATCTTATCTTTTACTATTGATGAGTTGTTTAGTAAACTTAATATGATTACACTCCAATTATTTAAAGCGGTTAAAGTGGTTTGGTTACATTAGAATGAAACCTTAAATGCTTTTCTTACGTTAATAAAACCTTATTATGCTACTTTTTGCTGCAATCTTATCTATTATTTTCAAAGTTTGTCATTAGTCTATATAGTTTATTGTATAAATGTGGAAACTAATAGTAGACAGAGCCAACTGGCCCATTTAGTTGTTGTTTGCGAATGTGTATAAAAGCATGTATCTATTTTGTAATCATTTTATTTCTTTATTGAATTGTTCAATCGCTTAATTAATTTGTTGATGATTTTGCAAACAGGTGTTTGTTTATTAGTTTGCTAGACATGAACAGGTAAGCTTCCCCTAGCCTATTATGAAAATAGCAACATAATTTGTGGCATAAATTTAAGTTACATTTTAAGTTGTGAGCATAAAATCCAGCCACAATGTGCTTAACTGTCAACGCAAGTGGGGAATTTTTGTGCTTTTTCAGCGTCAAGTTTATGGTTCTTAATTTCTGGGTCTATCATGTGTTGGTTTTTTGTATATATATGCAACTCTCATCCAGATGTTTAATATCTTTTCAGGTTGAAACATGGTGCTTTGTGTTACTGATGTGAAGGTGTGTCTTCTGTTCATGTTATTGGATTCTAATTTGTAAGTTGGAGGTTCAATTTGGTGTGTTTTAAATTGGTGTTTATGTAGGCTTTTATGTATAGTACTCATTGGAAGATTTTTTTTTGTGCAGTTTCTTGGTTATATTCTTTATTACGATTTTAAGTTTGGTTATCTACAAGTTAGTCCTCCCGCTTTGCCAAATGATTGGAGTTAATTGTCTCGAAATGATAGTACGTGAAGCGCTGCTATTCGGACCTCATGAAAATACCAGAGCCAATACCTGCCATTAAAAGCCGAACCAAAATCTTCCAACTCCAAAAATCTCTCTTTGTTACTTCCTGAATGCTTTAATATACCTAGCACTAACTAAATAGTTTCTTTGGTAGCAGCAAAGAAAACTTAAGGGCACTAACTAGCAATGGCATGGCACAAATACAAGCATCTGAAGAGTACTTCTCACAGGAAGTAAGAGCAATCAGGAAGTACACACCCTACACAAATAGTGACAAAGAAACAAGAGACCAATATTACTAACTAACTGATAAAAAGGTATGCCTTATATCTGTTTGCATCCTGCTAAATAACATACTTTAATAACGGTTCGACTCCGCCACGAAGCGCGGGTCGACCAACTTGTTCTCTTATAAAATATAACTAAAGTTGTTAGACATGAAAACTTAAACATATCAATTTGCTCCTATACAATATAACTAATTTCATCTTGGATTTCTATCTTCATGTAGTAAAATACGACTGATTTCATTAACTTTTATGATCAAGTGTTTCAAGTGCTACTAAGAGTTCAAGTGCTACTAAGAGTGATGGAGGTCTTGTTCTAGTTGTGTATCATTTGTAGGTAACTTTTGATTAGAAATTTAGGTCTTTATTATTTAAATTGACAACTTATGTATGGATCTTGAATTGTTATTGTTTATATCATTTGGATTTTGTTTTCTCATATTTATTGTCGTTTTTATTTTACAAAAATATTGAAAATAAAATAGCTAATTACACGAAATGGTCACACTTCCAGCTATTAATGTGTGACTATATGATAGAAATGGCCACGTTTTTTTTGTTATAGATATGTGGCAATTACTTACTTTTAGCCACACTTTTTAGATGTAATAAGCGTGTCTAAAACAAACTATTAGCCACGCTTATTAAAAACTCATGTGGCCCTTGCTACCTTTTAGCCACACATTTAAGATGAAATGCTTGATTCCAGCAATTTTTTGCCACGTTTTTTTTTAAATATGTGGTCGTTGCCTCCTTTTAGTCACACTTTTCAAATAGAATGCTTAATTCCAGCAACTTTTTGCCACGTTTTTTAAAAATAAGTGTGGCTAAAACAAACTTTTTAGCAAGTTCGTGTGGCCGTTGCTACCCTTTATCCACGCTTATACAAAATTCATGTGGCCGTTGCTACCCTTTAGCCACGCTTATAGAAAATTCATGTGGCCGTTGCTACCTTTTAGCCACACATTTCAAATGGAATGCCTCATTTCAACAAAAATCTTGATACCTTTAGTCACGTTTTTTAGTTACTACAGCCACTAATCTTAAAGCGTGGCCGTATGGTACCTATGGTGACGGGACCTTTGGTGTCGATTGAAATAAAAAAACGTGGCAAAATACCTTTGGTCACGGTTTTTTTCAGTGGCCAATGGTTATTTTTGACGTAGTGGAAGACGTTTTCTTGAAAAGTCAGCTGTTCGAATCAACGATCAACGTAAAAGTCAACGGAAGATCGGTTTGAGAGAGTCAAGCTTCATATTAATTAAATCAACTTTGATTTAATTAATAATTTATTTTAGTTGTTTATTTGTATTTTTGCTCATTGTTTTTGTGTTTTACTAGTTAGTGGGCTAGTGAGCACATGGGCTCTCCATATATAGGGATGATAGCCTCATTTGTTAAAGTTAGAAGAAGAGAGAATAAGCAAGAATAAGGAGGATGATCTAGAGAGATGTGAGCTATCATTTCTAGAGAGAGAGTCACACATTGGGTTTGAGCTCAACCCAATGTGATCGTGGATTTCCTATGACGAGTTTATAATCATTCGGTTCGTTGTAATCATTCGATAATAATCAATAAATCGTTTGATTTATCGTTTTTGTTATAGATGTTCTTAGATTCTCATCATCCCGTCTCCTTAATCTAATCTTTGTTCTTGCTCAATGTCGAGATTTTTGTAGTGAAATCGGTCCTGACATTTATTTATTTGATCTTTGGAATATTTACTTATGTATATGTACTGTAACACAAATCATTTTTATCGTTATAAATATATTATATTATGTGAGGTTTAAAAAAACAATTGGCGTAATGACAGGAAAAATACCTCGAAGGTAGCTCAGGAACTTACAAACCTTTGAATGCAGACAACTAAAAAGAAAGAAGACAAACCTTAAAGTTTAAAACTGGAGCTTATAAGACTTTGAATGCACCTAATCTTTGTTCAGCCACATTATACAACCTCTAAAACACAAAGGTAGTTCAAAATATATAACAAACCTACAAAACCACAATACATCATAAGTATAATCAAAATTTGGGAATTCATATACACTTCAAATGGAAAGAGAAGTTGTACCGACCTGACAAAACCTAGTATCTCACACAAAACTATTAAGAAACTAAAAGTATCTTGACAGAACTCATATAGCTGAATCTTTGCATTAAAATTTTGGTCCCATAAACACAGCAAAAGTTAAGCAATTTCAAACTGTTAGCTTAGTACATATCAATTCATCTTCCATCCCAGGTTCATATAGGGAGTTCCAAATCTACATTGAGATTTCTCATGTCATCAAATGTCTTACAAATAGAACCCACTGCATATTTCATTTACGAAACCAACTAATGACAACAGTTGCATTAGTTGGTTTCAGTTGGATAAAGCTTTCTACTAAACATTTTCACAAGTGGTTAGCCTCTAAGATATGTTGACTTATGAAAATTTAAAATCGAGTTGAAATAAAAATCTTACCACTACTTTACCTTAGAACATGTCATTTTGATTTGACGGGTTAAAGCTATAAATAAAAAATAACACACACGAAGTACAATAATAAGAAAGTGTAGTGTAATAAAGTTTAATTAACCTCTAATCAAAGAAATATGCACAGATTATAATTTTAGCCTAACCATTGTGTTAGTAGCCAAAAAATGTTCCATTAGCTTTCTATATTCACCCCATATGTTACCACTGAAATGATGTTATTTGCTAAATTTATAAATGCTAACTTTATGATTAGTTTTCTTACCTCGTACCTAACTTTATGAATGCTAAGGAAGAATCATATTCACCAGAATCTTCTTAACCGCTGTCAGCATCATTTAACAAATTAGGTTTGTTAGGAAGTTTATGAGGCTAACAGCGAATGCACACCTTAGTTGCAGCAGCAACTACAATTTTTTGGTCGGACATCTTTAATCTGAACAATAAAGATGGCTCCAAGACACTGCATTACCATGAAGAACACTGCCCTGGTTAACGACAGTTTCCTTACCAGCAACAAAAACATCACACATGATACACACAACCTACAAAAATAAGACATAAGTAACATGGAAAAACAAAACTAAAAAAAAGATGACATGCATAAACATAACCTGAAAGCAAACCTTTACTAAAGTAAGTTGCAACCTAATTTTACAACGTGATCAGTCCTTGTTTTATAGCTGTAAGTTGGCACAAAAATAAAAAAGGTTCACCTTATTACCTGAGTGTCAACTGTGATCAGGGCCTTGCCAACCCTCAAAGTCATCTTTTGACCCCCATCCTAGGGTCAATCATTTTGACCTAGTCATCTTTTGGATCTGCTTCACTAAGCACTTCATCAAACTTCAATTATAAAAGATTGAAATCTTTAGTTGCTATCTAGTTAACTTTTGGGTCTGCTTCACTAACATGATATGATCATTGCCAAATCCCATACATATGGACCACAAAGATGGAATCATATTAACCAAAATATATTAAAACTTTTGCTCTACATGTTCACGACCCATCTTATATTTACCCAGTGCGTTGTGGTATAAATGACTAACTATTTTTTCCATGCATTACATGTAATCACAAAATGTTAAATCTAAAAGCTGAACCTGAAATCACAAAGGCGAATCCATGAAAGCAAACCTCTTAAATAGTTTAAAATTGGCTTCAAGAGATGTCAAATCACAACAAAGTTTTTCAAAACATGAAAGCAATGGGTCTACTTGTTGCAATGAAATGGAGTATGTTTAAATTAAATTAATTTAAATCATCCACTTATGTAGAAGTTTAATGCTCATGAAGGAATTTACTATTGAAATTAGTACGTGTACATCATAATATGATTTAAAAACTGCAAATGAAATTTGTATATAAGGTTATGAATTAAAAACTAAAGCAATAAACTTATTATGTGAAGACAACAAATTTGGTCATGAGCATATGCTTTGTGAGCAGATAAGTAACAACATTTGTAACCAAAACAAAATATATAAAACTATTATGCATAATAAGAATTTGTGATTTATATAATGTTACATACACAGCCTGTAAGGAACATCAAAATCAGCTAGGATGGTGAGAAGATGTTCGAATGGTTCAAGTTCTTAAATTCAAACATTTGTTCACAAGGCAAATAATATTTCATGATTGTGAACCACCAACAAATGATATGAGGTGGAAACCAATTTAGGTAACTATATCAAACTGGTTTAAACATTTCATTAGCATAATATGATATGCGGTTGATCAAAGTGGTATTTACGGCATTAATATGTTTAGGGAAAAATGGTGAAATTTTACCTTGATAGTCCCATAATAATTTCACCCAACTTCTGAAGAGAAGCGACCCCTGTGATATGATCTGCTTTGCATCTAAAGTAATATTGACAACGTTCATATGTTTAAGCAGAAATCAGAGTTAATAATGGAACAATTATGTACTCTTAGAGCAAGATAAACATAATCTAAACGGCTAATCAATACTCAGATCTATATGTACATAAATATACCTTGAACGAACCAACATGTGTGACTGGAACACTTCCTGTAGATGAGGGAATCATTGCTCTAGAAAAATACGTTCACTGAGCTCAAATCAGGGAATCATTTCTCTAGCTTCAACCATTAGCTTCATAAGTTGTAGCATCTCCTCAGTCGTCTCGAGTCTAACAAATACGTTCACCAAGCTCAAATCAGGGAATCATTGCTCTAGAAAAACCATGTTTTGACCTGGTAATCACACA
This sequence comes from Deinandra increscens subsp. villosa, assembly GCA_039602395.1. Classification (NCBI taxonomy): domain Eukaryota; kingdom Viridiplantae; phylum Streptophyta; class Magnoliopsida; order Asterales; family Asteraceae; genus Deinandra; species Deinandra increscens. The sequence goes on along the minus strand of JBCNJP010000017.1, from coordinate 55,963,166 downwards.
CTTAATATGTAGAACATGGCCACCACTGTTGGATGTGTATAGTCACATGAAGTGAACACACAAAGGAAGAACAAATAGTTTGTAATCACAAATCTTTAACCAAAACAAAGTCTACAAAAATTAATTAAAACTTATGAATCTTGAATATGAAACAAAAGGCAATGGAATCAAACCTATGCCCACATACGGTCAACTGTTAACCTAACTTCCTCCACCTGCAACCATTCAAGATCTATGAGAAACGAAAATTGTATACCTTCAATTAGTGGAACAGCATCACTGCCACTGGGCGTCGAGTTACAAAACCCGAGAACAAAAAGAGAAACAAACTGAAAATTGATTCACTTGCAGTAAGGACAAAGAACAGAAACAATAAAAAATTGTCGTCAAGAACAATAATCAAAGGAGATGGAGTAGAATCTGGAAACCCTTTAAGCAAAGAGTAGAAAGGTTGGGTCTGGATCACTGATTCGCCTGAGTCACCCGTCTCCTTCGCCCGAGGATATCGTCTCCTTCACCTTCGATCACTGCTTCACTGGACCGACGCTTTAGTTGTTCGAATCTGAGAGATAATGAAAGAAATTTTCAAAATTTGAGTGAGATTAGGTTTTCAAATTTTGAAATAACGAATACTCATGAATGAGGTAGGAACTGCAAGCCCTTTACCGATATCAAATTTCAGGCGCCCCATGTTCAGCCATTATAGTCGGATTTAGGGACTATGTAAAAAGCAAGGAGATAAAGATGAAGAAAGCCTTACCGGATTTGGGTTCTGATGAGCGGGAATCACATTTTCGGGAGGTTTGATCTGAGGATCGACATTCCAACTGAGTCAGAGACCTTTGGGAGATTAGGTCTCTCAACACTTTTCAACCTAAATCTTAAGATTTAGTGCTCTAAGTACTTGTACATCATGCTTAATTCTATTGTACACTCTTAAAAATTCAACAATACCCATTTCTCTCTCCAATATATATATATATTATATATATATATATATATATTAATGTATGTATTATATATATATATATATATATATATATATATAATCATTACAAAATTCCAAAAATAGTGTTTTTATATTTAGTCTGTGTTTAAAAAAAAATAAAAGCAATGGGAAGATTTAAAATTAACATGTTGACGTTTCCCCTAATTTTGTGTGCTCCCCTAATTTTGTATGCTTTTAAATTTTGTGTACTAGTTTTGTTTGACCAGATTGGGAAATGATATAAATTTCCAGGTTTTTGCTGACTGACACGTGTAAGGTGGATGTGAAAAGCAATGATTCACGATTGATATGCTTGGTAGGCTCTGCTGTCAATCAATCAAAGGGTATACTTTGTCACAACACTTGAAGATAACGTATGATTCTTGATAGGAAACGCACACTTAGGTTGGTACAACCTATATTTGACTGTGTACTAGGGATCCTGATACACACACCCGGTTCTGAGTTTTGATGTCATGCTCAAAAACTCCCATTCCCTCTTCTTTGCGTGAGCAATGACATGGGGATGTTGTATGTGAGTCAGGTCTCCTCTGTTCTGCGGTAGCAGGTCTCCCAAAATCCTCAGCTATTGTCACTAATGAGAGCATTACCAAAAAATGTTTCAAAACTTCAGTTGACATTGTATATTATCCCCAAAAATCTTCGTGATCTATTCTTTCTTTTCTCAACCTAGCCTGGAGCATGATGTTAGGCTTAAGGAAAGGTTTCGTGAAAAATGTTGTACGGAAACCAGGTATACTTGATAGAATATACAAATTATACCTAGGACTTATGTGTGTGATCTGGATAGATGTTCATAATTAATAAACCTTAAAAGACAATATGTGATAAAACTGCCTAAGTAAGCGAAAGCACCACGAGTTTAAAGTTGGACCAAAATACCGGCAATCACCTGAACACGCGAAGTAACTGAAGCTAAAAAGGGATCCTCGGTCACAAATTATCTGGTATGATCCCTGATATGCCTTCTCATTCAAAACTCAGTCTGTCAAGTGTTAGATATTTTTTTTGTTTTTTTTAATTATTTTATTTTTTATTTTATTTTTTGTTAATTTTATTATTTACCTTATTTTTATGTTTGTGTTATTTTTTTCCTAATTTATTATTAGTTAGTTTTTTTTACTTGTCAGACGTAAAACTCTTGGGTGTGAGTTCAGGGGAAGCTTTTGGAAAATAAACGGGTTTAATTGTTGGTTAAGTTAAGAAAAAATGTGTTTGTAAAAGTTTGGGTTCAATGTGTCCATGTTTAAACTAAAGGGAGTTAATGTGTAAATTTTTTAAAAGTGAGAGAGGAGGTAAAAGAACCGATCGGTTCATCACCCTCATTCCACTTCTCTTGTCCTCCTCCTCTCCACCAAAAACCCTAACCTCCTTCACCACCATCTTCGGTGATCACCATCGTCGCAAACCAGCACCATCATCGCCTCACCTTCACGACCTCTCCATCGCCTCCCTCGTTTGAAATTATCATCGAACTCACCCCTTTTCATCCTATCGCCACCGCCACAGCCCCTCACTCAATCGTCGCCGCCACCACCGATTGACAACATCTGACACCACCAGGGTGGTCGGAAATTGACACCAAACTCCCTCCCTGTGTTGATTTTGCGATCTAAGTGACAATGGTTCCCCGATTGAAGCAATCTGCTAGACCCGCAAAAGAGAAAGTCGGTTATGTGCTTTATTTTTGTGTTTTTTGGTTGGGACGGGAAGGAAATCAGGATTGGAGGTGTTTGTGATTGAAATTGTGTGTTAAAACAAACGGATATAGCTTGTTTGTCTAAGTTACAGATTTAATAGGAAGAAGATGATACTTTTTGATCGAAGAAGGGGATTTTCGATCAGGCTGTGAAGCTTTTCGATCAGCCCTGGACCTTTTCGATCAAGGGTTATCGATAACCAGAAGCTCCTCGGTCGAAATCTAGGCTTTCCGATCGAAAGCTATGCTTTTCGATCGGAGCTTAGACTTCTCGATCAGGGCTCGAACTTGTTAGAGCATGTTCTGAGTGTAGTCATTACTGTGCGAATCAAGTAATTGTCTAGATTGTTGAAATAGCTAGGTTGCCAACGTACCATGAAGCGTACCAAATGGTACGCTGGGTAAACTGGTACGTTGGGCATGAACACCTATAAATAGGTGAAGCTTGGCTTTATAATTTAGAGTTCTAGGTCATTTGTCTTGTGTTGAGAGGAGATGTCTGTCCAACCTCTCCCGAGCTTCAATGATGTATACTCCATTCGGTAGTAATCATTCAACACATATAATGAACTAGATTCTACGTCTCTATCCTTCTATGATCTGGAAACGATCCTTACATGGTTTTTCAACTAGTATCAGAGTCGTTGGCTCAATTTCCAGACCCTATTTTCGTTTTTGAAGTTTTTGAGACGTTAAAAGGTTCAGTTAGGTGAGATTCAGTGAGTTTTAGATCGATTTTGGTAAACCGAAGATTTCTGAGTCAGTTTCGCACCTAATATGAGTGATTGAGTGAAGAAATTCGATGAATTTTGAATCTGGAGTAAAATTGAAGATTTTTGCGTTTTTTAGTGATGGTACGCTGGTGGTACGCAAGGCAATCTTCAACCACCGTACCAGTGTGTTCTTCCGCCGTACCATGGTCCTCTGGTGGTACGTATGTGAATCTTCATCGAACGTACCATAGTGGTCCGGAGCGGTTATTTTTGGTGTGCAGCGGTTACACCGTACCAAATGGTACGCCGCTGATATTGGTCCGCTTGTTATTGGTCCGCTGAAGCAAATGGTACGTTAGAGCTTATGGTCAGCTCGATCCCAGCCAGGGGCTCTGCCCCTTGGACCCCGCTTCTCGGGGGCGCTGCCCCCGAACCCTCGTTAATGAGTAATAAACATCAAGGGGTTGATTTGAAGTATGGGGTGAGGTCATGAGAATTTCAAAGAACAAATCAGTTATCGGGTTTACCCTTGATTCGGTAGCTTTGAATTTACAATCAAGAGTTACCAGATTCCGATGCTTATCATGAATTAGTCATTGAATTTCTGAAAGATGTTTGTGGGTAGTCACGGTTTTTTATGATGGACATATATTCATAAACAAGTTTCTGATGATGGACAGAGTTTCAGAAACTGGGGTGTGATTACTTTGGAACGTTTGTTGGAGATTATCTTTCTACGTAAACTGTAGATATAATGTGATTCCATTGCAAGCTACCTGAAGAATATATTGCTTGCTGGGTTGGAATCGGGAATTGAATATGTCACATGTTTAGGGGGGAAATTGAGACCATTGAAAATTTCAAAGTTCTATCTGATGAAAAACGGAAAATGTGAATATTCAATAGGTCACAACCCCAAATTTTCAGGTTAATTTTTTATCATCTATTAATTATATGATCATTCCATCTTAGTCTAAACTACCGCCTTAGACCCGTATTAAAGACCAACGAGTTAGGAGTTTGGCTTAGGGATAGTGAAAAACTGAGGTGGTGACCAAATACCTTGGTTGCGGAAGCGGATCGAGTCTTTGTGTAGCTCGTTTTTGTAGAAACAAATGAACACCCGAATATGAACACGATGGTGTTTGAGATATGATGATGATGATGAGCAAAGCTAGTGTAAACATGGATATATGAATAGCAAGATAGATCTATGATAATCAACATGAAAGATAGATAACAAAGGATAACCAAATGATTAATAATAACCGAATGATTACATTACCTACCCCACGCATTCCCGGGTTTCTTGAGCTTACTAGGTAAGTTCAAGAACCCTTGACAAGCTTCAAGGAACCATGACTAACTCTCTCTCACTAGACATACATCATCAAGTCTTTCATATGAGAAAGACTTACTATATATACTACAAAACTCACTAAGGGCATAATAGTAAAACTACCAACTAGTGACAATATTTAAACAATAAATAATATTCACTAGAGCCATCTTCTTTAGTTGAGTCTTGTGTCTTGAGTTGTCATGTTCTTCACCGTGTTGTCGGGACGGTAGACGTTAAGTGGCCGTTGAGTATTAATCACATCTATCCAAATCATGTTGGGTCGGAATCTCGATTCCCAACAATCTCCCCCTATTTGGTAGATGGTATACTCAACACTTGTGACATTGGTTCTTTGTATTCTTGCAACATGTCTTCAAGAAAATCTTCATGTAGTTTCAAGTCTTTTGTTCTTCAATTCTCCTTTGTGAAGCTCCCTCTACAATAAACATTCTTCAACCCCCTGACCATGGGCTTGTAATGCATAGGGTGTTTACAAACTTCAACACAATGGCAATATACTTGAGGACTAAGTCATAACTCAAGTTGCCGAAATTGTTGAAAGTAAACAATACAACTCAACCAACTTGAAATACTTGGCCGAATACCAAACCAATGCATTGCACGAAGATAAACCACTTTTCTTTGCTTTCATTTGCTGAGTTGGTTGCAAAAATAAAAGCGTGTTGTTGTAACCAAACACATCCATGTAGCACATCATAAACAAAATTCAGCCTTGCAATATCAACCGATGAATCTTCATAATCCAACAAATAATAAATCCCGTTCATCTTCAACAAATCGACCCAAACTTGCGCATGGCTTCCATAACCGTTTTACCTCATAGCACGTCTGCCATAAATAAGTAATCTTGATATAAAAGCATAATCTAGGTGTACCTGAAATGTTTTAGATGAACCGTGTTCTTTGAGAGAACAAATAATGTTGGAGAAAATAATGAAGTGGTTGATGTGGATCCTCATGGCTTCAATCTTGGTTGCTACTATGTTTTGACAACAAAAGAAATATATAACAGTAGCTCACTGTTATAAATATTCATCCCAATATCCGTCGAATAATTCTTCAGGTCTGATCTGGTTCACATAAGTAATTTTCACACAGTCGCATTTTTCTTTTGATCTCTTCAATCCGAAAAAAATATACTGGTCTGGCCCAGCTGTTAATTTTCGCAGCCCAGCAGAGAAAAAGAATAAGCATGGCCCAATTGGGTTTCTTTAGATCAGCAGCCCATTTCTTTGTCAAAGAGGAGAGAACCCTAGCTCTAAACATGAAACGCGTACCAGAAAGAAAAATCAATTGCGCCTCTTGTCTTCTTTCTCTCATTTTGTCGAGCAAAAGCTGACAGAGACCGGCGACCACGAGGGCTAATTCCGGCGAGAAGAGCTTGAGCAGAAGTAGACTCGGTGACCTGCGATCTGATCGTGAACGGGGACAGGAGTTGGCGAGCAGAGATGGTTCGAGATGGAACTCCGGTTGAAGTAGCCGTACCGGTTGAACTGGGATTTTCCGATTGAAGTCTGAGTTCCGGTTGAACAGAGATTCCGCTTGAAGTAGGTTACCGGTCGAACTCTCCGCTTGAACACAATTCCGGTCGAACTTTGAGAGTTCCGTTTGAACTCCATTTTTCCGGATGAAAACAAAAATTCCGGTTGAACAAATATTTCCGGTTGAGGGTTTGAGTTCCGGTTGAACTCACTCGATCCGTGTAGGATCGATATTAGTTATGAATAAACTAAAACTAAGCCCTTTACTTGCAAATATAACCCTGCGGAATTAAAGTTATATTTCACTTTACTTAAGCGATATTAAGCTCTTGTATAATGTAAATGCTTGATTTGCAGAATAGTAAACACAACGATATATCGAATATTCGGCACTATTTGCATTAACTCAAAGCTACACTATTACAAGTGATGACCGTGTTTTGTAAACTAAGAGATTACATGCTATATATAGTGCTGATGAGATCAATGACAGCCATTGATCTCATGCGATCTAATCTAGACCGTAAACATAAAAGTCAAATATAAACTACCAAAAGAATAAACATCGACAATCGGAATGACTTGCGTGTTGGCAGCAACAATCTACTTTAGGAGAGCGGCTTGAATCAGATTTAGAAGCATACGAGAAGCTTTTGCAGGATTGGACTTCTGAAAAGACTTCTCAGGAAAAGTCAGGTTGAACTCTTTATCTGGTGGATAAACGAGTTCACCCGGAATATTCGCTAAGAAACAAAACTGCTTCTTTCCGCTTGAACTACCTGTTCCGCTTGAAGTATGAATTCCGCTTCAACTTCAACTTCAGCCGGAACTAGTAAAATTGGCATTTCAGCCGGAAATCTTCCAAGCTCTATTTTTCCTTACAATCTCCCCCTAAGCTGATGCTGTCAAATTATTCATTGTCTTCAATGTTTATCTTCAATACTGACTTGTACCCAAAAATTTTCTTCTCCACAACCTACTTGTTAGAAGATCCGATGCTGGCATCAAGATTTTGAGAAAGCTCTTTGGTGTTTGTTTTGGTTACCTTTACAAACTCAAAAGATTTCCAATCATTTTCACTCCATTCAGATTGAACTAAAATAGATTCATGGGGAGTGAAAGTGCCATCGGCTCTGTGTACGTAGTACAACTTCTCATCTTCTTCCCAAATGATGAATTTAATTTCACTGGTAGGCTCTTCTTCTTCTCCAGCTGATTCATCATCTTCACCTCTTCTGCTGAGCACTCCACATTCTATCACTTTTGGCTCTATATGAAGCCTCAATAAATGCTCAGCTCTAGAAGGACTTAGAATTTCTCTAAGTTTCAGAATGATGTCTCCCATTTGTAGTGCAGTGAGAAGTGAAGTGGCCTTGTGAGCATTAATCACCTGAGTTGTGCCATTTGCCAGTTGGAAAGTGAAGTCAAAGGTATCTTCATTTGCTGTCCACCCAACGATTTTGTTCTTTCTGGGTGGCCCTTTCCTTTTCTTGCTCTGATCTCTTTTATTTCTGGCATGCATCAACTTTCTCTTCTTAATTTCCCTCTCTTCATCAGAATCACCAGCAGATTCTTGCACAATAGGCCTTTTGCCTTTGGCAGAAGATGAAGAGGGACCTGGTTGAGTTTCAGTAGGTTTGGTGGTGGTGGAAGGAGGTTCTCTTATGGTGAGTGGAGGCAGGGTGGTTTTTGGAGGTGGTTCATTGGTTTCAGGAGTTGGGCTTGATGGTGGAGTAGGTGGAAAGATGTCAGAGAAGTCCATAGTTGGTGGAGGCTTCTTCTTAAAGGGAGTGATGGGTGTGAAGTTGTCTGATCTAAACTTAGGATTGGCAAGTTTAGCAGCAAGCTTCTTGGGGATGTGTGGAGGTTTGTAAGGTATGATTGGAAGTGACTGTAGAATGGATGAAGTTGTTGTAGGCATTTAGTTTGGATTGTAGATAAATGAAGGTGGAGGTGGTATATCTGCAATATCATCAATTTCAGGTTTAACATTAGCAGTTATAGTACCTGAGACCAGCTCTGATGGTGAAGGCATCACCAGGTTAGGATTGACAGCAGCAATTTCTCCTTTTAGCTCATAAAATATTTTCTCAATCAAGCTGCAAAGTCCTTTAACCTGCATCTGAGCTAGCTCTTCCTCTTTCTTCAAATTTCTAATCACAAGAGCCCTCTTAATCTTTTTCAACAGATGGTAATTTTCATCATTCTTTACCAGCTTGGTAGGCAAGTGAGAGGCAATAGCAATTAACCTCTGCCTATTAGCTTCAGACATTGTATCCAAATCATAATCCTTTAACCTCCAGTTGAAAGACCTGGTCTTTGCTTCTTCAAGAAGGTTTTCAAACACATTGTTTTGCATGTATAGATCGAATTCTTCTTGGAGCTCTCTGGCTATTCTCTCATCCTCAGCAACCCTTCTGGCATCTTCAACCATTTTCACTGTAGCCTCAGCTTCAGGAGTTTGAGTTACCTGTTGAAGGGTTCTAGCTATATCAGCTTGAATAGGTTCCTCAGTTTGAACTATCTCTAAACTCCTTAACGCTATCAGTGATCTAGCCACATCCTCAGCTTCTTCATTTCTTTGCTCTTCCGGTTGAACCACAGGTGTTTCAATAGTCCCAAAAATTGAGGAGCTAGGACCTTGAACATCCACCTGGGTTGGTATTTGTTGTTCCGGTTGAACATTCAGATCTCCTTCTCCTGGAACTACCGGTTGGACTTCCGGTTGAAGTTCCGCTTGAACTAGTAATTGACCATCAGTCACCACCTGAGGTTGGGTGACTTCAGGTTCTTTATCATTTATCTCCAGTACCTCAGTTCCTTCATCTTCACCAATCAAACTCTCTCCTTCTCCTTCAGTCATAGTACCAACTGCTGCAATTGCAGTACTTTCTTCCATATCAACTGCTGCCTTGCTGGTGGAGGCAATGTTACCTACAACATGATCACTGGCTCTTTCAGCCGGAAAAATAACATCTGTCAGAAGTGTTGTGATCATGTTGATATGCTCAGGGAGAGCACCAGCAATCAGCATGGACGACTGAACAAGCTCGGTGAGGTTGGGGTCCTCAAAAGGGGAAATAGCAATCAGTTGACTGCACTTCATATTCACCCAACTCTCTTCAACAGAAAAAGGCTCAATGCCAATCTTTTGGCAAGTTGTGGCTCTTACTTCAGCCGGTATCCTTTCTACCTCTTCGATTTCAGTGATAACAGGTTTTGACAATAACATCTGTCAGAAGTGTTGTGATCATGTTGATATGCTCAGGGAGAGCACTAGCAATCAGCATGGACGACTGAACAAGCTCGGTGAGGTTGGGGTCCTCAAAAGGGGAAATAGCAATCAGTTGACTGCACTTCATATTCACCCAACTCTCTTCAACAGAAAAAGGCTCAATGCCAATCTTTTGGCAAGCTGTGGCTCTTACTTCAGCCGGTATCCTTTCTACCTCTTCGATTTAAGTGATAACAGGTTTTGACAGTAACTTCTCCCCCAATTTGACAGTATCAGCTTCATCAGTTACAAGAACTTCTTCAGCATCTCTGGTAGGGTTTGAAGGACCTGCTTCAGTTGGAGTAGGATCAGCTTGAACCAGTTTGGCAACAGTTGAGTTTAGAGCTTCAACCTGTGCTTGCAGAGAAAGGTACAGTTTCGTCAATTCAGGTAGTGTAAGGCTATCCTCAACTGGCTTTTTGCCAGTATCCTTGGAAATAACCAAGCTATCAATCCTAGATTGATCAGCATTGGTACCCATGGCTTCTTGGCACCTGGGATTCTCTTATGCTGTTTCAACAACCCTTGGTTCCAATGAAGGACTTCCGGGTGCTGATTCAGAGAAGATTGCCGCAGATTGGGTCTTATTTATGTTACTGCTGACACCAAGCTCCAGTTGGGATACTTGGGCAGCAGCAACCCTTTCTGCATGAATCTCTTCAGAACCACTGAGATTCACCTCCGATGAGGAGTGGGGTTGCAGTGCTACAGTGTCCTGGCTTATCAGGATGTTCTCATGTAATATGGTAGGTGAGTTAATAACACCTTCATTTAAGCCGGGATTGAGAGCACTGTCACTCCTAGGTGACAGGGGTTGTAGGGGTGAAAGATTTTCAGATGGGGAAGCTACATCTGCTTCTAATGACTCCCCCTCAACAGAAGGTTCATCCCTAAGAGATAATCCCAAATTTACCAGTTTCCGTTTAGGCTTTTTGCCTTGAACGGGGTTTGAAGCTTCAGGTTGATTGGTGGTGCTAGGTGGAGGAGACCTAGTAACCACTTTTCTCTGTCTCTTGAAAATGACAGGAGGTGAGTTTGATGAGGAGGTGGCAGTGGAAGTGATTGTGGTAGTTTTCCTCTTTTTGGATTGAAAAACTAGTAGTGAAGAGGAAGCTGGGACAGATGTGGGATCAGAAACTGTTAGGTCGACAGCTCTGTCATCTTGAGCAGGGAGCTCAGTCACTCCTACAATTTCCGGTTGAACCTCTACTGTAGCAGGTTCATCAGGAAATTGCCTTGGAATTGGTAAGGGGTGGTCAGTATCCCTTCCAAGAAATGGAGATTTGTTCAAAGCAAGATTTGAAAATGTTTTCTCATTCAGAAGTTTTTGGTGCAAAATTGTACCAAGCCATACTATATGGGGGTACTCTTCTTTGAGAATATATGTCAAAAATCTGGGATACAAGTATACATATTCAGAATGAACATTGGATTTTAGGGCTTGAAAAATTTGTTTGGAAAAATTGAAGTTCTCACCCTTGACCACAGCGTAGAAGGCAGAGGCTTGCTCACCGGAGAGCTCATCAAAACCTCCCTTCTTTGGAGATAAACACACCAGAAGTGTGTGTGCAAGAAATCTCCATTTATATGGTAACTGCCCCTTCTTAATAGTTTTGCTGTGTAAGGAGCCACCATAACCAATGTTTCTGAAAAGGCGGAGATATCTTTTCTGATCTATCTCCCCGTAACCATCTTCATCCCTTAGTTTCAACAGTCTTCGAACCTTTGCTTCATCAATTTCAACTTCCTTCCCTTGGACAGTTGACACAATTTTACCACTTCCGCTAGCCTCGTCGGTAACCCTAGCGTGAACCCAAAAGTCTTCCATTACCTCTTCAAAGATTTCGGCTTCTACAGTAAGCGCATGATGGAGGTGAGAGCTTTTGATGAACTCGATCATTTCATTGTAGATTTCAGTCTTGGATGGTGGTTCAAGATATGCCATCAAGTTGTGTTCTACCGGAAATTTTGAGTCACCAACTGGCTTCTTGCCACTGGCCTTTCCCTTCGGAGCCATTGTTGACGGAATTTGAGAATATCGACGGTTTTGTGGGAGTTAATCGGAGATGGTTTGAGAGGGTTTTGGGAGTAATTTCTGAGTTGTGTTGCGAGAAATGGGGAAAATGACGGTAATTTAGGGCTTTTTACCTTTTCGGAGATGACGTGGAGGAGATAGGTTGTAAATCGACGGTTCATTGACGGATGGGACAGGTGCTTTAGGGGTTATGCATTACAACTGGTTAAAGCATGCCCTTATCCAAAAATTAATTTACTGAAACCTCGGAATTGAACAGTTAAAAATTCAATGGGTAAAATAAATGAATATCCGCTTAGTAAATTTTGCATTCCGGGTAATTAAATGATTCCTTGACTTTGTTGACCCAGAAGTTCAAGCGAAACTCATTTTCTCCTTTATTTTTAAAAACCAAATTTCTTCCGTTTGAACTTCAAGCGGACAAGTTTTCCGCTTGGAAGAATTGTTTTCAAAAATAAGTTTCCACGTCAAATTTAAAGCATTTTTCCGGTTGAAGTTCACCCGGTGAATTTCAAAAGTTGTTCTTTCAGGTTGAACCTGAACTTGAACCGGAAAATCCAAAACACATAAATTTTGAAAATTTGTGTCAATTTTTCATAGTTTTAACAGCAGTTATTGACTATGAACTGAAATATTCTTCAATTAACACAAGAGATTTTCTTTTTCTTTTTCTTTTTGTATCAAGAGACGGACTCTTTGAGCACATCTCTTTTCTTTTATTAAAGTTTTGAAAAGTTTTATTCAAAGTTCATCATCCCAATGGCTGTGATGAGGTAGAAAAATCTTGCCTCATCGAAAGCTTTTGTAAACAAATCTGCCATTTGATGATCAGTGTGAACTTTAAATAATTTGATTAAATTCTTTTCAGCACAATCTCTAATAAAGTGATACCTTATGTCAATGTGTTTGGTCTTGGAGTGCTTCACTGGATTGTTAACGATGGAAATGGCACTGTTGTTGTCTGCAAGAATAGGAGTCTCCATGAATGTGATTCCATAATCAAGCATCTGATTTTGGATCCAAAGGACTTGGCTGCAACAACTTGAGGCAGCAATGTACTCAGCCTCTGCAGTTGAAGTAGAAACACATGTTTGCTTCTTGCATTGCCAAGAGACAAGCCTTTCTCCTAGAAATTGACATCCTCCTGATGTTGATTTCTTATCTATATCACATCCTCCATAATCACTGTCTGTGTATGTTTTGAAAGAGAAGTCATAGTTCTTGGGATACCACAAACCCAGTTTGGGTTGCGCTTTTAGGTACTTGAAAATTCTCTTAACAGCGAGCATGTGTGACTCTTTTGGAGAAGATTGATATCTAGCACATAAGCAAACACTGAACATGATGTCAGGTCTACTAGCTGTGAGATACATTAGAGAGCCTATCATTGCTCTATACATGTGCACGTCCACTGGCTTTCCACTTAAGTCATTAGTTAACTTGTGGGAAGTGGAGATTGGAGTCTTGGCACTTGAGCATGATAACATGTCGAATCTCTTCAGCATGTCTTGGATGTACTTTGATTGGTTCAGAAAGATTCCGTCTGCAGTTTGCTTTACTTGAAGCCCTAGGAAGAAGGTTAGTTCTCCCATGGAGCTCATTTCAAATTTTGACTGCATCAAAGTTTCAAACTCCTTGCACAACAAAGTGTTAGATGAACCAAAAATAATATCATCAACATAAATTTGTACCATTAGCATGTCATTACCAACAGTTTTAACAAAAAGAGTTTTGTCAATTGCTCCTCTCTTGTAGCCATTCACTAGAAGGTAGTTAGAAAGAGTTTCATACCAGGTTCTAGGGGCTTGTTTGAGACCATACAAAGCTTTGATTAGCTTGCATACCTTGTTCGGATGGTGAGGGTCTTCAAAACCAGGAGGTTGATTGACATAAACTTCTTGTTCCAGGAGGTCATACAGGAAAGCACTTTTCACATCCATTTGATATACTTGGAAGTCTTTAAATGCAGCATAGGCTAGGAAGATTCTGATTGCTTCCAACCTGGCTACTGGTGCAAAGACTTCATCATAATCAATGCCTTCCTCCTGTACATAGCCTTGCACAACCAGTCTTGCTTTATTCTTGATAACAATTCCCCTGTCATCTTTCTTGTTTCTGAACACCCATTTTGTTCCTATTGGTTCTGCTCCATCAGGCAGATCCACCAATTCCCAAACCTTTTGCTTGTTTATCTGAAATAGTTCTTCTTGCATTGCCTCTACCCAGCTGTTGTCTTCTAAGGCATCTGCTACCTTCTTGGGTACTTCTTGAGACAAAAATGCAGCATGCAAACAGATATTTGCATTTGCAGATCTACTTCTTGTCAGCACTGGAGCTGAAGCTTCTCCAATAATATTTCCCGCTGGATGATCTCTGTTGATTCTTCTATCAATGAACATAGGAAATTCATGGCTTCTTCCATTTGAGGGTATGTTGAGCTGAGGAAGTCTGTGATCAAGCTCAACATTTTCAAGTTGTGACATAGGATCTGAAATTCCAACTGATTCAAGAGAATTGGTATCTGAATTGTAGATCAGATGATCTAAATTGAGCTCATTTGATGTGTTATCATGTGAGTTTCCAGCTTCATTTGACTCTGAATCAGTATTCTCTTCAGTTTCTGAAATTTGATTTTCCGGTTGAACTTGAACCGGAGAAATATGTTCAGCTTGAACTTCAAGCGGAACAATTTCTTCTTCAATTTGAATTATTTCAGTCAGTTTCTTGTCATTTCTTGGGAAAACAGGTTGAGAACTCATTGAAGAGAAGAAGATTGACTTCTCATTATCAGTTTGATTTTTCTTCCAATGCTCATCAGCAGACCTGTTAAAGTTTTGTTCCTGCACTAGAGAGCTCACAGGCTTATCAACAGTTATGTTGAAAGCAGTGGTTAGTGCATCAATATCAAATAACCAGCTTGGCTGAGACTTAAAATTGTTGGCAGATTTTTCGTTGAAAGATACGTTTATGGTTTCCTCAACAATCTTAGTTCTCTTGTTGTATACTCTAAATGCTTTTGACACACCAGAGTAGCCAACAAAATAACCCTCATCTGCCTTTTCAGCAAACTTAGGCAAAGACTCATTGGTTATTAAAATAGTGACGGAACAACCAAATGGCTTAAAGAAATAAATGTTTGGCTTCCTTTTTCTCCAAAGCTCATAAGGTGTTTTATTCTTTCCCTTGACAATTAAGATCCTGTTTTGGACATAGCAGGCAGTGTTCACTGCTTCAGCCCAAAATATCACAGGGAGCTTAGAGTCTGCCAACATTGACCTGGCAGCTTCAATCAATGTCCTATTTCTCCTTTCAGTAACACCGTTTTGCTGTGGAGTTCTAGGAGCACTAAATTGCCTCAAAATTCCCTTTTCCTCACAAAATGAATTCAGAACATGATTTTTGAATTCTGTGCCATTGTCACATCTGATTGTTTTGACTTTAAGATTGGATTGATTTTCTAAACTAATGACAAGAGTTTTCAACAATTCAGCAGTTTCATCTTTTGTTTTGAGAAAGAAAACCCAAGTATATCTAGAAAAATCATCAATTATAACAAAGCAGTATGACCTTTTTCCTAGACTCATTACTCTAGTTGGACCAAATAAGTCCATGTGCAAAAGCTCTAGAGGTTTTGAGATTGAAGATTCAACTTTTGGCTTGAAAGAGGTTCTGTGTTGCTTGCCCTTGAGACATGGCACACAGTTTTCAGAACAAATAAAATGCTTGTTAGGAAGACCCTTAACCAAGCCTAAATTTACAATTCTGTTCATGTTCTTGTAATTCACATGACCTAACCTCCTATGCCAAAGATCAGATTCGTCAACTGAGGCCTTGGATACAAAGCAAGCAGTGCCACATGAAGGTGTAGCCACTAACATATCCAGAATGTATAGTCCATCTCTCCTAGGTGCCTTAAGCATTATCAATTCATCAGGAATTTTAACACTAGGTTTGAGAACTATTGCCTCTTTCTCATTAAACATTAAATTCAAATTCTTGTCACACATTTGTGAGACACTAAGCAAATTAAAATTCAATGTATCAACAAAATTGACTCTGTCAAATTTTACCAGTCCATTTGTCACATCACCTTGTGCTGTGATATGGCCTTTTGTGCTTCCAAAGGCAACTGGTCCTCCATTGATTCTTTTTGTATTTTCCAAAATGTGCTTATTCCCTGTCATGTGGCAAGTGCAACCACTATCAACTACCCATAGGCTATTCTGGCCTTTATTTTGCACCTGCACATATCAGAAATGATTAATTTCTATGGGGGACCCAAGCCTGAGTGGTCTTGGGTCTGCCATAAGCATCATTATACCTGTACTCTTTGAGTACTAGAGTATTAAAAACTGGAGCTTCATTTAACAGATCATCATTTTCCAAACTGAAGTTCTCATACTGAGCACTTGTTTGACTAGATCTTTCATCTTTGGTGTTCCTTTTTGCAGCAATTTTTCTATCTCTATATTCTTTAAACTTTCTTTGCTTGTTAGTTAGTTTCTTAAGTTTTTCACTTTCTTAATTAACTAACTTAGTTCTTTCAGGTGATTTTGAAAATCTTTGGGGAAAATGTTTGCTTTGATTTAAACTCCCCCCCTGAAGTGGAACATAATGATTTCCACTTGAACCATTTGCAAATACAGTTTCAAATTGATTGGGTTTGCTATTTCTTGAAAAATTTTCTCTAGAGGTGACCTTTCCTCTGGAGGGGTTCCTTCTTCCTTGAGCTTCAAAATGTTCAAACCCATCAGCAAAATGAACTTGAGGTCTCTGCTTTGGAGCAGTAGCTGATCTGGGTTGAAATTTATTTTCCGGTTGAACATGAGTTCGAGCGGAAAAATGTTCCGCTTGAACTTCAGCCGGAAAACGATTTTGCTTTAAAACAGTGAAACTACCATTTCTATCATTACCAACTAAAACTCTGTTGGATTCAGATCCAAAATGCTTCAAAGTGTGGTTTTTCACAGGTGAGATTCTTCCTGTGAGCTTCTTTTGAAAATCAGCTTTTGGTTTCAAAACAGGTTTTGGTTTTTGAAATGGTCTGACTTTACTCATTGGGTTAAACTGACAGACAGCAGCTAGGTGACCTTGTTCACCACAGCACATGCACTCAAAAATTTTGGTTTCAAATTTTCTGGGAGACTCAATTTTGGTTACTTGATTAAAATTTACTTGACCAAACCTTTGAGTTTGACTTCCCTTTGGTTTCTCAGGTTGCTTTCCTCCAACTTTTGAATCCTTAGGTTCATAAACAGTTTGTGGAGGAACAACAATTGATGGTTTCAAAATGTTTAATTGGTCAGCTGAAGCAGATGTGCTAGCAGCAGTGACATCAATTTTATTAGACTCAACAGTGTTTTCAGAACTGGATTGTGATGAAACGTCATCAACTGTGAGACTAACTTTGCATTCTGATTTTAGAGCTTCAATTGGTTTGATTACAGGTGAGTATTCAATTGGTGGCTCAACAGAGTTATAGCCAACACCTGCTTTACCATACATCCCTCCCATCCACAGTTTTTCAGCCTTTTTGTTTGCTGTTTGAAATTTATCACAAGTAAACAAAGCATCTTTCAGCTTGATCTCAAGAACATCAACCTCAGCCTTAGCATCTTTGGTTTCATTTCTTGATTTTCAAGTTTTGACAGCAAGTCATCAAGCTGTGTTTCAAGCACTGAGTTGGTTTGTTTTAACTGTTCATACTCTTTGGTTAAGTTTTCAATTTTTGAAATGTATGATGATTCAATTTTCTTAAAACATTCCTTTAACTCATTTAAGTTTGAAATTTCATCAATCAAATCAGTGTTGTGATTTCGATATTTTGCCACTTGTTCTATGCATGCAGGACTACATAGATTCTCTAAGACCTTTTCAGGGATAGAATTTACCTGATCTGTGATGGAGTCCTGTTTGGCCATTAAAGCATAGTTGATGGGTTCAAACTCAGCAGCGAAATCTTCCCATTCAACACATGATGTTTGATTTGCTACAGCAGCTACCACGTTCTGATGGTTTTGACTTCCGGTTGGCTTTGGTGGGGTGGGGTGTGAGCCTGAGTTGTTTCCAGAATTGTTGTTGTTTGAGTTGCTTCCTCCATGATTTTTCCCTTGAGCATGGTTCTGGTTCCGTCCTTCTCTTCTTGGTTGAGAGCATTCTCTTGCAAAGTGACCAAGTTGGTGACAGTTGTAGCATTTGACTTTGCTTTTGTCAAGGCCTATGTGAGCACCTTTTGCTCCCTTGTAGGTTCTACTTGTCCTTTTGTAAAACCTTTGAGCTCTTACAGAAACCATGGCAAGTTGGGTCATTATATCCATTTCTTCTAAAGCATCAGCACCTATGCACTCAAGATCTTCAGGTATGAAACCTTGATAAGAGTCAGCTGCTACATGAGCATTGTGAGAACTTTCAAAAGAGTTTGAAAAATTCTCTTGACACCTTGGTGTCTCAGGAAAACTGACTATAGGTGAGGAGTATGATGATGAGTTAGATGATCTTTGACTGTTAAAATCAGTGGTTACTAGTGCAGATGAGAACAGTTGAGTTGATTCAGAAGATGAGCTTTGTTTAAGATCTAGTTCCATTTCATAAGCACTGAGTATGCCATGAAGTTCACTGAGTCTCATCTTTTTCAAATTCTTGCATTCCCTGATGCTTACTGTGTAAACTGTCCACACAGAAGGCAGGGAACGTAGGAATTTTCTGTTCACATCTACTTGTTCTAGTTTAACATCCACTTTTTGGAGTTCATCAAGCAATGAGACAAATCTCAAGTACTGGTTTGTCATTGTTTCACCAGATTTAAAAGTAAAGTTTTCATATTTTTGTTTTAAAACATCTTTCTTGTTTTCTTTTACTTCACTGGTTCCTTCATACATTTCACTTAAGGCATTCTACAGGTCAAATGCAGTTTTATATCCTTTAAACCCACTTAAAATGGAATTAGGAAGTGCAGCCTGTAGAGTTCAGTATGCCTTATGGTCAAATTCAAGAGCAGTGTAGTCAGATTCAACATGTTTATCTAATGGCTTAGGTATTTTGACTTCTGCATCATCAGCAGATGAAACCATTGGTGAGTAGGGTCCTTCAGTGAAAGATTTCCAAATACGACGGTCCAAAATCATAACAAAACCTTCCATCCTGAGTTTCCAGGTACCAAAGTCATCAGGAGTGAACATTGGTGGTTTGTTGGAGGAGCCATTTGGACAACTTAAACTAAAATCACTCATTTTGAAAAACTTTTAGAATGATAAAACAACGAAGCTTGTAAAGTAAGCAAGTAAAGTATCGACTTTGAAGCACATAAAGTCTTCAAAGTGAGAGCCAAAGCTCTGATACCACTTGTAGGATCGATATTAGTTATGAATAAACTAAAACTAAGCCCTTTACTTGCAAATATAACCCTGCGGAATTAAAGTTATATTTCACTTTACTTAAGCGATATTAAGCTCTTGTATAATGTAAATGCTTGATTTGCAGAATAGTAAACACAACGATATATCGAATATTCGGCACTATTTGCATTAACTCAAAGCTACACTATTACAAGTGATGACCGTGTTTTGTAAACTAAGAGATTACATGCTATATATAGTGCTGATGAGATCAATGACAGCCATTGATCTCATGCGATCTAATCTAGACCGTAAACATAAAAGTCAAATATAAACTACCAAAATAATAAACATCGACAATCGGAATGACTTGCGTGTTGGCAGCAACAATCTACTTTAGGAGAGCGGCTTGAATCAGATTTAGAAGCATACGAGAAGCTTTTGCAGGATTGGACTTCTGAAAAGACTTCTCTGGAAAAGTCAGGTTGAACTCTTTATCTGGTGGATAAACGAGTTCACCCGGAATATTCGCTAAGAAACAAAACTGCTTCTTTCCGCTTGAACTACCTGTTCCGCTTGAAGTATGAATTCCGCTTCAACTTCAACTTCAGCCGGAACTAGTAAAATTGGCATTTCAGCCGGAAATCTTCCAAGCTCTATTTTTCCTTACAATCCGGTTGAACTTCAGTTTTCTGGTTGAAGTTGGCAAGTCTCCATTTTCCGGTTGAAGTCAAAATTTTCCGGTTGAACCTCATAACTTCCGTCTGAACTCTCTTGAACCGGGGCTTTCGTTTTTCCGGTTGAAACTCGAGCTTCCACTTGATCTGTTATTTCCGGTTGTCAAGATGCAACGAAACATGCTGTGATTTCCTTTTCCCGCCGTCGACCTGATTTTCGTCTTCGTATGGCAACCTTAATGCCAAGCGTACGAAGCCAACCATATCAATGGTTAACCCAGGTCAGATCCGAGCACTTGTTGCCATCTTCGTGAACCATGGCTTCTAATAGAAACCCATATTTCTCAACAGATTTCAACCTTCACCAACTTGTCACCTTAAGAAACCCTAATATGGATCTGTGAACATCAAGCTTCAACACGGTTGACCCATATCGAAGTGTTTTTCTCGATCCCTTGACATCATCCTTGAACCGAACAGAAATGGGTACACAAACGATCTCGAGCTGCAGTCTCGTGTTCGTGTTTCTGAGTTCCTTCGTTTTCTATAGTTTAACCTGTAAATCACTCAATATTTTTGTGTTTTTGTTCTTCTAATTTTCAAGAGAGAGAGAGAGAGAGAGTACTTGGTTAACATTGAAGAAAGTGAATGTGGGGATGGGACATGGAGGTTGCTAGATGACAGAAAAGAAATTGGATAAAAGGATGAATTTAATAAAAAGTACACTTGGTTTGTGGGACTCTAGATAAAGTAACCTCAAAAAGCTAAAAAGCAATTTGAATTCTACACACAAACAGACAAAGTGTGACGTGATAAGAGTAATCACACCTTTCAAGATTTTCTTGAGAACAACATTTAAAAGTAAATAGACCATGAATTTGAATTAAAAGAGTAAACATACGTAGAACATGCATCAACCTTCATGTTTTGAGCTAGATTTTGATAAACTGGGAATATCATATAAATTTAATTGTGTAGCAAGATTTAAACACAAACACTCAAGGAAATTTACTTTTGACTACTCAAGAATAATACATGAATAAATAGATCTTGACTATTCTATAAAAGAAAAATTCAAGGATCTTTTTCAAAAACTTTGAAAGACATGGAGGGGAGTTCAAAATCTTTCTAAAAAGTTTACATCTCCATTTGTTTACAAAAACAAGCATCTGAGCACAAAGTTGAGAAATCAACCGTGAGGTTGCAATTTTCTCGACCAATTGTAGGATCGATATAAGTCAGAGTTAAACTTAAACAATTTCCTTTACTTGCAAATATAACCTTGCGGAATTAAGTTATATTTTACTTTTCTTAAGCAAATTAGAGTTCTTGTATAATGTAAATGCTTGATTTGCAGAATAGTAGAGACAACGAAATATCGAATATTCGGCACTATTTGCATTAACTCAAAGCTACACTATTACAAGTGATAACCACTCTGCTTTTGCATCTTTTGTTTCTTGTCTTGAAATAGTTAGCTTGTTTAACAAGTCCTCTAATTGTGTTTCCAAAATGGAGTTAGTTTGCTTCAAAACTTCAAATTCTTTGTTTAAATTTTCAATTTTGGTGATGTAAGCAGTTTCAGTTTTCTTAAAGCAATTCTTTAACTCATTTAAGTTGGAAACTTCATCAATCAGATCAGTGTTGTGTTTCCTGTATTTTGCCACTTGTTCTATGCAGGCAGGACTGCATAGATTTTCCAACACATTTTCAGGAATTTCATTTACCTGTTCAGTTGAATCTTCTTTAGCCATCAAAGCATGGTTGATTTGCTCATACTCAGTCACAAAGTCATCCCACTCAAAGCATTCAGTCTGATTAGCTACAGCTGCCACCACATTTTGATTTCCAAGTGGTTTTGGTTGAGTTGGCTGTTGGTTGCTGTTGTTGTTGTTTTGTTGACTGCTGCTGTTGCTGGTGTTGTTGCTTCCATGGTTTGATCTCTGTTGGACATTGTTGTTGTTGTTCTGTCCATCTCTCCTTGGCTGCTTGCATTCCCTGGCAAAATGACCAAGTTGGTGACAGTTATAGCATTTAGCTTTAGATTTATCCAACCCAATTGATGATCCCTTTGACCCTTTATAAGTTCTTCCAGTTCTTTTATAAAATCTTTGGGCCCTCACAGAAACCATAGCCAATTGAGTTAAAATGTCCATTTCTTCTAGATCATCTGCCCCTATGCATTCCAAGTCTTCACGTGTAAAGCCTTGTGATGAGTCAGTTGCCACATAGGCAGAGTGAGACTTGTCAAAAAGTGTTAAAGAACTCTCTGAGCCTCTAGGTGACTCAATGAAACTGACTGAGGGTGAGTGATATTGAGAAGAGTTAGAGATCTTTTGAAAATCAGTTGTAACCAAAGCAGTGGTTTGCAACTGTGGTGATGCCTCAGGAAAGCTATTCTGCTTAAAATTAAGTTCCATTTCATAAGCACTAAGGATTCCATGGAGTTCACTTAGTTTAAGCTTTTTGAGATCTTTACACTCCCTGATGCTGACTGTGTAAACAGTCCAAGCTGGAGGTAATGATCTCAGGAACTTTCTGTTGGCATCAGCCTATTCAGTTTTTACTTCTACCTTTTGCAATTCATCAAGAAGTGAAACAAATCTAAGATACTGGTTGGTCATAGAAGAACCAGTTTTGTAAGTAAAGTTTTCATATCTTTGTTTCAAAACATCTTTCTTGTTTTCTTTAACCTCACTAGACCCTTCATACATTTCACTGAGAGCAATCCACAAGCCGTGTGCTGTCTTATATCCCTTGAACCCTACAAGTATAGAGTTGGGTAATGCAGCCTGGAGTGTCCAGTAGGCCTTGTGATCATACTCAAGTTTAGTGTAATCAACTTCAACATATTTGTCTAGTGGTTTTGGTATTTGCACTTGGGCATCATCAGCAGATTGAACAGTTGGATTGTAAGGACCTACAGTCAACCTGTTCCAAATGCGTTCCATCCTGAGTTTCCAAGTATCAAAGTCATCAGGAGTGAAAATTGGTGGTTTGTTAGAGCTACCTTTAAGTGAACCAAGAGTTAAATCAGTCATTGTGAAAAACAGTTTTGTAAAACAGAAAAGGCTTAAAGAAAATAAGTATGCAAGTAGAGTATCAGCTTTGAAGCACTAGAAGTCTTCAAAGTAGAGAGCCAATGGCTCTGATACTAATTGTAAAACCGAGGTGGTGACCAAATACCTTGGTTGCGGAAGCGGATCGAGTCTTTGTGTAGCTCGTTTTTGTAGAAACAAATGAACACCCGGATATGAACACGATGGTGTTTGAGATGTGATGATGATGATGAGCAAAGCTAGTGTAAACATGGATATATGAATAGCAAGATAGATCTATGATAATCAACATGAAAGATAGATAACAAAGGATAACCAAATGATTAATAATAACCGAATGATTACATTACCTACCCCACGCATTCCCGGGTTTCTTGAGCTTACTAGGTAAGTTCAAGAACCCTTGACAAGCTTCAAGGAACCATGACTAACTCTCTCTCACTAGACATACATCATCAAGTCTTTCATATGAGAAAGACTTACTATATATACTACAAAACTCACTAAGGGCATAATAGTAAAACTACCAACTAGTGATAATATTTAAACAATAAATAATATTCACTAGAGCCATCTTCTTTAGTTGAGTCTTGTGTCTTGAGTTGTCATGTTCTTCACCGTGTTGTCGGGACGGTAGACGTTAAGTGGCCGTTGAGTATTAATCACATCTATCCAAATCATGTTGGGTCGGAATCTCGATTCCCAACAGATAGATTCATTAATTACACCCGTAAGCACTAGCCTAGTCGGCTTATGTATGAAAACACTCGGTACATAAAAAGCTTACGACTGAGAATAATGGATACGTGATCTTACACTACCTAGTGCATAAATAAATATCATAATACCATCTCAAATTACTACATAATATTTCTTTAAAAATAACTCATCTAATTATTTGGGCTAACTTAATAAAACCTACGCATTCAAATACAATAGTAATTATTAATTATGTTACATGTATTATCAATTATATTGCAAGATTGAGAAACAAATTAAAGTAGGAGCTTATCTTCAAACCTCCCAACCGTACGCCTGACCAAAGATATATATCCTTATGCATTTTTATTTATTACTCTCTCCTTCTTCAACATACATGAACCTCGGAAATCATCAAGATATTGAAAACCCTTTTTTTTAATAATGCATATCTTTCCAAATCCATCCAAAATATTTCACAAATCTTCTCAAGATCTTGAACAGGTTTTTTTACTTCTCTCTCTACACCCTTCCACTCTATTTAAACCTCATATTCCTCTTCACTCAGCACCCACCAAGAAACATTCTGCTCACTACAAAGAAAATCTAGTAAAACAATGGACCTTGACCTTACATTCTAGTCACTACAAAGAAACATTCATCTCGATCCAACATCGTTTCCAACCTTGACCTTACATTCTTTCAAAACAGTGGTACAACCCTCATTCTAAAACTTCACGTAGATACACTATACTTTATTTATTTCTATTCAGCACACACAACAATATAAAAAATATATGTACACATATCTACCTATATATATATATATATATATATATATATTTATATATAGGGAAGGGTTCCGTGTAGATCCCTTAAATTTTGTAGACCCCGTAGACCCCTATAAAACTCAATAAAAATAAAACTCAGTGTTGTAAATTTGGTTTTTTTTATTATGATAAGCTTTTAAGAACCAAAAAAATAAATAAATAAATTAAAAAAACAAAAAACATTAAAAATCGAACATTTTAAGACAATGAGTTTTAAAATAATGAGTTTTAAACGCAACACTGAGTTTTATTGAGTTTATTGAGTTTTAAACTCATTGATTTTTAAAACTTATTGATTTTTAAAACTCATTATCTTAAAATGTTCAATTTTTAATGTTTTTCGTTTTTCTTTTTTTTTAATTGTATTTTTTTTGTTCTTAAAAGCTTATCGCAAATAAAAAAACTAAATTAACAAAATTGAGTTTTATTTTTAGTGAGTTTTAATGAGTTTTATTGAGTTTTATAAGGGGTCTACGGGGTCTACAAAAAATAGTGATCTTACTTTTTGAAAAGCAAGTCAGAGACTTCTACTTCTGCTCATATTTTATGGAACTAAATTTTCTTTTAGTCACTTTTGATACAAGGTGAAAAGTCAGGGACTTAAACTGGATTTATTAATTTTGGTACTTTTTAAAAAGTTAACTTTTGACTCTTTGACGTATGCATATCACTGGTTACCTAGACATTTTATTACTTGTGACGCCCGGCCCCTTGCTGGCTGGCGCCACGTCGTCGGATTTACTCATCAACACGTGATTTAATCAGAGATCACAAAAACTGGAGAAAATTAAAACTTTTATTTATATACTCAGATGATTCTTACACAGCGGAAGCATAAACGTAACATACGATATTTTAAACATAAGGTAAACTAAACGTAAGATAAGGTATTCCAGCAACCAGCGTCTTCACCGTCTCCTCCTAGAGCGTGACCAAAGCTTGACCCATAGGTGCGTCAGAACCTAGCATACATACTTTTAAAAAGTCAGCTTACGCTGGTGAGTTCTACCATTTAGTCCAAGGACCGTTTTAGGTGTTTACCTGGTTTTCACAACACACATTTATAAATCACATATAAATTCTAACACGTATGTACTATGATAATATATCTTATTATCTTAACCATGACCCTAGGCTAAACTTCTAGGTCACTATATTCAACCAACTAATTTGGTTCTCCATGAAGAGTCCGCCCGCCACTGCACACTCCGTCCCATCTCGAAGGATAGTTATTACAACGGCCCAATGCAGCTCCGTCCGTACACGGTTCCCTAAGCCACCACTATGGGGAAGCAGCGTCTCCTCATTCTTCATCTCCTTCGAAAGGTTCGCCCGCCACTGCAATCGTCATCCTACCTTTTTCGTAAGATAGCTTTTGCGATGTCCGACTGCCGCTCCGTCCGTACACGGTTCCCTAAGCCACCACTATGGGGAAGCAGCGACCCTTCGTCTTCAGTAGCAACACATGCTTTAACTCTAATAAGTCATATTAGCAACTCATGCTTCAACTCTATTAGGTTCTAGTAGCAACTCATGCTTTCATTCTATTAGGTTATTTTCTCATCTTAATGACTCATTATCCGATCGTATATACTACCTACTCCTAGTTAAATAACCAGATGCTTTAGGTTTGTTATTAAACAGTGATAAGGCATTCATATACTGCAACAAATGGACATCCCCCAATTTACCGTTAGTGTATGTATACAGGATGTACCAGCGGCGTATCCTCCACACTTCCAATACACCGGGTAACTTATACTACTATGTATATATATAGGATGTACCAGCGGCGTATCCACCACATATTAATATAAGGAAATGTATCACTTGTTCTCATATAATCATACATATTCACTAAACGTTTACTAACAACTCCCTAGTCACTTGGCTACTTAATTTCAAAGCAAGTATATACACATCACATTATAATCAACATAATTGCATAACACGTATAGGCAATTTAATAACAATTTCATCATATAACACGTATATATCAAGTCACAATTATCTTGAATATATGTTCACAAGTATTGTATGTATACTAGCCCGAAAACATTTAAAAACATTTAAAATATTTAAAAGTGGGCTCATAGAACTCACCTGATATCTTTAATCAGTTATTCAGACAGAACCTCCGTTATGGTCCACAATTAACCTAATCGCGTATCGAATTGCATTAATGCAAAGTTATTATAAATAATACTTACGTTTATTTATATCTTATCATCCTAATAATATTTTATTAGGGTTTATCTCTTTTAAGGTCAAAATGACCAAAATGCCCTTATAGGCATAATAACCTTTTTATTGATAATATGAAGACGCGCATTCCTATAAGTAGACACTCACTCCGGGATCGCCCAGTGTTGGGGTGCCATTGCCCAGATGAGATGGCGACACCCCCGCTTTTGCCAGAAACCCCAGTGTACAGGTGTCTACCCTTCCGGTCCGCACGAACTTCTAATATCCGATTAACTCGGTATCTTTAATACTTTATCATTTATTCATTTTAAACCCATATATACTTAATATACATATAAACATGTTATAAGACCAAAAGCCAAGTCCCCATACCCTCCGGATTATTTTATATTAGATATTCTTATTTCAAAACCCTAATTTCATGAAATTTTCGTTTTATTATCAAAACTCATTTTTAATTCAAACCAACTTAGGGTGTTATCTATTATAACATGTTATAATATCCTTTAAAAAGGCAAAGCTTAATTCAAAACCGTTTACTCGATTTGGGCAGAGTAACGACATGAAAACCCTAATTTTGACCCGTTAACAAAACCTTTACCAAACCTTTTCCAATTGTGAAATAAACTTAGGGCTTTCTTAAAACACATTAAATTAGGATTACCTACAAAAATTCAGACCCTAATTCCCACCCGATCACCCGATTTTGACAAAACAAGCTCAAGAACCCTAATTTTGCATCACTTCTAAAAAGCATACTTAGAGATTGAATTTGCAAAAACTGAGATAGGTTATTTTAGATCATACCTAAAGATGCTTGACTGCAGAAATTCGGATCCTAACTCCTCTCCGATTGCTCGTATTGCTCCGACGAAGTTCTGGTGCGTTTTTAGGGTTTTTGGGCTATGATCTACGAAATTAGCGAGTTGTGATGGATGATTACAGCCCCTATTTATAGTGTTTGATGCGTCCCTATGTTGCTAACACGTCCCAGGGTGATTCACCATCGAAATCGACGCGTAGGGAGGTCAATTAGTCAAGTTCTTGGGCTGCAAGTCGAGTTTTTGCGTTGCTGTCACAATTCTGGCCTATACATGGCTCGCGTATCGCGCCAAGGAGAGGGGAGGGCCGCGCGATACGCCTGGCATTCTCTGGCAGATTGACAGTTTTGGTCCCTCTAAGTTTTATTTGCATTTTAGCCCCCAAACTTCTACCGATTGTTATGTTAGGCTATAAAACACTTAAGGGTACATTTATAAAAGTTTCTAAGGTTCTAAACATGTCCGATGATATACGTATACATACGTATATATATATTTATATATTTATATATATCTTTTGTTATTTTACGTTCTAGCCCCTCAAACTTTCCAATACGTATCATTTCATCTTATGGATCATGTTAGAATATATTTTTACTATATTCTAAGCCTTAAAATGTTTATAATAGTTATAGATACGTATAATATCCATATACGTTGATAACTTTATATAAATTACATTTTTAGCCCTTCTACTTTTCCATTAACTACTAACACACGTATTCACATGTATACATCTATCAATTCACACATATATCATAATGTTGTTTGTACCAACACATATCCATCTTATATTTTACTTTCTTTGCCGTTTAACTTATCCATTTATGCATTTTTCATCATTTTAGATATAGAATACGTATTTCTAACACATGCAATCTATTTAATGCATAGTTTACCATATTTATCAATTAAACTCACGTAGTGATAATATAAACACGTATTTATCATGTACCTGTGAAATTTGGGGTGTTACAACTCTTCCCCCCTTAAATAGGTTTCGTCCTCGAAACCTGATCTATTCCCATTTATCACAATTTATCATATTCTAATCTCTAAGGCATAACAAGTAAAGGCCCATATATATATAGCACATAGAACGTTTTAGGTAAACTTTTAACAGGTAATTACGTTAACTAAATATTGACGTTACCTGGGCGATAGTTGGGTTTCAAGAGCTTGGGTTCCTCACCCCTGGCATTCGTCACACAATATGCCCTTGCAGGAGCGGTGCGGGGTCCAGTACCGTTTCCTGGGACGGCTCTCAGAGGTGTAGGATTCAGTACTAACTTAGGGCAATTCTTCTTAAAATGTCCCACCTCTCCACACTCGAAACATTCCTTCCTTCCCGTGTTAGTCTTTACTGGGCATGCTGTGGCAACGTGCCCAGAACTTCCACACTTGTAACAACTGGACTTCCCGTAACGACACTCTCCAGAATGATTCTTACCACACGTATTGCATCTCGGTACGTGATTTCCCTTTGACTTCTTTCCAGTATCTTCCTGAGTACTTCCCGAGGATTCAATCCATTTCCTCTTTTGCTCTACCGGCTTTCCTACTTCTCCGTAAATTTCATCATACAGGGTCGCACTAAGGTTCACTGCCGCCTTATATGTTGCAGGTGCAAATACTTTTACCAACTTTCGCACCTCAGATGGAAACCCTTGCGTGTAACGCCTAATTCTAACTTCTTCAGTCAGCACCAGATTTGGTAGTAATCGAGCCATCATGTTGAACTTGGTAGTATACTCGCCGTGCGTCATGTATCCAGCTTCAATTTTCAAGAAATTCATCTCCAACCTATCCAACTCATGTTGTGGACAGAAGCTTTCCATTACGTGCCTCTTCAGATCAGTCCAGGTCATATTCAGTACTTCTTCCTCACCTAGAGTTTGATTAATCATTTCCCACCAGAATAATGCTTCAGAAACGAACGAGTGCGCAGCATACTTCACCGCCTGAGCTTCAGAACACTCACTGATATTGATTACAGCTTCCATCTCATGTATCCATCGAAATGTAGCCATGGCGTCTTTCTTCCCGTCAAATGATGGAGGCTTGCATCCACAAAAGGATTTGTATGAACATCCATGCCTAAGAGGATTATCTTCGACTTCAGGTTCACGACCACCACCACGACCAGCTCCACGACCTGCTCCGACATCAGCTTCATGACCAACTCCACGGCCAGCTCCACGTCTAGCTCCACGATCTGTTCCACGGCCAGCTCCACGACCAGCGCCAGTATCAGCTCCATTGCGTCTAAACTCAGCAGCAAGTGCGGGTATCGCACCTTGTAAAGCCCTTGCTACTTCTTCAGCTAATGCAGCTCTTAGTTGATCATTGATAGGGCCTCCTCTCTGAGCTCCATTCTCGGGATTTCCTGCTCCGTTGTCAACCTCTGGATTCGCACGCGTATTCTGCCTCGTACCGGCCTGTCCTATCGGGGTTCCAGCTCCACCTCGGCCTCTGCCTCTTCCAGCCATCTTGAGCTCCTTCAATCAAGACGTAGATATAAGTATCCTCAAATGGATTATAGATAGAACATGATAATACAACAAATTAGTAGATGCAGAGCTCTGTGCAGTTACTGACTTGTCACATTCTCCATGTACTAACTACCCTCCATTCAGATTATACTCAAATCTATTTCCCGACCTCGCTCTCTAGCGATCTAATGAGCACTCCATTGCTTTAATAGGCATTCTAGCCTATTTACACATTCTGGCCATATAATAGACGTAACTTCACATTACTTGGAGGGATAAATTCCTAAGGGCAGTAGCTAATTGCCAATAATTATTTCTCCTTACAAGCAAATGTGAGACTACTTCTATCATGGCCTAGTGTTTTCTCCGATTAGCATCTAACAATTCCTAACTAAGGCACAAAATTCTAGTTTAAGTTTAGATACTCTCCGAAGTATCCAAATCTCTTAAACCAGTGCTCTGATACCAACTTGTGACGCCCGGCCCCTTGCTGGCTGGCGCCACGTCGTCGGATTTACTCATCAACACGTGATTTAATCAGAGATCACAAAAACTGGAGAAAATTAAAACTTTTATTTATATACTCAGATGATTCTTACACAGCGGAAGCATAAACGTAACATACGATATTTTAAACATAAGGTAAACTAAACGTAAGATAAGGTATTCCAGCAACCAGCGTCTTCACCGTCTCCTCCTAGAGCGTGACCAAAGCTTGACCCATAGGTGCGTCAGAACCTAGCATACATACTTTTAAAAAGTCAGCTTACGCTGGTGAGTTCTACCATTTAGTCCAAGGACCGTTTTAGGTGTTTACCTGGTTTTCACAACACACATTTATAAATCACATATAAATTCTAACACGTATGTACTATGATAATATATCTTATTATCTTAACCATGACCCTAGGCTAAACTTCTAGGTCACTATATTCAACCAACTAATTTGGTTCTCCATGAAGAGTCCGCCCGCCACTGCACACTCCGTCCCATCTCGAAGGATAGTTATTACAACGGCCCAATGCAGCTCCGTCCGTACACGGTTCCCTAAGCCACCACTATGGGGAAGCAGCGTCTCCTCATTCTTCATCTCCTTCGAAAGGTTCGCCCGCCACTGCAATCGTCATCCTACCTTTTTCGTAAGATAGCTTTTGCGATGTCCGACTGCCGCTCCGTCCGTACACGGTTCCCTAAGCCACCACTATGGGGAAGCAGCGACCCTTCGTCTTCAGTAGCAACACATGCTTTAACTCTAATAAGTCATATTAGCAACTCATGCTTCAACTCTATTAGGTTCTAGTAGCAACTCATGCTTTCATTCTATTAGGTTATTTTCTCATCTTAATGACTCATTATCCGATCGTATATACTACCTACTCCTAGTTAAATAACCAGATGCTTTAGGTTTGTTATTAAACAGTGATAAGGCATTCATATACTGCAACAAATGGACATCCCCCAATTTACCGTTAGTGTATGTATACAGGATGTACCAGCGGCGTATCCTCCACACTTCCAATACACCGGGTAACTTATACTACTATGTATATATATAGGATGTACCAGCGGCGTATCCACCACATATTAATATAAGGAAATGTATCACTTGTTCTCATATAATCATACATATTCACTAAACGTTTACTAACAACTCCCTAGTCACTTGGCTACTTAATTTCAAAGCAAGTATATACACATCACATTATAATCAACATAATTGCATAACACGTATAGGCAATTTAATAACAATTTCATCATATAACACGTATATATCAAGTCACAATTATCTTGAATATATGTTCACAAGTATTGTATGTATACTAGCCCGAAAACATTTAAAAACATTTAAAATATTTAAAAGTGGGCTCATAGAACTCACCTGATATCTTTAATCAGTTATTCAGACAGAACCTCCGTTATGGTCCACAATTAACCTAATCGCGTATCGAATTGCATTAATGCAAAGTTATTATAAATAATACTTACGTTTATTTATATCTTATCATCCTAATAATATTTTATTAGGGTTTATCTCTTTTAAGGTCAAAATGACCAAAATGCCCTTATAGGCATAATAACCTTTTTATTGATAATATGAAGACGCGCATTCCTATAAGTAGACACTCACTCCGGGATCGCCCAGTGTTGGGGTGCCATTGCCCAGATGAGATGGCGACACCCCCGCTTTTGCCAGAAACCCCAGTGTACAGGTGTCTACCCTTCCGGTCCGCACGAACTTCTAATATCCGATTAACTCGGTATCTTTAATACTTTATCATTTATTCATTTTAAACCCATATATACTTAATATACATATAAACATGTTATAAGACCAAAAGCCAAGTCCCCATACCCTCCGGATTATTTTATATTAGATATTCTTATTTCAAAACCCTAATTTCATGAAATTTTCGTTTTATTATCAAAACTCATTTTTAATTCAAACCAACTTAGGGTGTTATCTATTATAACATGTTATAATATCCTTTAAAAAGGCAAAGCTTAATTCAAAACCGTTTACTCGATTTGGGCAGAGTAACGACATGAAAACCCTAATTTTGACCCGTTAACAAAACCTTTACCAAACCTTTTCCAATTGTGAAATAAACTTAGGGCTTTCTTAAAACACATTAAATTAGGATTACCTACAAAAATTCAGACCCTAATTCCCACCCGATCACCCGATTTTGACAAAACAAGCTCAAGAACCCTAATTTTGCATCACTTCTAAAAAGCATACTTAGAGATTGAATTTGCAAAAACTGAGATAGGTTATTTTAGATCATACCTAAAGATGCTTGACTGCAGAAATTCGGATCCTAACTCCTCTCCGATTGCTCGTATTGCTCCGACGAAGTTCTGGTGCGTTTTTAGGGTTTTTGGGCTATGATCTACGAAATTAGCGAGTTGTGATGGATGATTACAGCCCCTATTTATAGTGTTTGATGCGTCCCTATGTTGCTAACACGTCGCAGGGTGATTCACCATCGAAATCGACGCGTAGGGAGGTCAATTAGTCAAGTTCTTGGGCTGCAAGTCGAGTTTTTGCGTTGCTGTCACAATTCTGGCCTATACATGGCTCGCGTATCGCGCCAAGGAGAGGGGAGGGCCGCGCGATACGCCTGGCATCTTTGGCAGATTGACAGTTTTGGTCCCTCTAAGTTTTATTTGCATTTTAGCCCCCAAACTTCTACCGATTGTTATGTTAGGCTATAAAACACTTAAGGGTACATTTATAAAAGTTTCTAAGGTTCTAAACATGTCCGATGATATACGTATACATACGTATATATATATTTATATATTTATATATATCTTTTGTTATTTTACGTTCTAGCCCCTCAAACTTTCCAATACGTATCATTTCATCTTATGGATCATGTTAGAATATATTTTTACTATATTCTAAGCCTTAAAATGTTTATAATAGTTATAGATACGTATAATATCCATATACGTTGATAACTTTATATAAATTACATTTTTAGCCCTTCTACTTTTCCATTAACTACTAACACACGTATTCACATGTATACATCTATCAATTCACACATATATCATAATGTTGTTTGTACCAACACATATCCATCTTATATTTTACTTTCTTTGCCGTTTAACTTATCCATTTATGCATTTTTCATCATTTTAGATATAGAATACGTATTTCTAACACATGCAATCTATTTAATGCATAGTTTACCATATTTATCAATTAAACTCACGTAGTGATAATATAAACACGTATTTATCATGTACCTGTGAAATTTGGGGTGTTACATTTCTTCTTTTTATTATTGTTAAATTAACTTAAACTATAAACTCAAGGGATAGAAATGTAATCATGAGATTTTGGTTTAAAGCTCCATACGTGAACCTTCTGTTCAAATTTATATTGATTGAACAAAATATATATTTTTATTTATTTATAACTATGAGACGTAAATTACAACTTTAGGGACTAAAACTGTAATTGTAAAATTCTTGTACACTGGGTGTATTCGACCTGCTGTTCATAATAACAAGTTCATTTAAAATCTAACTTTAATAAGGTTATGAACTTGAATAAAATAATTTTATTAATAATAAAACTATAACCTACGAATAAGTCTCATATTTACACCATAACTAAAATAAAAATAATTAGTTAACCATACTCTTAATCACAACTTCATTAATTTATCCACATGCACGGTTAGGACGTACCTCGTATTATACTTAATAGTATTATGTTATGTGAAATAGGAGATCTTTTAGACGGTGATCGTATCTAGCCACTTCACGCATTCACTTCAAGACTTTGGTGAGTTTCATAACTCTAAACTCCCCCTTTTTA
Source organism: Deinandra increscens subsp. villosa (assembly GCA_039602395.1). Taxonomy (NCBI): domain Eukaryota; kingdom Viridiplantae; phylum Streptophyta; class Magnoliopsida; order Asterales; family Asteraceae; genus Deinandra; species Deinandra increscens. The sequence continues at coordinate 55,929,142 of JBCNJP010000017.1, read as the reverse complement.
CTTAAACTTTTGGGACGAAATACATGCTCACGAGTCAAACTATTTTTTTATGGTGTATATTAACGTGTACTTTGTGCATTCATTAACTCTTTGAGCCACATACATATGTGGGTAGTACTACTTGACATTGGGACCATGAAAATCCCACCTCTGCACGGTGCTTTCCCCTAAGGTGAATTGGGGAATACTTGACCATCGGCCAATTTTTGGCTACTTAGTTAATGTTGGTTTTTCGTTCATCATCAGCTTTTTACGCTTCCGACTTGATGTTTTTGGAGAGATTTAGAGAAATAGGAGGAATTATTATGGATTTGATTATCGGGTCGATTATCCAGAGTTGGAGCATGTTCGATGATTGACTGGTTTATCTGATTCAGTTTGTTGCGGTTTGGATTCCAAGATGTAGCATTTTCTCAGTATTGTACCCGACCGTGTAAACCGAGTGAGCGGAACACTTGGCTCTCAACTGGAGCAACAAGAGAACAGAAGAAGCTTATTCAGAGGAGGAATCTCTACAACAGATTGTATCCGGTTTATCAGTTTCTCATTGAAGATGTATGGCAGAGCGGTTCTTCAGCAGTTGAACAGATTTGAAAGCATCAGTCAAGGGGGAATATGTTGGAACTAAAATTTGTGTGACTGACGCCATCAAATCTGTTTACCGAAGCATTCGACTGAAGAATCCATGTGAATTGATTTAGAGACTGGGTTGTGATGCTTGAGGCTTGCGAGATTTGACCGAAGACCGTTTTCTGGAAAAGTCAACCGTTCGGGTCAACGGTCAACATAAAAGTCAACGGAAGATCGGTTCGAGCGAGTCAAGCTTCGGATTAATTAAATCAACTTTGATTTAATTAATATTTATGTTATTTGCTTTTCTTATAATTTTGTTCATTTTGTTATTTTTTCTGTTGTCAGTCACCCTCACTATATATAGTGAGGGTGCTTATTACAAGTAAAGGAGTCTCCAAATGTGGAGATGATGATTTTCTTGTAGAGTGAGTCATGGATTCCTAGAGAGAGGTTGTTGTTTGTCATGATTTCTTGTTGTAATCATTCGACAAATGAAATCATTCGACTTGTTCATCATCTTTCTAATGTTTTGATTATCTTTGATTCTCCTTGATCATCATCATCTCTTGGAGTTTTCGAATCCGATCTTCATTCTCGCTCACGATCAAGATTCTTGATGTGAAATTGATCCTGACAAATGGTATCAGAGCAAGGTACCGACCAGATTTCATCTCACCATGAGTCTGGTCACTCGAATCTGGATTTTGAGCTTGAATATGGTGAAGATTTGAAAACTCTTTTTTGGAGACTTTTTCTTCTATTTTTCTTGATTCTGGATGGATTCTGATGATATGGATGCTTGATTCGTGTTATGGAGTTCATCTTGATGCATTTTTATCTTCTATATGTTCAAATCTGTGGAGAAAATTAAAGATCCGAGCTGTTTTTCGTACCTAGGGTATTTTTCCCGTTTTTGAGGTTTTTAAAGATTTTGGAGTTTGATTCTCTGTGTTTCTGGGCTATTCTTCATGTTTTTGGATGAAGTGAAGTATGATTTTCAGTGGAAAACGCGTTTCGGATTCATTGGAAGTATCCATTTCGTCTGAATCTCAACCGTTTGGGCAGATCTGGAAAAACACACACTAGTGTGTGTTTCACGGTGTTCTTCGTGTTCTTGAAGATTTCCAGAATTTGGGGGCTGTTTTGATCTGATTTGCTACTGTTTATGGAGTGTTGGTGGCCACAACATTGTCGTGAATGGTTTAGCTTCAAATATTGTGCATCATAACGGGTTTTCCAATCGTTTTTGGGCAGATTCAAGTTCACCAAGTAAGGGTTTCCTATGTTCATCATTTTTCTAGATTTTGTTCATGTTCTTGAAGATTTGAAGATGCTCTTAGCGGACTTGTTGCAGTTCTTAGCGAACTTCTTCTCTCCTTAGCGAACTCCATCCTTTTTAGCGAACTTGAAACTTGCTTTAGCGAACTTGAGTCCTTAGCGGACTTGAGAAGTGCCTTAGCGAACTTCTCTACCCTTTAGCGGACTTCTGGAATGCTTTAACGGACTTCTTGAGCTTCGCGGACTTGTTTCTGGGTTTTCGCTCGAGATCGTTTCTGTAGGACCGTTGATTACTCAGAGAAATAATCAAAACAAGAACTCTTTACTTGAAGATCACAACCATGCGGAATAAAGTTGTATCATACTTGTTTTTACTTAAGCTTTGTTTTACTTATATTTGTAGTTTGATTGTATTGATTGCATAAACTAGTGAACACAAGATAATAAATTTCTCGGTACTATTTGCATTAACTCAAGTTCAAACTGTTACAAGTGTAAGCACTGAAATGGGTACTTGTGAATGAACTAGCTAACAACTATAAATAGTACTAAGGAGATCAACTACAGCCGTTGATCTCATACGGGCTAATCTAACCGTACATGAAAGTCAAACAATAAACTTACTAAAAGAACATTAGTAAACATACAATAGAGGAAATGTGCAAAATGCATTTATCTATAAGTAGGAGACGGCTAGGATGTGACTTTGGAAGAATAGAAGTTGTTGCAGGTCTGAATTCTGCAAAAGTAATCTTTCTGTACTTTTCCGGTTGAACTCTTTATACTGTTGGATAAAAGAGTTCACCCGGAAATGTTCTTCCGGTTGAGCTTCCGGTTGACAAAACTTCCGCTTGAGCGTTCTTCCGCTTGAACATATCTTCAACCGGAAATCTTCGTCTTGATCCGGTTGACTCAGAAAATCATTTCCTTACAATCTCCCCCTAAGATGATGCTGCCAAAATTTGTCCTCTGTATGTTGTTCTTCAAAAATTGACTATCTCCAAGAACTTCATTCTTCAGGAGATGGTGGCCTTTCAAATTGAATCCTTGTTTTGTTCAATTCTCTCATGATCCTCCTGGTCTTAAAGTCTCTGGTTGAAAGAAGGGGTCGTTTAGCAATGGACTTCTTCCTTCCAGGTGAAGCACCAGAGGAAGGATCAGCAGATGGCTTGACAGTTTCAGTTGGGACTTTTTCTTTCCCTTTATCTGCTTGAGATGAAGCTTGAACAGAACTGGTTGCGGCTGACTCAGTGGGTTCAAAAGATTTTGTTGGAGATATGGTGGGTGGTTTCATGGCTTGTGGTTGTGGGGTTGAAGAAGTGGAGTATTTAGGTGGTGATGAAGGTTGATTATACTTCCAAGTAGGTGGGCAGGGTTTAGGCTTAGCAGGGGTGATATCAGTCCAGTTATCTAACCTGTATTTTGGATGAATAAACTTAGGCTTGGTAGATCTGGATCCCCTGGGCCTAGGATTCATTCCCCTGGGTCTATGGGAGTAAAATCTGGAAGATGGAATGGGAACACGGGAGGCTGATTGCTTGAGTCTTTCCAACAAGTTGGAGGGGAGAGACTCAGCAAGTAGGTCAGATTCTTCAAAGGGTTCTGGCTTAATGTATGTAGATGAGGGGTTACCTGTGACTGTCTCAGATGGCAAGGGCATTTGGAGACTTGGGATCACAGCAAACTCTGCTCCTTTCACTTGTTTGAGCAGCTCATCTACAATTTTACAAGTATCTTTAGCCTTCATCTTCTCTACTTCAGCAGCAGGCTTGAGACATCTGATGATAGCACATCTCTTGATCCTTTCCAATAGCTCCAGGTTGTCTAAACTCTTGTTTAAGACAGTTGGCATTCTGGAAGCTATGTTGATCAGCCTGTTTTTCTCCTGTTCATCTAATTTAGCAAGGTCGTAGACCTGCATTCTCCATTCAATTGACCTCTTCCTTGCTTCATCTATCATTCCTTCAACCACAAAATCATTAGAGAAAAGATCTAGATCTGCCAAGAATTTGTCGTATTGTATGTTTGATTTGGCTTCTTCTGATCTTATTCTGGATTGATTATCTTCCCAGTCATGGACGAAATCTTCTTCAACTAGATCATCCATAGTCTCTTGCTCTTCTGACTGGTCAGAATCAACCATAGTCTCTAATACCCTTGGTTGAGGAGTTATGCAATCCTTACTCTTCTTCAGTCTGATCATCCTCCTTGGTTTGGTTTGTTTCTTTCTTTTAAAACTCAGAGGAGGTTCTGAGTCGGAGGTGGAATGCATTTGAATCAATGTTTCAGCAATCTCAGCTTCAGTTGAGTTTTCCGGTTGAGTCTCTTCCGGTTGAGATTTTTCCGGTTGAGACTCTTCCGGTTGAACTTCAGCCGGAGATTTTGTACTTGTATCTTTCAGTACATTGGTGATTATTTCAGTTGTAGCTTCTTCTCCATTTTCACCTTCAACTTCTTCAGTCTGAGTGACTGAAGCATCATCAACCACATCTTCATGAACCATATCAACAACTGGTTCAGAAGCAATGTTAGTTGTGATCTCATCCACTTTAGATTTGGCAATTGCCTCCTCTTGTGGGATAATCACATTGGTCAAGAAATGCTTGACCTGCAGAATGCTCTCTGGCTGAGCACCTGCAACTAACATTGTTGCTTCAATCATTCCCAACAGGCTTGGGTCCTGTGGAAATACCTTCATGAGTGAGCTCATCTTCACTTTAGTCAACCCATCAGCAACTGAAAAAGGGTCAACATCAGCCAGTTTGAAGGCTGTGTGCCTTACATCTTCAGGTAGAGGCACTGTTTGATCAGGTTCTTCTTCTTCAGTTGTGGTTGCAGCAGCAGCAATAATGGGTGTTGGAGGATTAGTCTTCTCCCCCTTTTTGGCAGCATCAGCTTCTACAGCCTGACCTCCAAAAGGAAATAGGTTCAAAGAACTAACCTCAGCAGAATGCTGTGTAACCGGTTGAAATTTTGGTGCAAGGGAAGTTTCCGGTTGAGCAGTTGGGGCTTCAACAGGAACTTCTTGAGCTTGAGCAGCAGCAGAAGATGACATTACAAGGCTGGCAACAGTCGAATTGAGACTGATTACCTGAGCTTGTAGTGATTTGTACAAGGCCGTCAATTCTGTAAGTGTTAAACTATCCTCAACTGGAATTTTACCAGCATCATAGGAAAAAGATGGACCATCAACCCTAGGTTGATCAAGTCCACCACCCTGGTTTTCTTGGCGCCTAGGATTCCACTCAACTATAGTTTTTCCCTTAGGATCCCCTAGGGGATCTTCCGGTTGAACTAAAGTGTGGGTTGCCATGGATTGGGTCTTATGGATGTTACTACCATCATCAAAGTTCAATGAGAACCTTTGAGTGGCAGCAGCCCTTTCCACATGAATCTCATCTAAACTCCTGAGATTCACCTCCTGGGGTGAATGGGGGTTAGATGTAGCAGTGTGAGTGTCACTCAGAATGTTCCCATGTAATGTGGTGCTTGGGTTAATAACACCATCATCTGTGACAACTCTTTCTACATCATCATTCACAGGTGAGAAGTGTGAAGTGTAGGGTGAGAAAGTGGATGGGGATTGTACATCCATATGAAATGACTCCCCCTCAGAAGAAGGTTCATCAACAAGTTTAAATCCCAATTTGGCTGACCCAAATGGCTGTGTGCCAAGGGTTGGTTCAGGGCTGGAGGTAATAGGTTGCAAGAGAGGAGTAGGCTCTTGCACAACCTTTTTGAGCCTTTTGAGCTTTGTAGGCTTTGGGGAAGGGGGGATGATGGGAATTGATGGTGGGTCTGAATCTCTTCTCCTTTTTCTTTTGAAAATTAAGGTTGGCTTATCAGAAGGAGAAGGTGGTTGATCAGTGGTGGGTTCAACAACTGTGGATGGTACAGTGTTGTCCACTGGAGCAAGTTGCTCTTCAGAAGCATGTGTTTCCGGTTGAGAACTAGGTTCTCCCTGTTCAACCGGAATCACCCTTTGGATTGGCATGGGATGGTCAGTGTCCCTCCCAAGGAAAGGCTTCTTGTTGGTGGTTAATTTAGAAAAAGTGTTTTCAGATAATGCTCTTGGAACCAGCATCATGTTTCCTTCTAAATTAAGTTGGGGGTATTTTTCTTGCAAAATGTAAGTTAGAAATCTAGGGTACATGTAAAAAGCAAAATTCTTTGCATTACCCTTTAGAGCATTAAAGATTACAGCAGAAAAGTTGTATACCTCCCCTTTCACCACAGCATAGAATGCAGATGCTTGCTCAGTAGCCATTTCATCAAAACCTGATTTCTTTGGCGAGAGGCACACCATGATAGTGTGAGCCAGAAATCTCCATTTGTAGGGTATTTGACCCTTGTGAACCATGGCAGTTCCTTCAGTAGCACCACCATAGCCAATTGCGTTGAGCAGGGCCATGTATTGCTTCGGTGTTCTTCGAACATACCCGTTCTGGTCATTTAACTTCAGCAATTCCCTTATCAGCGACTCAGTGATGAGAACAGTTTCCCCCTTTACGGTTGACTTCAGTGTATCTTCCTCCACATCATCAACATCCTTCTCAAGCAGTTGGATGTTCTTCCAAAATTCAGAGAGAATTTCTTCATACATATAAACCGCAACAGTGAGTGCGTGATTCAAATATGACGATTTGAGAAAATTAATCATCCCTGTGAAAGTTTCAGCGTGTGTAGAGTTCACTGGTTCGTCAAGAAACGCAACCAAGTTGTGTTCAAGAGGAAAAGGATCATTCTTTACTGGTTGCTTCCCTTGTGCTTTGGACTTCGGTGCCATTGTTGATTTATTTTGAGAGAGAATTTGGGAGTAGGAAGAAATGGTTCTGAAAATTTTTAGGTTTTCGGATTTTGAACGGTTTCTTGCTTTTTGATTATGAGGAGTGTTGAAGGGGTTGGGGGTATTTAACTGGTGGGTTTAACGGTGGGTGACAGTTAACAGCGAAGGATAAAGTGCGCTGAGTCACTGGAGAGAGAAATGAAAAAGTGCAAGTGGGTCCGCAAAAAGTGTGCTTCAGGTGGTTGTATAATACAACCGCCTGTTGCGTGTCTTTTGAATTTAATTCAGATATTTTCTCGAACAATAAATTCAAACACTTTAAATGCACAATCCGCTTGAAAATGTGTGCCTCAACCGGTAAATTAAATAATTCATTTAAAGCAAAAGTTTTCCGGTTGAGATTCAAGCGGAGATTTTTCTCTCCTCACAACAAAATTTCTTTCCGTTTGAAAGTTGATCCGGACAGATTTCCGGTTGAAAATTTTTCCGGTTGAGATTGTCAACAGGAAATAAAATTTCCGTTTGAAAAATTTTCAAAGTTAAACTGATCTTTCAAATAAAGAATTGTTGTTTCGTTTACCAGTTTCAGAAATTGGGATGGTGTGATCAAAACTTGAGTTTCCGGTTGAAGATGACTTTCCGGTTGAGATTCAACCGGATATGTTGAACTGGAAAGTTCAACCGGAAGATAGAAAAACACTTGATTTTGAAGAATTTCATGTATCAGTTATCATAGCTTAACAGTATGACCTGACTATGATTTGAAAAGGTGTCTAACTGATACAGAGACTGTTCTTTTTCCTTTTCTTTTTGTATCAAGAGACGGGCTCTTTGACACAAAATGGTCTCTTTTATTAAGTTTGTGAAAACAGTTTAATCAGTCAAAGTTCATCATACCAATGGCACTAATGAGATAGAAAAATCTAGCTTCATCAAATGCTTTGGTAAACAAATCAGCCAATTGTTGATTAGTATGAACTTTAACCATTCTAATTAAATGTTTCTCAGCACAATCTCTAATAAAATGGTACCTGATGTCAATGTGTTTTGCTTTTGAGTGTTGAACAGGGTTGTTTGTGATTGAGATGGCACTGTTGTTGTCTGCAAGAATAGGAGTTTCCATGAACTTGATGCCGTAATCCAACATTTGATTCTGAATCCATAAGACTTGACTGCAGCAGCTTGATGCGGCAATATATTCAGCCTCAGCAGTAGAAGTAGATACACAGGTTTGCTTCTTGCATTGCCAAGACACAAGTCTTTCTCCTAAAAATTGGCATCCTCCAGTAGTAGACTTCTTATCTAAGTTGCAGCCAGCATAATCACTATCAGTGTAAGCTTTGAAGGAGAAATCTGAATTCTTTGGATACCACAACCCAAGCTTTGGTTGTCCTTTGAGATATCTAAAAATTCTCTTCACTGCTAACATGTGTGATTCCTTTGGTTGACACTTGTATCTAGCACATAAACAGACACTAAACATGATGTCAGGTCTGCTAGCTGTGAGATAGAGCAGTGATCCAATCATTGCCCTGTAGAGATGAACATCCACTGGCTTTCCACTTAAGTCACTGTTTAACTTGTGGGAAGTGGAGATGGGGGTTCTTGAAGTTGAAACAGACAGCATGTCAAATCTTTTTAGCATATCTTGAATATATTTTGACTGATTCAAGAATATTCCATTGGCAGTTTGCTTCACTTGTAATCCTAAGAAGAAATTCAGTTCACCCATTGAACTCATTTCAAACTTAGATTGCATCAGACCTTCAAACTCTTTGCATAAGGCAGCATTGGATGAACCAAAGATGATGTCATCAACATAGATTTGTACCATCAAAGTATCTTTGCCATCAGATTTCACAAAAAGTGTTTTGTCAATAGCTCCTCTCTTGTAACCATTCTCTAGGAGGTAGTTTGAAAGAGTTTCATACCATGTCCTAGGAGCTTGCTTGAGACCATATAAAGCCTTGATTAGCTTGCATACCTTGTTGGGGTGATGAGGGTCTTCAAAGCCTGGAGGTTGCTTGACATACACATCCTGTTCCAAAAGACCATACAGAAAGGCACATTTGACATCCATTTGAAATACCAGAAAGTTTTTGAAAGCAGCATAGGCAAGAAATATTCTGATTGCTTCAAGCCTGGCCACTGGAGCAAAAACTTCATCATAATCAATGCCTTCTTCCTGTGTGTAACCTTGAGCTACAAGTCTTGCCTTGTTTTTGATCACTATTCCTCTGTCATCCTTCTTGTTTCTGAATACCCATTTGGTGCCAATTGGTTCTTCACCTTCAGGTAGGTCTACCAATTCCCAAACCTTCTGTTTATTGATCTGAAACAATTCCTCTTGCATTGCCTCTACCCAGCTTTCATCTTCCAGAGCATCATTGATCTTTGTGGGTACTTCTTGAGACAGAAATGCAGCATGTAGGCAAATGTTTGCATCAATAGACTTGCTTCTTGTCAACACAGGAGCTGACAAGTCTCCTATAATATTCTCCCTTGGATGATTCTCACTAACTCTTCTATTAGTGAACATTGGGAATTCATGGCTTCTACCATTGTGAGGAATATTGAGCTGAGGTAATAACTCAATATTGTTGATTTGTGATGTAGGATCTGAAACTTCTTGAGAACTGGGGACTGAATCTGAGATTAGATGCTCAAAACTGTACTCATTTGACCCAGCAACAGTTGAATCATTGGATTCATTGTTCTCAAAATTTTCTGAAAAATTGTTTTCTGGTTGAGTGACAACCGGAGATTCTACTGTCACAGGATCCGTTTGAACTTCAACCGGAAGTTCAACCGGATGAACTTCTGCATCAGCAATAACAATTTCAGAGACTTTCTTTGAATTGTTGGGTGTCACAGGCTTGGTGCTGATTGATGAAAAGAAGTTAGGTCGCATTTGCAGTCCCTTGGTATTCATCTGCCAGATACTCTCAGCTGATCTCATGTGATTCTGCTTATGTTCCTGTTCCTGCACTGTTGAACTTAATGGCTTCTCAATGGTAAAATTGAAAGCAGAGGTTAGTGCATCTATATCAAATAACCAATCCGGTTGAGATACAAAGTTGTTAAGAGATTTCTCATTAAAAGTCACATTAATGGTTTCCTCAACAATTTTGGTACTTTTATTGTATACTCTGAATGCTTTTGACACACCAGAATATCCAACAAAATATCCTTCATCTGCTTTTTTAGCAAACTTAGGTAACAACCTATTAGTTATCAAGATAGTAACAGGACATCCAAATGATTTGAAAAAGTAGATGTTAGGATTTCTACCTCTCCAAAGTTCATAAGCAGTTTTATTTTTACCCTTAACAATCAAAGTCCTGTTTTGGACGTAGCAAGCAGTATTTACTGCTTCTGCCCAAAATATCACAGGTAATTTAGAATCTGCCAACATTGCTCTAGCAGCCTCAATTAATGTCCTATTTCTCCTTTCTGCAACACCATTTTGCTGTGGAGTTCTAGGAGCACTAAATTGTCTAAGAATTCCCTTTTCCTCACAAAATGAGTTCAAAACATGATTTTTAAATTCAGTGCCATTGTCACTTCTGATTGTCTTAACTTTCAGTTTTGCTTGATTTTCCAAAGATACAATTAGTGTTTTTAACAATTCAGCAGTTTCATCTTTTGTTTTTAAGAAAAACACCCAAGTATATCTTGTAAAATCATCAATGATGACAAAACAGTATGACCTTTTTCCCAAACTCATCACTCTAGTTGGACCAAACAAATCCATATGTAAAAGTTCTAGAGGTTGAGTGATAGAAGACTCAGTTTTTGGCTTGAAGGAGGTCTTGTGTTGCTTACCCTTGAGGCAAGAAACACAGTGCTCAGAACAGTTGAACTGCTTGTTAGGAAGACCCTTAACCAAGCCAAGATTCACTATTCTGTTCATGTTCTTGTAGTTAACATGACATAACCTCCCGTGCCATAAATCAGATTCATCCACTGAGGCTTTGGATATAAAGCATGCAATTCCACTTGCTGGAGTGGCAGCAGATAGATCCAAAATATATAGTCCTTCTCTCCTAGGTGCTCTGAGTAACACAAGTTCCTCAGGGATGTTAACACCAGGTTTTAAGACTATTGCCTCTCTCTCAGTAAACATCAAATTCAAATTTTTGTCACACATTTGTGAGACACTAAGTAAATTGAAATTCAATGTATCAACAAAATTTACCTTGTCAAAGGTAAGCTTCCCATTACTAACAGCACCTTGTGCAGTAATATGTCCTTTTGCACTCCTAAAAGCTACAGGACCTCCGTTTATATTTTTGGGGTTTTCCAATACATGCTTATTTCCTGTCATGTGGCAAGTGCATCCACTATCAACAACCCATAGGCTTTGTTGGCCTTTATTATGCACCTACACACAGAGAAAATTGATTAATTTCTAAAGGGAACCCAAGCCTTTGAGGTCTTGGGCTTGCCAGAAGCATCATAATACTTGTACTCTTTAAGTACTAAAGTATTTTGTATTGGATCCTCATTCAACAGATCATCTTGATCAATGTTCAAGTGTTCAGACTGTTCACTTGTTTGATATTGCCTGTTTGTTTTGCTAAGCCTTCTCTCAGCAATTTTCCTCTCTCTGTATTCCCTATATTTCTTTTGTTTGTTAGTCAAAACCTTTGGCACCTCATTGTGTGAGATGTAGGTTTGATCAACACTAGTTACTGGTGAGATTCTAGCCTTTGGATTTGAAAATTTGTTTGACTGGCTAGATCTCTCACTGTGAAATGCAACAGTGGCATTTCCACTTGAACTAGAGGGAATTTCCGGTTGAGAGTTGTGCTTGTTTTTCACAAAATTTTCTCTAGAGGTGGTCTTGCCTCTAGATGGGTTTCTCCTTCCTTGACCTTCAAAATGGTCATACTCATCAGTAAACTGAACCCTGGGTCGTTGTTTAGGTGCAGTAACTTATCTCAGTGTTTTGGAGCTTTCCGGTTGAACTTCATTTCCGGTTGAAAATTTTTCCGGTTGAAGTTCAGCCGGAACCCTGTTCAATTTTAAGACTGAAAAACTTCCATTTTTGTTGTTCCCAATTAAAACTTTGTTTGACTCAGTATCAAAATATTTCAAAGTGTTACTTCTTACAGGTGAAGTTTTTCCTGTAGATCTTTTCTGAGTAAGAACAGTTTTGGGTTTTAACAAATTTTGGGTTTTGCTCAAAGGATTGAATTTGCACATTGCAGCCATGTGCCCTTTTTCACCACAGAAAACACATTCAAACATTTTCCTTTGGTAAGTGTTTGTGTTTTTGGCTGAATCTTCATTTGTGACCTGGTGGTAAGTTAACTTACCCATTTTCTCAGTTTCACTGGGTTTTGGCTGCTCAGGTAGTTTTCCTCCAACTTTTGAGTCTTTGGGCTCATAAATAGTTGGTGGTGGAAAAGCAACTTTTGGTTTTAAAACCTTGGATTGGTCAACAGATGCTGATGTGCTAGCATCTTTGACTTCACAGTTTAATAGTGATTCAACAGAATTTGTTTCAGAAGAAGAGCATGTGGTGCTATCAACAGTTAGACTCACACCACACTCCTTCTGAAGTGCTTGGATTGGAGCAATAACAGGTGAATATTCCTTGGGTGGTTCAACATTGTTGTACCCAATACCTGTTTTCCCATGCATTACTCCATTCCAAAGTTTCTCAGCTTTCTTGTTAGCTGTTTGAAATTTGTCACAGGTGAACAAAGCATCTTTTAACTTAATTTCAAGAATGTCATTTTCTGCTTTTGCATCTCTTGTTTCTTGTCTTGAAACAGTTAGTTTGTTCAACAAATCTTCCAATTGTGTTTCCAAAATAGAGTTAGTCAACTTCAATGCATCAAATTTTCAAGTTTGGTGATGTATGCATTTTCAGTTTTCTTAAAGCAATTTTTTAACTCATTCAGATTAGAAACTTCATCAATTAGATCAGTGTTATGTTTCCTGTATTTTGACACTTGTTCTATGCATGCAGGGCTGCATAGATTTTCCAAAACTTTTTCAGGAATCTCATTTACCTGTTCTGTTGAATCTTCTTTGGCCATCAAAGCATGGTTGATTGGCTCAAACTCAGTGATAAAGTCATCCCACTCATAGCATTCAGTCTGGTTAGCTACAGCTGCCACTACATTTTGATTTCCAAGTGGTTTTGGTTGAGTTGGCTGTTGGTTGCTGTTGCTGTTGATGTGTTAACTGCTGCTGTTGTTGCTTCCATGATTTGATCTCTGTTGGACATTGTTGTTGTTATTCTGTCCATCTCTCCTTGGCTGCTTGCATTCCCTGGCAAAATGACCAAGTTGGTGACAATTATAACATTTAGCTTTAGATTTATCCAACCCAATTGATGATCCCTTTGACCCTTTATAAGTTCTTCCTGTTCTCTTATAAAACCTTTGGGCTCTTACAGAAACCATAGCTAATTGAGTTAAAATGTCCATTTCCTCTAGATCATCTGCCCCTATGCATTCCAAGTCTTCACGTGTGAATCCTTGAGATGAGTCAGTTGCCACATAGGCAGAGTGAGAGTTGTCAAACAATGTTGAAGAAATCTCTGAGCATCTAGTTGACTCATTGAAACTGACTGAGGGTGAGTGATATTGAGAAGAATTTGAGATCTTTTGAAAATCAGTTGTAACCAAAGCAGTGGTTTGCAACTGTGGTGATGCCTCAGGGAAGTTATTTTGCTTAAGATTAAGCTCCATTTCATAAGCACTAAGGACTCCATGGAGTTCACTTAGTTTAAGCTTTTTGAGGTCCTTGCACTCCCTAATGCTTACTGTGTAAACAGTCCACATTGGAGGTAAGGATCTCAGGAACTTCCTGTTAGCATCAGCCTGTTCTATTGTTACTTCTACCTTTTGCAATTCATCAAGAAGTGAAACAAATCTAAGATACTGGTTGGTCATAGATTCACCAGTTTTGTAAGTGAAGTTTTCATATCTTTGTTTCAAAACATCCTTTTTGTTTTCCTTAACCTCACTAGACCCTTCATACATTTCACTGAGAGCATTCCACAAGCCATTTGCTGTCTTATATCCCTTAAACCCTACCAGTATAGAGTTGGGTAATGCAGCCTGGAGTGTCCAGTAGGCCTTGTGATCATATTCAAGCTCATTATAATCAGTTTCAACATATTTGTCTAGTGGTTTTGGTATGTACACTTCGGCATCATCAGCAGATTGAACAGTTGGACTATAAGGACCTACAGTCAACCTGTTCCAAATGCGTCTGTCTAGGCTTCTAACAAAACCTTCCATCCTGAGTTTCCAAGTATCAAAGTCATCAGGAGTGAAAATTGGTGGTTTGTTAGAGCTACCATTTAGTGAACCAAGAGTTAAGTCAGTCATTGTGAAAAACAGTTTGTAAAACAGAAAAAGCTTGTAAAAACTCAAGTGAGCAAGTAAAGTATCAACTTTGAAGCACTAGAAGTCTTCAAAGTGTAGAGCCAAGGCTCTGATACCACTTGTAGGACCGTTGATTACTCAGAGAAATAATCAAAACAAGAACTCTTTACTTGAAGATCACAACCATGCGGAATAAAGTTGTATCATACTTGTTTTTACTTAAGCTTTGTTTTACTTATACTTGTAGTTTGATTGTATTGATTGCATAAACTAGTGAACACAAGATAATAAATTTCTCGGTACTATTTGCATTAACTCAAGTTCAAACTGTTACAAGTGTAAGCACTGAAACGGGTACTTGTGAATGAACTAGCTAACAACTATAAATAGTACTAAGGAGATCAACTACAGCCGTTGATCTCATACGGGCTAATCTAACCGTACATGAAAGTCAAACAATAAACTTACTAAAAGAACATTAGTAAACATACAATAGAGGAAATGTGCAAAATGCATTTATCTATAAGTAGGAGACGGCTAGGATGTGACTTTGGAAGAATAGAAGTTGTTGCAGGTCTGAATTCTGCAAAAGTAATCTTTCTGTACTTTTCCGGTTGAACTCTTTATACTGTTGGATAAAAGAGTTCACCCGGAAATGTTCTTCCGGTTGAGCTTCCGGTTGACAAAACTTCCGCTTGAGCGTTCTTCCGCTTGAACATATCTTCAACCGGAAATCTTCGTCTTGATCCGGTTGACTCAGAAAATCA
>JBCNJP010000017.1:55870930-55913889 GCA_039602395.1 Deinandra increscens subsp. villosa | reverse complement strand
TGATTATGTTGACCAATATTAATAATAGTTGACCGAATGTTAATATTGACGGTGTGTTTAAAATATTAGATATTTAGTTTTAGATTAGGGTTGCTCATTTAATTAGTTTATCCTTTGAGGGGTGTCTCAATTGGATTAGGATACTTAGTCTAGAAGGATAATTATTCTAGATGATTCCCCCCTCTCCTATATAAAAGGGAGAGGGGGTGGTGGAAATCATTGAGCACTTGTAATTCTTCCAATACATAGCAATAAACAAGTTCTTTCTTAATTCATCATTCTTGTTTACGATCGACATAGAACCGGGTTCTTGAACCCGTTTTGATCTACATAATCTAGCAAGTGGTATCAGAGCCACGTTCTTGTGGTTTGCGAAAAAAAAGAAGGAGATGTCGATCGCTAAGTTTGATGTTGAGAAGTTTGACGGGTACAATGACTTCGGGCTTTGGCGTGTGAAGATGAGGGTTGTGTTAATTCAACATGGCTGGGAAAAGGCAATCGAATCATTCCCGGCGGATTTCACGGAGGCTCAGAAGACCGAGGCCCTAGCGTCGGATCCCTACCGGAAAGCACATAGTGCCATTCTGTTGTGCTTAGGCAACCGGGTCTTAAGGGAAGTCGCAAAGGAGAAGTCGGCGGTAGCGGTTTGGCTAAAGTTGGAGGCTCTATATATGACGAACTCGTTGGCAACAAGATTGTACCTAAAGAAAAAACTCTACACTTTCCAAATGAGTTCAGGCAAGAAAATCCCTGAACACATAGATGATTTCAACAAGTTGATCGGAGACTTAGCCAACATTGAGATTAATATAGAAGATGAAGATCAGGCATTAATCTTGCTCACATCGTTACCGGCCTCGTACGATACATTTGTGGAAACTCTACTGTACGGAAGAGAAACCCTGATATTAGAAGATGTTCTCTCAACCTTAAACTCTAGGGAACTGAAGAAGAGAGGAGAAGCCATAGGTGAAGAAGGTGACGGGTTATACGTGAGGGGCAGGTCCGAATAACGGGGAAAATCATCTGGGAGAGGTAAGTCGCGATCAAAATCAAGAGGCAGATTCAGATTAAAGTGCTATATATGTTCTTCGGAGGAGCACCTTAAACGAGATTGTCCGAAGAGAAACAAACCGAAGAACATGACGGATAAAAAGGAAGGAAGTTCAATTTCGGGTTCACATTCTGAAGGTGCCGATATGGGGGGTTTGCTCATGGCAATGACCGGTGAAAGGTCGGACGAATGGATAATGGACTCGAGAGGATCGTACCACATGACACCAAGAAAAGATTTCTTGTATGATTATGAAGAATGTGATGTCGGGTCTGTGCTATTAGGAGACGATAGGACATGCAAAATACAAGGGTTGGGTAAAGTGAAGATACAACTCAGAGACGGCTCGAGTTTCGTTCTGGAGAAGGTTCGACACATACCGGAGTTAAAAAGAAATTTGATTTCGTTAGGTACTCTTCGAATGCAACGGTTACACGGTGAAGTTGCAAGGGGGTAGAGCGAAGGTAATTAGAGGTTCTATAATGGTGTTGTGTGGGACGAGGAAGGATAATTGTGTCTATGCACTTGACGGATTGGCAAGGATGGCGGAAGAAAATGTGGGGATTGAATCAAAGGAAAGTCTCGCTCAAATTTGGCATAAACGGCTAGGGCATATTAGTGAGGCCGGGTTGAATGATTGGAGAAAAGGGAAGTCTTGGGAAAGAAGAAATTGGGCAAACTCGAGTTCTGTGAAGATTGTGTATTGGGAAAGTCTACTCGAGTTAGTTTCGGTAGAGGCCAACACACCACCGAAGGGATCATAGATTATGTGCATGCGGATCTGTGGGGACCAAACCGGGTAGAGTCAATGAGCGGTTGCCGGTATTTTCTTTCAATTGTAGACGACCATTCAAGGCGGGTATGGGTCTATTTTCTCCGACAAAAAAGCGAGGCATTCGCGAGGTTCAAAGAATGGAAGATACTGGTGGAAAACCAAACGAATAGGAAGGTAAAGAAGCTTCGCACCGACAACGGCTTGGGGTTTTGTAACAAAGAGTTTATAGAATTTTGCAAGGCAAATGGTATTGCAAGACATTATTCTGTGGCAGGAACTCCCCAACAAAACGGTTTAGCCAAACGAATGAACCGGACATTACTCAACAAGGTACGATGTTTACTTTTTCAGTCGGGACTACCGGATTCGTTTTGGGCTGAAGCGACGCTAACGGCTTCTTACCTTATAAACCGTTCACCATCGATAGCGTTGCAAAAGAAGACACCAATGGACGTTTGGTCTGGACATGCATCCGATTATGACATGTTAAGGGTGTTCGGGTGTGTCGCTTACGCACACGTAAACCAGGGCGGAAAGCTTAAACCAAGGGCCATAAAATGTATTTTTTTAGGGTACCCGGATGGCGTTAAAGGGTACCGGTTATGGCGATTAGATGATGTTCAACCCAAGATTATAATTAGTCGCGATGTAGTTTTTAATGAAAACTCCATGTACAAAGATACCTTGAAGGGGTCTGATGCGTCCGATTCTAATGAAAATATGGAGATTGAGGTAGAGCCACATGAGGTAGAGCCACGTGAGGATTTAAATGTTGAACCAACAATTCATCATGAGGAAATTTTTGAACAGGGGACTAGCAACAATAATAATAATTCTGAGTTAGTCAACCAAAACTTGGATAATTATGTGCTTGCTCGAGACAGAGAAAGAAGAACGTCTAATATGCCGGCAAGATACAGGGATGAAAACAACTTAGCTGCATATGCCTTTGCAGCCGTTGAAGAAGAAGATACAAATGAACCAATTTCTTATTATAAAGCTATCAACTCAGTGGATAAAGAAAAATGGGTTCAGGCCATGATGGAGGAAATGCAATCTCTAAAGAAAAACCATACATGGGAGTTGGTTGATCATCCAAAGGGGCAAAGATTAGTAAGCTGCAAATGGTTATTCAAGGTGAAGGAAGGTATAGAAGGTGTTCAAAAACCAAGATATAAAGCTCGTTTGGTGGCTCGGGGGTTCACGCAACAGGCGGGTATCGACTACAATGAAGTATTCTCTCCTGTGGTAAGACATACATCCATTAGGGTAACACTTGCATTGACCGCTTCCTTGGATCTCGAGTTAGAACAACTCGACGTGAAAACGGCATTCTTACACGGTAATTTGGAGGAGCAAATTTACATGAAGCAACCGCCGGGATTCGAAGAAGGTTCGGATAATAAAGTTTGTTTGTTGAAACGGTCATTTTACGGATTGAAGCAATCGTCAAGGCAATGGTACAAGCGCTTTGACGAGTACATGATAAAGAATGGTTTCGCGAGGAGCAACTACGATAGTTGCGTATATTACAAAAGCTACTCACCGGATGAATACATAGATCTACTTCTTTACGTAGACGATATGTTGATTGCATGTAAGAGTAAGAAATAAATTGATCGTACAAAGGGGATGCTCAAGCGGGAATTCGATATGAAGGAGCTCGGAGCGGCGAGAAAAATTCTTGGAATGGAAATAACAAGAGACAGGAAGAATAAAATTCTCAAGTTAAACCAATCTGGGTATATTCGTAAAGTCCTTAGGAAGTTTGGAATGGAACATAGTAAGGTGGTCAGCTTACCTTTGGGATCTCAATTCATATTGTCCTTAAAGAATTGTCCTTTAAACGATCACGATGTGCCAAGAATGAAGGATGTACCGTATGCAAACGCGGTGGGGAGTTTGATGTATTTGATGGTATGCACGAGACCGGATATTGCATACGCCGTAAGCATTGTTAGTAGGTATCTCGCGAATCCGGGAAAAGAGCATTGGGAAGCCGTAAAATGGATCCTTAGGTTCTTAAAGGGGTCGGCGGAAGTAGGGCTGGTGTATGGTTTGAATCAATATAAACACATGGATGTTAGCGGGTTTGTTGACTCTGATTACGCTAAAGACCCGGATAAAGGAAGATCAATGACCGGGTATGTGTTTATGATAAAGGGGTGCACGGTAAGCTGGAAAGCCACGTTGCAACATATTGTGGCCTTATCGACTATGGAATCGGAATATGTGGCGCTTACCGAGGCGGTAAAAGAAAGTTTATGGATGACGGGTTTTCTAATCGAACTAGGGTTGAAGTTGGGAACAGCGGCGGTAAAATGTGATAACCAGGGAGCGATTCACTTGTCAAAGAATCAAGTCTTTCACGAGAGGACGAAACACATCAACGTAAGGTTGCACTTCATAAGAGAGATTGTCGAGTCTAAGGAGATTGAAGTGGTCAAAGTTGGTACTGAAGACAACGCTGCTGATGCTTTTACAAAAGTTGTTCCCGGGCCGAAGTTCAAGTATTGCATGAAGATACTCAATGTCGGTGTTATCTAGTATATTGAACAAGGTAGAGATTGTTGACCAATATTAATATTAGTTGACCGAATGTTAATATTGACGGTGTGTTCAAAATATTAGATATTTAGTTTTAGATTAGGGTTGCTCATTTAATTAGTTTATCCTTTGAGGGGTGTCTCAATTGGATTAGGATACTTAGTCTAGAAGGATAATTATTCTAGATGATTCCCCCCTCTCCTATATAAAGGGAGAGGGGGTGGTGGAAATCATTGAGCACTTGTAATTCTTCCAATACATAGCAATAAACAAGTTCTTTCTTAATTCATCATTCTTGTTTACGATCGACATAGAACCGGGTTCTTGAACCCGTTTTGATCTACATAATCTAGCAGATTATTTGATTTATTTCTTGGTTACTAAACCTTTTAAATATTATTAATTGGATCATATAGTTGAGGAAACCAATTGGTACGGCCTTGTTTTGATTTCAAACCACCTGGCTTTGTCATTCACATGCTTTCGTTGCTTGAGAGGTTTAGGCGGTCGAACATAATTTGCATGAAATCTTTTTATCCATTCATTAAATTTACGCCTCTGTTCATTAACTCTCCTAGAAGCAAAGGTATCAGCATCTGCTTCTTCTGGTTTGTTATTCAACACTTCCTCAGCTTCTTTAGAATCTTCTTCACCAAACACTGGGAAGTCATGATGGTTGTTGTTGTTGAGTACATTTCAGGGTACTCTTCAGTAGTAACGTCTTCAATTTCAACCTCATCATAACTTTTATCGTCAATTTCATCAAGATGTGGTCCACAAACATTCAGCTAAGCATTTAGTTTATATCATACTACCATGTATCAGATTCTATCGAGCACATCTAACAAAACAAGAAAGTAGCTTACAACCTTTTTTCCTAAATAGTTCTCACGCGATATCAGGTCCTATAATCACCGTGCGGAATCCGGTGATTAGAGGTGATTCAAGTATAATCGAAAAGAATAACTAAAAGATGATTAAAACAATGAAAAAACACCAACCGAGATTGAAGAGTAACCTTTGTAATATTACCGGTTGCAATACACAAAACTCGAAAATTCTCTAAGGAGAATTTCGTGAAGACCCTTGAGCTTGCCTATACAATCAACAACTCTAAACTAGTTAACAATAGGTTCTATATATAGGGATGACCAACTTCATAAACAAGTCACCACCTATTCTACAAAAAACTCGACCCACATACTAGAAAACTGATTGGACCCTATCAAACCTACTAGACCCACTAATGTTAGCCTAAATACAATTATAAAGTAGCCCAAAGTATATCTAATGCAAAAGCCTTATTTTTCTTGGTCTCTACAATCTTCCCCTAGGCTTTAGCATTAGCAGTCTTCTACATCCTGAACCTTTTGGAAATCTGCACTGAAGAAGGATCATATCACAACTTCTCCTAGACAATCTTTGCCACTCCTCTTATATATATCTTGGCATATTCTTCATTCTCCGGAGAACTTTCAATCTGACTTCTGCTCAGTACCATAATGTCTTTTTCAGAGAATCTTAGCAAGTCATGTACTTCCATCACAGTTATCGTATGTGATTTGCTAATAATTTTAGCTTCACCAGTATATTCACTATAAGCCCACGTCTGAAAATCATGCTAGCAGCCTTCAAGATGTCTCATTGGTAGAGGGATAGATTTTGTCTTCTCTGTTGGTGGATACAACACATTAGCGAACTTCTTCTTTGAATCCTTCTCGTATAAATCCCTGTACCTAGACCTGGCAAAATGGACGGGTCGGGTTGGGCGGGCTGGCGGGTTAAAACGGGTTCGGGTTAGAATGGGCTCGGGTCAAAACGAGCTAATTTAGTTTGGGTTAAAACAGGCACGGTCAGAACGAGCACGGTCCAAAACGGGCACGGGCCAAAACGGGCACGGGCCAAAACGGGCACGGGCCAAAACGGGCACGGGGCAAAACGGGCATGGGTCAGAATGGGTTGAGATAAAAAAACCAATGTGACCCAATTGAAAAGGCATTTTTAATGCATGACAGAAAGAATCTATATGTTCATTTCTGAAAAAAGATTTTTCCTACATAGTTAACCATATTTAATTAGAAATCTAAACTCGTAAATTTAGCATGAAAATGTAAACAACTTTGAATCCTAACATTCAACCCACAAGTCGCCAACTTTACATCTCTACCTATCCAAGAGATGAACTATTTTCTTATCAAAATCTTCATTAGCATCTTCATCAACATCACTAATTCCTTTTCCTGTAATTCAATTGGAAAATATAAATGAATGTCTATAACAAACTTTATAACTCACTTCGATAATGAAATTTGAAGATAGTTGGTGTTACCTAAAACTTATTGCTATCATAAGTTGGAATCAGTGCTTCGATATCTTCTACAATTCCCTCTTCCATCTCGTTCTCTACCTCGTTCTCATCTAAATATTTAAAAAGAATAAAAGATGCATAAACATTGAATAAACATAAAAGGACATGAAAATGGAAGTTACAAAATAATACACTTTAATACCTTTTAGATCAAATAACCAATCGCGAGTGCAGAGCAATGCCTCGACATTTGAATATGCTAAAGAACTTCGATATTTATTTAGAACTTGGCCCCCAATACTGAATGATGATTCTGAAGCAACGGTTGTGATTGGGATGCTTAATATATCACGAGCCATTAAGGACAGTTTTGAATATCTTCATTGATTATCCTTCCAGTATTTTAAAACATCAAGTTCTTGTTTTCTATCAAGTACAGCTTCCTCAAAATACATGGTTAATTCTGTTTTTTCATTATCAACACTTTTATATTGACTTTCAAATGACTCAAACCCATCTAACTCGTCAAAGGGATCAGAAACAACATTTGAACTTTCTGCAACAAACGGACTGTGCATTGTGTTTGGAGAAATATCATATTCCATATCATATAACTTATGTATAGCATCTAATACAATCTTCAATTTATCTCCACGTACTTTCTCTTCCATCTTAAGTTTTGAAAAACAAAATTTAACCATCTTGAACTTATACCGTGGATCTAGAACAATCCCAAATGACAAGACCATACTATAGGTTTCCCAATATTTGTCAAACTTTATTTTCATTTCTTTTGCCATATTACTTATATCACCATCTGCAGAATCAATCGATTCTTCAATATGTAACTGAATTGACCACACTTTGAGGAAATATAAGTTTGAAGTAGGATAAGTGCTTCCCGAAAACAAAGTTGTGATGTCGTAAAATGGTTTCAAGAATTGTGTGATTTTTTCTATCCTTGCCCATTCCAGGTTCGATATATAAATCTTAAATTTAGATTCAACTAGTACAAATCGTTTATAAGCCTTTCGGTAGGCCAATGCACAGTCAAGCATCAGGTATGTAGAATTCCACCTAGTTACAATATCTTGACGGACATGTTTCCCGCATTTCAATGAACAATATTGTATGCATTCCGCGAACTTATATCAGTGAAGTATGAAGGGTGCTTGCTAATCTGAATTAGGATTTAAAATACAAACATGGTAATCTAACATATGAAAATATGAAATGAAATCACAATGACAAACACATCATGTCACACCCCCAATTTCCACTAACGGAGTATAACCGTGTGGGGTGTGATCCAGACCAGGATCCAAGTCTTTAGTTACGACCAAACCATAGTTGAAGGGTAAACTAGTCATGTATTACATTTAATAAATCAGAGTTTACAATTCACAAAATCAGCGGAAACATTAAAGGTTTACAAAGTTGTTGCTTAGCAAAGGTGATTACTAATGTACCTGAAATATGCTTTCCGAAAGGGTTTCACAAAAATGGTAAGTATTGCCAACACCCGTGCCATCCATGATCCTCCAAGCAACCTGAAAAGTAATCAACGATCAAGTGTCAGCTAAAAGGCTAGTGAGTTCACTAAAACAGTCTACACAACACCATGTAGACCAAAAATGCATATGAATAGTAAGGAAACAATTCATACTCTAGTTATACAAGTTGCAAGTATTATCCGTATCAGTAGGTAGCTAGCCTATGCTTATGCTCACCTGAACGTTCGAAACCAAAGCTGACAATGTATTTGATAGGTATTTACCTATGTAATTTGCCTTCCCCGTGTCTTTCCCGATCACGGTAATCCTAGGCTAATATTGGTCTCAGTCCGACCGCCAGTCGGGAGGGTGCATCCCGTGCACCGCTGAGCGGGGGTGTCAATCCCCAGTAGATCTACTCAACATTACCTCGCTATTCTATATTAATGGTCCGATAAGTAAGGACTTTTGATATTAAAAGCAATTCAGTGAAACATGTGATATATGTGGGATAACTACTCAAGTAAAGAAATACCTTTACCGTGTGTTGCCATCCCTTACCGGATGCAACAAAAATAGTAAGTGAAACTCACCTTAGGGTGCACTGGTACGCGGCACTTGACTTTAAAGATTGGCTATGAATGACCTATTTTGGGTAAATATGGTCTAACCGAATTAGAGGTTGTCTATAAGACGAAAATAGCATATAAGCATCTAAACATGTTTCATGCATTCATACAAGTCATACAATTCACATAGAAGTCCCAACTTGGGAGAAAATCAAGTAATTGCAACTTAAGTCAAAGTTGACCCAGAAAGTCAAACTTCGAGCACCTAACTAGTGACATAGCTAAAATCCACATTTCTTGGAGTTAACTCTTTAAATTTTACAGGCATATACTACACATCATTTAGGAAATGTTACAAAAATAATCAAGTAAAAATGTTAAGAAATGAGAAAGTTATGCACGTTGGAAATTTGCAAAAATCAACATTATTGACTTTGACACACCATTTGGTGGCATGCCTCATTTGCTCAATACTTGGAGTTAAGTTTTAAAATTTTGCAGGCATGGACTACTTAACATTTAGGGAATGTTGCAAAAAGAATCAACTTAAAAAGTTAAACAACGAGAAAGTTATGCGCGTCGGAAGTTGGCATTTTCAGCTTTTTGTAAGATAGTCAAAGTGAACTTAAAATTTGCATAACTTATTCAAAACTTAGAATTTTTGTACCAAACCTTCCAGATCATACACTTAATATATAAACATCATTTACCAATAGCAAACTCGTCAATAAAACAAGATTATCATGCTCAACCAAAAAGCAAAGTCCACTTTTCACAGAAAAATACAGCTTTGCACACCTAACTTGCAGCAGCTATTTGGATGACCAAACGGACGTTTTAGAAAGTGTGCGAGTAGCCGACTCGAAGCTAAGACATAGTACTTTACTAGGGAAAAAGAATCAACTGATTCGGAGCAATATTGAACAAGTTATGACCTCTGCAAAATGGCCAAAAATTCTGGCCGAATCTGTCCAAAAAGTGAAGTTTGCAAAAATTTTGGTTTTCAAGTTTTATGCCACAATTTGGTCATCCAACACCTACTAACATAATTATAAGCATTATAACATGCATATTCTGTCCTAAGCATGTTCATATCCAAGTCATAGCAAAATCTCAACATGTAGCTAGCATACAAGGGCAAAAACGTCCAAATTTCATAACCAACACCCAATATACATACAAGAACATTCATAGCAGATTTGAACACAGTTTCCAGCCCCTAAACCCGACTTCAAATCAGCCCCAAATCAGCCTTTAACATACCTTAACTTAAAACATGATTTATGAGCATATAAGCTCACCATTTAGCATTCAAACACTAAAGAACACACAAAAACCCACATGCAGCCAACAAATTTCGAAATCCAAAACTTAGGGCTTACAAGATTTGGGGAAAATCGCAGGTAGGAGAGGTGGGGAAGAAGAAGAAGCTTGCGTGAGTGTTGTTGAGCCTTGAGAACCTTGAAATTTACCTCCTTGTTGCTTGAATCTTCAAAAATCGCAATATATGTGTAGTGTGTGTGTGAACCGTGAGGTGAAAGAGGGAGAGGAGAAAGATGCGTGAGAAATGAGGGAGGAGGAAGAAGATGGCAGATTTTGTCTTAAGGGAAAATTACACAATGGCCCCTCTAAGTTCTATTTTAAGCATATAACACCCAAAACACAATTTAAGTGATTTTTAACTAAAACTAGTGAAGTAAAAATTCTAAAAATGCTTCTAATTGTTTTTAAACTTATTTAACATGTAGGATTTAGTCGGGTTACATAAATATAACATTTAGACATAAAAATTTCAATTTACGCACAAAGTCCGGTTTTACCCGAAAACGCAAAATTTTCAAATAACACATAACGTCACGAAGCGAATTCACAAAATGAGTTACTAACATCAATTAGCACATAGACATGAGCAATATACCTTTAGGTCAAATAACGGGTCTCGGGTTTACTAACGGTACTAACGGAACTAACGGAAGAAGTTAACGGGGAATTTGACGGTTGTCACAGCATCCCCAAGTTGAAAGAATTTTCGTCCCGAAAATTGTCGTAGTGCTACAGGTGCGTTGGCCAATTGATTAGGATTATGTAGAATGGAAAACAAGAATATTTTTGGTTGTCACATCATCCCTAATTTGAAAGGATTTTCGTCCCGAAAATTCGCCTAAGTGCTAATCGTTCCATGGATCGTTACGAGAGAATTCGAAGGGAGTGATGGACGGTACACGATTAAAAGCATCAAACGAACATTTCACATGAGCGCATAAAGAATGATTTCCTACAAGAAACGTTTCCACGAGTAAGTTGAATCGCATCGCATGGTTAGTCTTAGTAAATGTGACGGCGACGCCACATCTGAAATTGAAATATTTAATATGACGAAGTGACCATATGTCCGAGTAGTCTTCAGCTATAGTATCCAATGAGATAACAGAAGGGTATTGTGTCAAATGACACGGTAGAGGCAAGAAGTGTTACAAAAGGTTTAAATGTTAACGTATCTGGATGGTGGATTGGGTAGTTCTTACAGTTCGCAGAAAAGTATAGGCAGATAACGCTGCAAGGTATCGTAGTATCAATAACATAGCGAGTGAGCACGCTAATCTCATAAAGAAGTGCTCCGGTGACAATTTAGGCGTATGCGAGGTTAACAAGTCGTGGTATGTCAGAAATGCGATAACTAGAGGTCAAATTGAAATATTTCACGACGAGTATGGATCTGGGACGAGTAAACGTTGATAAGGTCCTGGAAAAAGTCACGGGGTTGCTCCAAAGAACATGTGATGTGTCTTTTATAATATAAAACTTGAGTTGTTAAAACGTTTTCGTTCACTTAGGTCGAAATCTTTATTTGACTAAATTTATATCAGGATAGTTCCTATTAATTTAGAGAGTTGGAATGAAAACAATAAGTTTCATTTGATTAAACTGTATGAGGGACATGCGAAATTTCAACAAAAGTAACATAAATTTTTCTTTATTGCGGGCACTGTCCCATTAAATGGTTTTTCTCGAATTAAGGTTTTTGTCTATGATGATTTCAAGGTAAATTTGTGGTTCAGCACTAATCCCACCTTCGACCTGCCGACAGTGCTTATGTATAGGGTGTACCGCAACTAACCCACCACACTACCAGCACGTTGAGGGTGTACCAGTTTCCTTTCCATTCCTGGCTATTTGACAAATCTTGTTAGATAATATACTTGAAAATAAGGTTTTCTTTATGTTATTTCCTGGTGCTTTTGAGTTTGAATGGGAGAGAAAGATTTGAAACCATGCAATCATGTGAAAATCTTGAATTTTTTTTACCACAAAAAGGTTTTCGGTAGGTGGGGTCTTCGTCTATGGTGCGGATTATTAAGAGTTTGGCGGACGCAACGCGAATACAATTTGAGTTTCTGAAAGAGAAGGTAGTCTTTCACGTTTAGGTTTAAAATGAGGTTCGCCAACATGGGATATATCGTTATGGGTATTACATTCGGTAAAGATCCAAAATAAGAGTGACGTTCTAATGAATGAAAGGTTCTTTGTAGAAGCATGAATGGTATCAGTAGGGGAATACAGACTCCGAATGAAAGGCGAGGTTGCTTGTGCAGGGTAGTGGCAACTGCTCATTTTGAAGAGAGTCGTCCGGCACAAATGACGCGGGTCTGGAGAAAAACGATTTGAGTTGACCGATATCAATGTGATTGTGTCGACGGTGGTACCGTACAGATAAATAGAACACCAGTTTACATTGGTCCTCCAGAGTAAGTAAAAGTGAAAACGTGTAGTAAGAGTGGGTTTCCGAAATACCAAGTGCTAACGAATTCAAATACTACCTGGCTGTCAATGAGTGTAAATACGAATCGTAGTTAAGGTTTCGCGAGGTCTGCTGCGTATCGAAAAGCCGCATTGCATAAGATGTAAAAATATCGCGTACTTGGGTCGCTTTCAGTGCTCCTCGGGTAGCTTGCCGCATATACGATAAATTTAAACGTGTCTTCGTCAAATATGGAGTCAATCTACTTCCTGGCGCGTGTCTCAAAAGTGCGAGTCAATCATTCGACTAGTTATGAAGCAGAGGGTTACCAATGAAAGTTTTTCTAGAAAAGAAGGAATGAGGACGATGGGTAACAACGTATGATGTTGTGGAACTTTCCTAGCCTACTGTTGCCTAATGCTGGTTGTCAATGGTTGTCGTACGGGAGCTTCTGGCAAAGAAGTGCATGGAAAAGTCATTGATGAGGTTAACTAGTCGCGATGGCTCAAGGCTTGAGGACCTTCCAAGTCACACTAGATAAAAGGGGTAGAAGGTTACTTGGTAGTTAAGTTCACAAACGAATCGGGTGTTTGAAGATAAAGCAGGTCGTACGGGTTCGAGAATTAACTAACATCGCTTCGTTGGGTGAAACTGTATTTGTAGTGGGGTATAAAGTGCTTAAAAATCATGAGGAGATTACTAGTCAAGAGAGAAGAACTTCACAAGATTTTCCTGCCGAAAGGTTGGTTCCAAAGGTTGAGGTGTAATTGTCCATTGAAGAGGTCTGGGTTTCCATCAGATTAGAGTTCATGGAGTTTGTTGTACAATTGAGAGAGCTTGAAGGAGAGTTATGGCAGTTAACGTTGTAGGGGTAGAGTTAGGATTGCGGATAAATTAGAATCAGTGAAGAGTTTAACCACGGCTTGCGCGCAGCGAGGGAAGATCTTATCGTCGGATGGTGTGAGTGATGGGATGTCTTACCGGGGTTTTCTTTTGTACAAGCAATTCTTAAGGATTTTGAATAGGCTGGAAATCATATATAGGAGAAATGAGAATAGACGTGATGGCGCAAAGAATACGGTCGAAGACCATAGGCTTGAAAATTTGATGTCATGAGAGTTTTGAAATGTAAGGTCGTATCCCTCATAACTTGATGGTTTGCCGAGTAGGATTTCCCCATGGCTTCCATACACTGTAAATTACATTTACGTGTCCACCCGTAACGGTAATTCACCTTGTATGGTCACGCTGGTTCTTCTTACTTTAGCTACCAGGTTCGGTGGGGTAGTATGTGGTTTCCAAGGATAAGTATCAAGAATGTGGTCATTAAATCAAAAGTAACTGACTGGGATTTGCCAAGGAGACAAGTTCTGAGAATAACAGCTGATCTAACTTAGAGTTTATCGTAGGTACAATTTGGTAAGCAAGTGGTTCTGTAGGAGTACGGACAGGACATGCTACAATGCCCCTAACTTAACCTAATGATATAGAGTAGTTTTTGACCGACTCGATCACGTATCCATTATGCATGCACATGTTTATATATATATACAAAGAGAATATCATGTTATTCTTAGTCATCACATGCCTGATTTCATTTATGTTATTAAAGTCACATTCACACTGAATTATCACACAACAATTATGCAATTTAAAATGTGAGGTCTAAACTGACCAAGGAAAAAGGGTGTTAACACATTTAGGGTAACAAATACAGTTACAAGTATCTTATGAGAAAGTATCCGATTCTATACAGTGCTGCCCTACACAAGGCTAAACAGTGTTCTTTACTAACTCACTACGATAAAGGTACTCCCGGTGTGGGTGTTAATGGGTGTCCTACCCGAATAGGATCTACTACGATTCCTATTTGTGTTATGAGAGAGTATAATCAGTTAAGCTAGGGATATGTTGGATCATTGTCTTAGAGTCTAGATTACAATGATCTAGGCCTAAAAGTATACCTACCAAGGTCGTTAAGAATAAACAATGCTGTTAAGGGTTAACCAAGTCCTTAAAGATACCGACATCCTACTAATGGATCTTACCTTATTCGTGAGGCTAGTGCATAACTACAAGCACTTACGATTAATCATTCAAGTTTTGCTGATGTAGCCAAGTAAAAAGGATGGTGAATACACGCTAAAAAAGGAAATCCTCTCTGATTGCATCCTAGGTGGGTCTTACTCCAATAGGGTTCTCGATGGTCCTGTATACACTACACAATGGGCAATGAGCATTCTAACATGTGGTACAAACAATTTCTACACCTATTCTTGTAAATTCTTCCGGGTGTCCCATTGAAGTTCGCTAAGCACAAATTAAGTCCACTAACCATAAACAAGTTCGCTAAACACCTCATCAAGTTCGCTAAGAAGGGATGAAGTCCGCTAAGGCCTCATCAAGTCCGCTAAGAAGCCTACAAGTTTTCTAAGGGCAACAAGTTCGCTAAGGCCAACAAGTTCGCTAAGAACTAAAGTTCAAATTCGCTAAAGAAGTTCGCTAAGAAGAGTTCAAGTACGCTAAGGAAAATATCAAGTCCGCTAAGCACAAGGACCATGTACGCTAACATCAAGTCCGCTAAGAGCAATTCTAGTCCGCTAAGGGCATTATGAAGTTCGCTAAGAAGAATTACAACAAGTACGCTAAGCTTCATACTTAGAAAAATTTTCTCAAACTCAGAAATTTCTACACAAAATTCCAATCCCTATACTGACACAAGACAGGAATTCTAAATGAGGATCATCTTCGGCACGCGGGGCAATACTTTTGGGAGTTAGGTTGTAACCAAAGTTTTCAAAAACAGTTACAGTTCAGAAATTTTACTTTTAAAATGTTCTGGTTCGCTGTAACCAATGGCTCTGATACCAATCTGTCACACCCCCAATTTCTACTAACGGAGTATAACCGTGTGGGGTGTGATCCAGACCAGGATCTAAGTCTTTAGTTACGACCAAACCATAGTTGAAGGGTAAACTAGTCATGTATTACATTTAATAAACCAGAGTTTACAATTCACAAAATCAGCGGAAGCATTAAAGGTTTACAAAGGTGTTGCTTAGCAAAGGTGATTACTAATGTATCTGAAATATGCTTTCCGAAAGGGTTTCACAAAAATGGTAAGTATTGCCAACGCCCGTGCCATCCATGATCCTCCAAGCAACCTGAAAAGTAATCAACGATCAAGTGTCAGCTAAAAGGCTGGTGAGTTCACTAAAACAGTCTACACAACACCATGTAGACCAAAAATGCATATGAATAGTAAGGAAACAATTCATACTCTAGTTATACAAGTTGCAAGTATTATCCGTATCAGTAGGTAGCTAGCCTATGCTTATGCTCACCTGAACGTTCGAAACCAAAGCTGACAATGTATTTGATAGGTATTTACCTATGTAATTTGCCTTCCCCGTGTCTTTCCCGATCACGGTAGTCCTAGGCTAATATTGGTCTCAGTCCGACCGCCAGTCGGGAGGGTGCATCCCGTGCACCGCTGAGCGGGGGTGTCAATCCCCAGTAGATCTACTCAACATTACCTCGCTATTCTATATTAATGGTCCGATAAGTAAGGACTTTTGATATTAAAAGCAATTCAGTGAAACATGTGATATATGTGGGATAACTACTCAAGTAAAGAAATACCTTTACCGTGTGTTGCCATCCCTTACCGGATGCAACAAAAATAGTAAGTGAAACTCACCTTAGGGTGCACTGGTACGCGGCACTTGACTTTAAAGATTGGCTATGAATGACCTATTTTGGGTAAATATGGTCTAACCGAATTAGAGGTTGTCTATAAGACGAAAATAGCATATAAGCATCTAAACATGTTTCATGCATTCATACAAGTCATACAATTCACATAGAAGTCCCAACTTGGGAGAAAATCAAGTAATTGCAACTTAAGTCAAAGTTGACCCAGAAAGTCAAACTTCGAGCACCTAACTAGTGACATAGCTAAAATCCACATTTCTTGGAGTTAACTCTTTAAATTTTACAGGCATATACTACACATCATTTAGGAAATGTTACAAAAATAATCAAGTAAAAATGTTAAGAAATGAGAAAGTTATGCACGTTGGAAATTTGCAAAAATCAACATTATTGACTTTGACACACCATTTGGTGGCATGCCTCATTTGCTCAATACTTGGAGTTAAGTTTTAAAATTTTGCAGGCATGGACTACTTAACATTTAGGGAATGTTGCAAAAAGAATCAACTTAAAAAGTTAAACAACGAGAAAGTTATGCGCGTCGGAAGTTGGCATTTTCAGCTTTTTGTAAGATAGTCAAAGTGAACTTAAAATTTGCATAACTTATTCAAAACTTATAATTTTTGTACCAAACCTTCCAGATCATACACTTAATATATAAACATCATTTACCAATAGCAAACTCGTCAATAAAACAAGATTATCATGCTCAACCAAAAAGCAAAATCCACTTTTCACAGAAAAATACAGCTTTGCACACCTAACTTGCAGCAGCTATTTGGATGACCAAACGGACGTTTTAGAAAGTGTGCGAGTAGCCGACTCGAAGCTAAGAAATAGTACTTTACTAGGGAAAAAGAATCAACTGATTCGGAGCAATATTGAACAAGTTATGACCTCTGCAAAATGGCCAAAAATTCTGGCCGAATCTGTCCAAAAAGTGAAGTTTGCAAAAATTTTGGTTTTCAAGTTTTATGCCACAATTTGGTCATCCAACACCTACTAACATAATTATAAGCATTATAACATGCATATTCTGTCCTAAGAATGTTCATATCCAAGTCATAGCAAAATCTCAACATGTAGCTAGCATACAAGGGCAAAAACGTCCAAATTTCATAACCAACACCCAATATACATACAAGAACATTCATAGCAGATTTGAACACAGTTTCCAGCCCCTAAACCCGACTTCAAATCAGCCCCAAATCAGCCTTTAACATACCTTAACTTAAAACATGATTTATGAGCATATAAGCTCACCATTTAGCATTCAAACACTAAAGAACACACAAAAACCCACATGCAACCAACAAATTTCGAAATCCAAAACTTAGGGCTTACAAGATTTGGGGAAAATCGCAGGTAGGAGAGGTGGGGAAGAAGAAGAAGCTTGCGTGAGTGTTGTTGAGCCTTGAGAACCTTGAAATTTACCTCCTTGTTGCTTGAATCTTCAAAAATCGCAATATGTGTGTAGTGTGTGTGTGAACCGTGAGGTGAAAGAGGGAGAGGAGAAAGATGCGTGAGAAATGAGGGAGGAGGAAGAAGATGGCAGATTTTGTCTTAAGGGAAAATTACACAATGGCCCCTCTAAGTTCTATTTTAAGCATATAACACCCAAAACACAATTTAAGTGATTTTTAACTAAAACTAGTGAAGTAAAAATTCTAAAAATGCTTCTAATTGTTTTTAAACTTATTTAACATGTAGGATTTAGTCGGGTTACATAAATATAACATTTAGACATAAAAATTTCAATTTACGCACAAAGTCCGGTTTTACCCGAAAACGCAAAATTTTCAAATAACACATAACGTCACGAAGCGAATTCACAAAATGAGTTACTAACATCAATTAGCACATAGACATGAGCAATATACCTTTGGGTCAAATAACGGGTCTCGGGTTTACTAACGGTACTAACGGAACTAACGGAAGAAGTTAACGGGGAATTTGACGGTTGTCACACATCATCTTATGATTCAAAATTAACAATAGCTTGAGATAGAGAACTTAGTCAAATTAGAGAAGAATTTAACAAAAACTTACAAAATAAAGTCTACATTTAACCTAAGTTATCTATCAAAGCCATGGAACATGAAGATCACACATTTCAATCACAAGAAAAAAGCAACTAAATCGCATAACAGCTTCAAGAATGGGTAGGGACTTATAACCCAGAACAACAACCAATTCATTACCCAAATTACAACCTAAAAAGTCAATCAAATTACATAAAATCGTATGTCTTCTACCTAACACAAACCAACTAAAAAAAGGCAAAAAGCACATGCTTAACAAACCTGTGGACATCGAGAAGTAGAATTATTTGCAACAACACACAAATTATTTGCTTAACAAATTTCCTCAATTCTAAACACCCAAGAACCCAAAATACAAAACTCAAAATAGCATCCCAACACATACAATTAAAACATTAGACACAACAATCGCTAGTAAAAAGAACCTAGAAATCGTACCAGCGGCGGAGCACTGTAGCAGCAATGGATCGATGACGGTGGAGCAACGGCGGAGCGACGGTGG
This sequence comes from Deinandra increscens subsp. villosa, assembly GCA_039602395.1. Lineage (NCBI taxonomy): Eukaryota > Viridiplantae > Streptophyta > Magnoliopsida > Asterales > Asteraceae > Deinandra > Deinandra increscens. The sequence continues at coordinate 55,895,146 of JBCNJP010000017.1, read as the reverse complement.
AGCAACGGCGGAGTGACGGTGGAGCAACGACGGGGCGACGGTGGAAGAGAATTTAGGGAACGATGGAGGAAGTGGAGTCGCAGTCGTGGTCTTGTGGAAGAGAAAACAGGGGAATGAAATCAGGGATTCAGGGAATGATGGTGAAAGTGGGCGGCGTTTTCTTTTCTTTTAGTTTTCACTTTTGAGATTGCCCAATCTAGCCCGAATCTCTGCCCATTGTGGCCCATTCATTTTCTTTTAACTTTGAGATATGCCCAATAAGACCCCTTTAAAAGAAATACCCAGCCCAAACTAACCCAATAAAAAATACTAAAAGTCCAAAATAACCCATTTTCAAATCTTTGGGCTAAAATTGCCAGGCCTACCTGTACCTCTTTGTATATGAGTTCTTGTGAGGAACATCATCAAAGTTCTTAAAATTGCTAAGCACAACATTTTTCAACCTCTTGTAGAAGTGTGTTACATACTCATTTCTTGATGGATTGAAGAAAGGTGCCTGATACAGCTTGATTAAGTCCATCGTCGTCCAAGAGTAAAATTGAGTCCAACATTTGTAGTATTCCAATGGACACGACCCTTTCCTTCTTACCACAAACATATGCTTCTCTCCATCAAACATCCAGGACTTTGTATCATATGTAATTCCTCTCTTATCATGATAATTTTCACCTAGTTCAATTAGATATCTCTCAAGAGGATATGCAAAGGTCTTGGCATCCCATCCTCCGTCAAATTCGGCACCAGGTACCGTCATGTAGTCTCGATCCCTTGTATCATTCTCCTTATCAGCAACTTCAGGCAGAACGGGACCGGATGCAGATTCATCTAGGATGTCAGCCTCAAAATAAAAAACTGGTGAATGTGAGGAACCACTTGCTCCTAAACCGCTTCCTTTACTACCTGGATCTCCCTTATCATCTTTCTTTGATGTAGACTTCCTTGTGCCAGCTGAACTAAGCTGTTTGATCAGCTTGTGTAATTCTTTAAACTGCCTTGAGAATTCTCTGATTATCTTCTTCTGATTTTCTAGCTCTGTGTTGTGCACCTTTTGTACATCAAGTAAATCAACAATTACTTCATTCTGGGCTGCATTCTAGGCTTTTAACTCTGCTATCTCTGATCTTAAGTCTCTTTCCAGTCTATAAGCTGTTGTTTCTACAGCTTTCCCTTTATCTTGGGTTGTGGGTTGAGAGGAGGAGGATGATTGACCGGCTCCATTGCTAGTAGGAAGAGGCACTCGTAGGTCCAATCGTCTCTTTCTTGGGACATTCAAATCTTCGGTAAGGTGTTGTGTAGCAACCTTAAACTTCTCAGTCATGTCATCTATAACAGAAGTACCGGGGGGAGGATCCTCTGTAGCTTTCCGTTTTCTTGTCGATTAAGCTTCAGCAGTCTCAGTCTCTTCTTCTTCCACCTCTATGTTGTCAAGATATGTGTCATAATTGATATTGGCATCACTCTCATCAAATTTTAAAGCTTCAATTTGCATATATCCCAGGTCAAATTCATCTGCCCACTCATCACTATCATATAATTCAGTAACAGGCCTCTATGAAGCAGGTAGGTTATGTTCTTCTTTGATCACATCATTCCTTTGAAGTGGGAGCTCTTCTCTGACAATTTCAGAAATTCCCCAAACTTGTTTCCAAAGGGGACCTTATCAGTCAATTTCTTCTTGGGATTTATCATTGGAAAAACATCAATCCCTATTGGCTTTGTATCATGAGTGTCACCAGATTTTCTCACATTTGAGTATTTGGTGTCCAAGGCCAACTGAATAAATCTTGGTACGGCAGCAAACTTCTTATCTCTTTTTACCACTGCCTTGATATCTTCAAAGATCAGTCTTGACCAATTAAACCTCATACCTTTGACAAGTGACAACATTGCATGTGTGTACACCTGATTCAATTATTCCATAGAGCTCTTCTGTGCAATGACACACATTTGCAAGTAGTGTGCCTGTGACAACTCGTACTTTCCAGGTATACATTAATATTATAATTATGTGCAATTAACTGTGATTCTATGTGCATTAGGCTAAATTGTCTAAATTAGATGACTTTATATACATAGACAATCTAGGTCCGACAACATTTACCCGCAATGGAAATCAACCAAAGTTCCGCAACTATTCGAAATGGAACTTCAATAATAAGAAATTCATAAACATTGTTTTGTAAAATCTAAATATAAAATGACTATTTTATATTTTCTAAACTATTGCGTTGTGTCAAACGTATTTCAAACGGAACGTTTATCCAAATGACAAATCATATTAGTTTTATTCCTAAAACTACTTCTATTTCCAACCATGTTTTTATTGTCATCAAAAACAAACAATTACACATTGTCACCAAAACATTCAAACACAAAACGCTTACGTCAAGCAAATCATTTAATTCTAAATTTTCATCATTGTACATAATTCGATGACAAACAATCAAGACTTGTGACATTCCCATTCATTCAAATGAACACGACACTTAATCATTTTAGTGATTAATATATATATATATATATATATATATATATATATATATATATATATATATATCATTCGTTCTCGAGCCAATAACCGACTTTTTAACCGTTTATCCATTTGACTCAAACGAAGTGTCGTTGGACTCGTTGGATCAAACCGGACTCAACCCGACCCGACCCGAGACCCGGTTCGACCCGAGGAGCCCAACGGGCCTACCGGCCCAAATCTCTTTCCCTTTTCCTTTTCTTTTTCCTTCGGACCACCTTCCGACCCATTCCCTCTCGGCCCAACCCTCGGCCCGTTCTTCTTCTTTTCCGGCCCGATAGCCCAGCCGGCCCGACCTTTTCCTCCTCTTTTCCCTTTCGGTTTGGGCCACCGGCCCACTCTTTTCCTCTCTCTTTTTCTTCTCTCGGCCCGTCCCGAGTTCGAGACCCATCTCCATCCTTTTCCCTTTCTTCTTTTTTTCGGTTCTTTTCCTCCTCCCTTCCATTCGGTTCTAGCCGAATTCCCCAACCAAGCCAACCAAGTCCCTAACCACTAGTTGGATTCAATCTCCTATGAGCACATGCTCAAGTCATTTTTTTCATCTTGATATTGAACAAGATGGTTGGCCAAGTACACAAAAAAGCTAAGAACCTTTGGGTAATAGTTTTAACCACTTACACACCCAACACACTTGTCCCCTTAGCCACCCTCATGTCCCTTGTCCCTCTCTTCCTTGAGCCGGTTTTCAACACCCACAACCACACTTATGGATTCAAATTTCAAGCTCCTAACACAAGAGAACTCAAGCCTTGGTCCATTCTCTTTCTCTTTCTCTTGTTCTCGGTTCAAACCACCACCGAGCCACCTCCATTCTCGGCTCATTTGGACCGAACCCAAGCCCTCACTAGACCACCTTTTATAACACTTAATCCCTCCATTTCACACTTAACCCATTCAAGAGAAACACACACCTTTCTCTCATCTCTTTCTCTCTTGCCCTCCATACACCACCGCCAACCACCAACTTTCACCATCAACCACCACTTGAATCAAGCTTCTAATACTTTCTTTGATCAAGGTAAATCACTTCTAACCTCTAGTTCATCATTCTTCTCCCATTTTTCCTTATATTCTTTCATAAATATCATCCTAAACTCTTGTTTCCTTGTCAAATCCATGATCTCCCTTTCATGCTTTCACCACCTTCTTCCTAATTCAAGATCAAGGGTGATTTAGGAGCTAAACTTGGAAGCTCATTCAACAACCCATCAAGTCCTTTACCGATCCGGTTTAAGTTTAAGTGAGAAATCCCTTTCTTTTTTTAACTTATTCCATGAATTATTCACATAATGTCACAATTTCATGCTAATGATTAAGTCTTGGTTGTGTTGTTAGATGATTAATAGCAAACTTGTATGATAGTAGCATTATGTTCTTTGATGGAAAACTAGAATATTGTTTGAAACAATTCATTTATAAAAATTGAAACATAACATGTATATTTATTTTAAAAGTTTCATAAATGGCGACAACGTTTATAAACCATGACATAACATAAGTTTAAATGAACTAGTGTGTTTGATTTTGTGGAAATACATAAACAAAGATGCTGTTTGTTTTTTAAGAGGTAAAATGTCTGCAGTCTGCGAACCACATCTGCAGACATCTGTAGAAGAAGAGGTGGACTAAACGTCTGCAGTCTGTAAGAAGAAGAGTGTTTGTTTTTTAACTTCTGCAGACTGCTAAAATAAACTGAAATTTAAATAAATCGTTTTTTTAACTTATAGATAATTACCATTTAAACTTTTTTATTTTCTTTCTGCATATTTTAACCAATAGTTTTTTATTTAAAAATGTTTTCTTTTAAATAAAGTACAAAAATGTTATATAAAAGCTATTTAAAAAACGTTTTTTAAACAATATTAAAACATTTTTTTAAATAAATGTTTAATTTTTTTAAATAACTGTTTAAAACGTTTTAAAGAAAATTATTTAAAATACATTTTTTATAATTTGTATACAAAAGTTTTTTTTAGAATTGTCTTTTTAAAATATTAAAAAAGTTTTTTTAGAAACTTAAAATGTTTAAAAAAACATTAAAAGAAATTGTTTAGAAACGTTTTTTAATGTTTAAAATGTTTTTTTATGAAAAAAACAGTTCAAATAGAAGGTTAGAAGATGTCAGAAGATGTTAGAAGTGACTGAGCCACATCTGCACCAGGAAGAGGCCGCGCAGACATTTTTTAATGAAATGTCTCCGGAAAAACAAACAGTCTGCAAACCTAAATGTCTGCGCGCGGTCTGCGCGGCGCAGACATAAGAGGACAGAAGAGCTTTTTCAGAAAAAACAAACACCACCAAAATGTTTGGAAATCAGATTTCATGGAAAATATATGTTTTGTAAAAACTGATCAAATATGACACACTTTCTGCGTGTCATAAAGTTGCTGTCACCTGGAAAATACATGTAGTGTGGACACTGATCAGAGATGACACACATTCTGCGTGTCATAAAACTGCTGTCACTTTAGAAAAATATACATTTTTCCAATCTTTCAAACACTTATAGTTTTGACTCCAAAACTGAAACCAAAGTTATTTAAGGATGAATTTAAGCCCATAAAAGTGTTTATCAAAGGTCCAACCATGAAACTCTAATGAAATGTAAACATGGAATTTTTGTGATAAAAATACCATTTATTTTCATGAAAAATTAAGTATAAAGCTTTGTGACAAACTTGTGATCACTTAGGACTTGTGATGTATTATTAGGGCAACCAAAGATGTTTTCCAAACATACAAAATAATTTGAGAAGTTAAACACTTGAAAACAAAACGGTTAAATATCATAACTACGACTTTTCGGTTAACATATTTTTGGTTAAGAATCAAATCTGGACCTGAGAATGAAACATGCTTACTTTGACATATAAAAATGGTTTACAAAGTTCAAAATTGGAAAAACATGTTTTATAAGCAAAACGGACGAAAATTGTAACTTTCGGTAACTCGAAAGCGTCGAATTTTGCAAGTTAAACTTCCACCAATTCAATTGGCAACTAAAGACCGTAAACCACATTAAAACAAGTCTATTAACAAATCCTAAGTGTTAAGGAAACTTAAGAAGTCATAAGACGAGTCAAATCGGTCAAACCGGTGAAACCGGCTAACTACCAGACGAACCAACACTTAATTTTACCAAAATATAACTTCATATATTCTTTTTGGAAACAATTCTTCCTACAAATAGACATATTTTCAAATATCGAAATTCTTTTCGTAAGACGCAACTTATACCGTGTAACGACGCGCGGTATAACACGCACGTTCAAACCTTAATAAATGAAAGTTTTTATTTATTAACTTAAAGGGTTCAAAACCTTACAAATATTTAATAAATTAAATATTTATAACTCTCCAAACCTTTAAAGAAAAATAATCCATATTATTCAATATTTATTTATTTTAAACGTGAAAATCTAATCGTTATTTATTTATTCAAATAAATAATAAAACCCATCAATTTCAATATTATTTATTAACCAATAAATAATATTCTAGGATTTCCATCACTGAAATCGGGTAATAACAGTTAAGACTTAACCTTGAACATTGAGTGATGTATTCACTAACTCAAGATAGCCAAACCCTAATGCGTCATAACATTACCTTGTAGACGTTTGCTAGGCTAAGTCCAACCAATCATATCTGTCATCCATCTTCAAACATGTGAGTCTTCACGGCCCCTTTTACATTTCTGTTTTCTAACTTGGGGGAGAATTCAATGATTTCTTTTCAATTTCATTTTTGTCAGATATTATGATAACTGTAAGAAGTATTGATTGCATGTTCTTTTCATATCCCCAGTCTGTGTATTCATGTTGATTCATGTTATATGCCTAAGTCCCACTATTAATTGAGTTCAATTAGTTCATTCGAAACGATAGCTTTTGACTAGATCTATTTGGGTTGACGACCCTGCCCTAACTTGGTCGCTCCAGTCATGACTCCATGGTTATAGTCAAGGGGTACATTTGTTATTCTGGTCATTCGATGTTCTTGGGGAAGAACATCAGGAGTGGGTAAACAGTTAGTTTTGAATTCAAGGTTCATGCTTGATCTTTACAACAACAGTGTCAAACAAACTAATATCAAGAAAAGCCAATCATTTTCAAACATAATTTCAAACAGTTCAGTGTCATTAAACCTGTGAAACTCACCAACAATTATGTTGACTCTTTTTATTCTTGAATTCTCAGGTAATTAAAGCATGCAACTCTATGTTTTTCTGTTCCGATCCTGCTTGTCATATCATGGTCTGCCTGCCGTGTGTTCATGCATTTCATTTTGGAGATTTAGACGCATTACGCCCTAGGGTAGTTATGTTTATAAATCTCATGAATATGTCTTTTGGAAAACTTATCATGTAACCACTACTTTATTTCCGCTGCCACAATTTTAGATGTTTAAATAAATGTTTGAAACTTATATTTTCAAAAGATAATGGTTAAATTAAATGTTCATTAGACTTCATCATTCATAACCATGACCATGATGCCAAATCAGTCACATGCCCACATTCAGTCATTTTCTCGGGGTGTGACAGTGCCTGCATCCTCCAGTAAGGGTGGAATAAGGGCTTTCATTGTTGGCGGAGACTCTGTATATTAACCCATTTCCCACAAGCATTGTGTAACAATCTCCTTATCTATTGAAATAGGATCTGATGCTTCATCTTTCAGTCTTAAAGCCCGCCTAAAGTTCTCTTCTGTTAGCATCACACTGGTGTTCTGAATTTCTGCTAAAATTTTCTTCTCATTCTCTGAAACAATTGCTATCTTCCAGAATTCTTGTTGCATCCTCTTGCAAATGACTGGATTTGCAGTTAAGGCATAATGCAAGAAACGCTTATTTAAACCTTCAATCATAGACTTGTACTTCTCTTTATAATCAGCAGGTGGATCTAGTAGATATGCCACAACGTTATAATCTTTAACGAACTCTAAGTCCCTGCAATTACACAAAAGGTAAACCAAAACAAGCAGCAATTCATTAGATATCACAATGACATAAGAAATTTCTCGAAAAATGGGCAGCATAACAGCTTAAAAATGGGACAAAACCATGTGAAACACATCATCAGGTACCTTTTCGATCGAAAATTAGGTTTTCGATGGAAAACCCTCCTTCTGATCGAAAAGCTAACCATTACCGAGATCCATGGTCGAAAAGCCGAATGGCTGATTGAAAAGTTCTGAAAAACCATGTAAGGATCGTTTCCAGATCATAGAAGGATAGAGACGGAGAATCTAATTCATTATACGTGTTGAATGATTACTACCGAATGGAGTATACATCATTGACGCTCGGGAGAGGTTGGACAGACCTCTCCTTTCAACACAAGACAAATGACCTAAAACTCTAAATTGTAAAGCTAAGCTTCACCTATTTATAGGTGTTCATGCCCAACGTACCAGTGTACGCTTCATGGTACGTTGGCAACCTAACTATTTCAACAATCTAGACAATTACATAATTCGCATAGTAATGACCACACTCGGAACATGCTCTACAATTACTGTCGAATGTAGGTCTTTATCTTCCAGCAATCATCATCAGTCAGCCTGCTGCATCTTGAAATCTTGAACTTCAGCAAACTCCCCTTGGACTGAATATCAGGCATGCAGGAACCAGTTCGAATCTTGTACAATCTCCACAACCAACAAAGTTCCCCCTAGCTTCAAGCATAACCATCCAACTGGAACCGGCATATATGATAATGGTTTACTTCATTAGTCGTTACCCGGAAACTTGTAAAGACATCCACGAACATTACTGCATGTTGACAACAATTCATAATCTTCATAAACTTGTAATACATTCCGATCTTTATGAAAACCAACATGATCAACATCTTCAACTACAGAAATTCCCCCTCAGCATTAAGTCTCTCCCAATATATCAGCAGTCAAAGAACATCACGTCACTGCTCTCAGTAGATCAACACGAGAATCTCCCGACTCAAGAAAGTATCAGGCATATGACAAAGAGTTCCAAACCATAACTGAAAACTTTGACATATCAGTTTGCACGAACATCAGAATACACCACCTTTCCATGAAGATCACAAATTACCATCATCCCTGAACTGATTGCTATTGTGTCACACCTCGGTTTTTCCAACCGAGATGCGACTTACTAGCATCAAATCAAAGTAGCGGATGTTATCGAATCAACTACATAAGGACCATTTTTATTTAAATAGATAAGGTTTAAGGCAATGAGGGTAACCCTTGCATGACGTCAAAGTTAATACACATTTTTAGGAAATAAATACAAGTACATCGTATGAAACATGAAAACAAAAGATCATTTATTCATAGCATGGAGGTCTTCTAGGAAAGAGGGTAGGTCTTCTAAGCGGGTACTCTAGCATCCATAATCTAGACATACCACCTAAAGTCCTTAGCAATCAACATCCGGAAACACATGCTCAAAATAATACGTTAGCTATAAAGCTAGTGAGTCCATAACTTGACACAATAATAGCCGGAAATAAAAGTAGTAGGTGTATATATAAGCATGTCACATTTGTATCCACTAATCAATATGTCTCAAGGCTCCAGCCTTAAGGTGAGCAAATGTCTAAATGCAAACCCCGTTTACATTACACTTACTCTACATACATACATGATGCAAAACGTGCTGTATGTCAGGACCGATTTTCACTACAAGAATCTCGACATTGAGCAAGAACGGGGTTCAGATTTGAAAACCCGAGACGATGATGAACGAGAGGAATCAAAGATAATCAAAACATAAGAAAGATGATGAACTAGTCAAATGATTTCCTTAGTCGAATGATTACAACAACGAAATCATGACAACAACAATCTCTCTCTAGAATCCATGACTCACTCTCTCTCTCTAGAATGGAAAGCTCACACACTCTACATGAAAATCATCATCTCCACATTTGGAGACTCATTTTTTCTTGTAATGGGCACCTTCACTATATATATAGTGAGGGTGACTAACAACAGAAAACATAAATAAATGAACAAAATTACAAGTAAATCAAATAACATAAATTGTTAATTAAATCAAAGTTGATTTAATTAATCTGAAGTTTGACTCGCTCGAACCGATCTTCCGTTGACTTTTACGTTGACCGTAGACCCGAACGATTGACATTTCCAGAAAACGGTCTTCGGTCCAAACTCGTAAGCCTCGATCATCACAACCCAATCTCTAAATCAATTCACGTGGATTCTTCAGTCGAATGCTTCGGTAAACAGATTTGATGACGTCAATCACATAGATTTTAGTTCCAACATATTCCCCCTTGACTGATGCTTTCAAATCTGTTTAATTGCTGAAGAATCGCTCTGTCGTACATCTTCAATGAGAAACTGATAAACCGGAGACAATCTGTCGTAGAAATTCCCCCTCTGAATAAGCTTCTTCTGTTCTCGTTTCTCCAGTCGAGAGCCAAGTGTTCCGCTCACTCTGTTCACACGGTCGGGTACAATACTGAGAAAATGCTGAACATCGGAGTCAAAACCGCAACAAACCGAATCCGATAAACCAATCAAACACTGAAAATGCTCTAGCTCCGAATAATCGACCCGATATCCAAATCCATAATAATTCCTCCTATTTCTCTAAATCTCTCCGAAAACATCGAGTCGGAAGCGTAAAATCATATGCGGAGAGTCGAACCCTCGCGATCGGTTGCCTAGAGAAACCAGTGCAAAAATCCTGAAATCGGACAATCTTGCGAAAAACCGGAAGTCGGATGCTAACAGTTATGAATAATCCACGCGACTGAGGTTGGATGTGAAATTAAAGATAAGTGTCAAATCTGTGAAAATCTGAGATCCTGAGCGAAAAATTATCATAATCGGAGTCTTCGTAATTTTGGGTGAAGAAAATCAAGCTCGGAAAAATATTCCGTGAAGATTTATGGGTCAACCGGTGCAATCTGAAGAAAATCTGAGAAAAACCGTCAATTTTCATCAAGTTACGGCTTCATGAGATATTTAATCGGAAAAATTCCAATAATTAACTGAGATTCCAGTTAGTCCGGTATAATGACATCCGCACTGCATCAGCTAAAAATAAAACCGTGAGACATAACGAGAAAGCTGCATAATTAACCGGCTAAGAAGCTAACCCGTCAGTGGTCGATAACTAACGTGTGCGTAATGTCAATAAACGAGAATCCCAATAATAATCGGAATAAATCCATGACCAATAAAAATTTTCTGTAATTCCGTTGCGGCGTTATTTCCGTTAATCTTGTGAAAAATGTCACACCCCCAATTTCCACTAACGGAGTATAACCGTGTGGGGTGTGAACCAAACCAGGATCCAAGACTTTAGTTACAGTCAAGCCATAACAGTAAATTAATAGAAGTTAAAGCACGTTTTACAAAATAGAGTAATGTTTAGTTTAAACAATTCAGCGGAAGCACAACCATAGATTTCAAGTTTAGTTTAGACAAAATAACATGTTGAAATGTTTGAAAAGAGTTTTCCCCAAAAGTTGCATAGTTGAGTACTGCCGCCATCCGTGCCATCCATGAATCCACCTAACGACCTGAAAAGTAATCAACAATCAAGTGTCAGCTAAAAGGCTGGTGAGTTCACTAAAACAGTCTACACAACACCACGTAGACCAAAAATGCATATGAATAGTAAGGAAACAATCCATACTCTAGTTATACAAGTTGCAAGTATTATCCGTATCAATAGGTAGCTAGCCTATGCTTATGCTCACCTGAACGTTCGAAACCAAAGCTGACAATGTATTTGATAGGTATTTACCTATGTAATTTGCCTTCCCCGTGTCTTTCCCGATCACGGTAGTCCTAGGCTAATATTGGTCTCAGTCCGACCGCCCGTCGGGAGGGTGCATCCTGTGCACCGCTGAGCGGGGGTGTCAATCCCCAGTAGTACTACTCAACATTACCTCGCTATTCTATATTAATGGCCCGATAAAGTAAGGACTTTTGATATTAAAAGCAATTCAGTGAAACATGTGATATATGGTGGATAACTACTTAAGTAAAGAAATACCTTTACCGTGTTGTTGCCATCCTTTACCGGATGCAACTACAATAGTAAGTGAAACTCACCTTAGGGTGCACTGGTACGCGGCACTTGGTTCTACAGGTTGGTCAAGATCGACCTAATTTGGTAAATATGGCCTAATCGGATTAGAAGTTATCACCAAGACTAATGATAACACTTAAGCACCTAAACACGTTTCATGCATTCACACAAGTCATACAATACACATAGGAGTCCCAATTTGGGAGAAAATTATGCAATTGCAACCTAAGTCAAAGCTGACCCAAATAGTCAAACATCGAGTACCTACGTACTGTCATGGCTAAAATCCACAATACTTGGTGTTAACTCTTTAAATTTTACAGGCATATAGTTCATATCAAATAGGACTTGTAGCAAAAAGAATCAGCTAAAAAGGTCAAGAAATGAGAAAGTTATGCACGTCGGAAGTTAGCATTTTCAGCATTTAGTAAACTAGTTAAAGAAATATGAAAACTTGCATATCTCACTCAAAACTTTGAATTTATTAACCAAACCTTCCAGATCTTACTTTTAGTATATAAACATCATTTAAAAATTTCAAACACCCCATTAAAACAAGATTATCATGCTCAATCGAATTGAAAAGTTCACTTTTCACAGAAAATGACAGCTTTGAGTTCCCGTCTTGCAGGTGTGTTTTGACTGACCAAACGGAGGTTTTAGAAAGTGTGCGAGTAGCCGTTGTAAAGCTAAGACATCCTACTTTACTTGGGAAAAAGAATCACATGATTTCGATAAAAATTGAGCAAGTTATGACAGTTTCAAGTTGACCAAAAATTCTGGTCAAAGCTGTCAAAATTTTTAAGTTTGTAAACTTTTGGGAAATCAATTCTAAGCTAACATTAGATCAATTAAACACCTACTAACAAGTTTATAATCAACATAACATATATTTTCTGTCATGAACAAGATCATACCATAACCATATCAAAATCTCATCATGTGGCTAGCAAATATGCACATTACACCCAAAATTCATAACCAAACACCCAACAATCATACAAGAGCATTCATAGCAGAAATCCAACCCAATTTCCAGCCCTAAACCCGAGTTCGAATCTGTCCCCGATTAGACATATAGCATATCTCAACTTAGCACAAGAATTTGGAGCATAATAGCTCACCATTTAGCACATAAACCTCAAAGAACACACATGCAACAACAAATTCGGATTTCAAAAAGTTAGGGCTTACTAGATGGAGGTAGAAATCGCGAGTAGAAGGAGAAGAGGAGAAGATGAAGCTTCCTTGAGTGTTCTTGAACCTTGTAGTAGCTTGAATTCACCTCCTTGAAGCTCGATTACTCCAAAATCGCAAGAGTGTGTATGTGTGTGTGTATAGCCGTGAGCGAGAGAGAGAGAGAGAGAGAGATGAAGATGATGATGCGTATGAATGAGATGGGGGGAGGATATGGGCAGATTTCTTGATATAAAATTTTACACATTAGGTCCCTCAAGGTTTTATTTTAAACATATGGAGCATAAAACTCAAGTAAATGGGTTTTTACTAGAAAGTGTAAAGTAAAATTTCTAAAGATGTTTCCAAGTGTTTTTTTTAAATCATTTAACATGTAAGATTCAGTCGGGTTATATAAATTTATCATTTGTACATAAAAATCCAAATTTACACAAAAAGCCCGGTTTCGCATAAAAATGCAAATTTTCATAATTAACACATAAAGTCACGAAACGAATTCACGAAACAAGTTACTAAAGTCAATTAACAAGTAAACATAAATGAATACGAAATCATTCAAATAACGGGTCTCGGGTTCGCTAACGGAACTAACGGGACTAACGGAAAAAGTTAACAGAGTTAACTTGGGAAGTTGCCGTTGTCACAGCCTCCCCATGTTAAGGAATTTTCGTCCCGAAAATTAGCTAGTACCTAGGTTTGAAGCGGAGGCTTGATCGAACAGGTGTGGATACTTCTTTCTCATCTGGTCTTCCCGTTCCCACGTGAACTCCGGTCCACGCTTTGAATGCCATCTGACTTTGACGATTGGAATCTTACTTCTTTTCAATGCTTTCTGCTCGCGTCCCATTATCTCAACGGGTTGTTCTATAAATCGGAGTTGTTCGTCGATGTGGAGTTCTTCCAGTGGAACTATTAAAGTGTCATCGGCCAGACACTTCTTCAGGTTTGAAACGTGAAACACATTGTGTACCCCATCTAGCTCAGGTGGCAAGTCCAGACGATATGCCACCGTTCCAATCTTTTCTGTTATCAGGAAGGGTCCTATATAGCCGGGGTTCAACTTCCCGTGCTTTCCAAAACGCACAACACCCTTCCAAGGTGAGACCTTCAACAGTACACGGTCACCAACCTCGAATTCTAATGGCCTTCTGCGTTTATCGGCATAACTCTTTTGACGATCTCTTGCTGCTTTCATACGGTTTCTGATTTGTACGATTCTCTCAGTCGTTTCGTACACTAGTTCCGGTCCAGTGAGTTGACTGTCACCGACCTCGGCCCAGCAGACCGGTGATCTACACTTCCGTCCGTAGAGAGCCTCAAAGGGAGCGGCTCCAATACTGGTGTGGTAGCTGTTGTTGTAGGAGAATTCGACCAATGGCAAGTGGGTTTCCCAGTTCTTTCCGAAATTCATTACGCAAGCTCGAAGCATGTCTTCAAGTGTTTGGATTGTGCGCTCGGTTTGGCCGTCTGTCTGAGGATGGTATGCGGTACTCATATCCAAACGAGTACCTAGGGTTGTTTGTAAAGATCTCCAAAAGTGTGAAGCGAATCTGGGGTCTCGATCAGAGATAATTGATAAGGGCACTCCGTGGAGCTTGACGATTTCATTGATGTAGATTTGTGCCAGCTTATCAGTCTTGTCATTTTCTTTGAGAGCTAAGAAATGGGCGGATTTGGTTAACCTATCCACGATCACCCAAATCATGTCGTTTCCACGGGGAGTACGGGGCAATCCCGTGACGAAGTCCATTGAGATTTCTTCCCATTTCCACTCGGGAATTGTCGGTTGTTGCAGTAATCCTGGAGGCCTACGATGCTCTGCTTTGACCTTAGAGCATGTCAAACACTTACTGACGTATTCCGCAATGTCAGCCTTCATCTTGGGCCACCAATAGAGTCCTTTCAGATCTTGGTACATTTTGTCCGAACCGGGATGGACCGAGTATCGAGACTTGTGAGCCTCGTCCATCACCAGCTCTCGAAGGTTTCCATGTAGAGGTACCCAAACACGATCCTTGTAGTAACGGATTCCATCCGACTTAACCTCCGAAGTTCCATCAATGCCATTTAAGGATTCAGACTCGTAGTTTTCCTCTTTCAGGGCCTCCTTCTGGGCGTCTCGGATTCTATCCGGTAGTCCTGCATGAATCGTGAGTTGTAGAGCTCGAACCCTTCTAGGTTTGACATGTTCTTTCCTACTCAGTGCATCGGCCACGACGTTGGCCTTTCCCGGATGATACTTTATCGCTAAGTCGTAGTCGTTAAGCACTTCGATCCACCTACGTTGCCTCATGTTGAGGTCTTTCTGTTCCATTATATGCTGGAGGCTTTTGTGATCGGTGAATATCGTGCACTTGGTACCGTATAGGTAGTGTCTCCAAAATTTTAAGGCAAATACAACAGCTCCTAATTCCAGATCATGCGTTGTATAATTCTTTTCGTGGGACTTTAATTGCCTTGACCCATAAGCAATGACTTTACCCCTTTGCATCAAAACACATCCAAGTCCCTGGATTGAAGCGTCACAATAGACCTCGAAGTCATCGACACCTTCAGGTAGGGATAGTATAGGCGCGGTACAGAGTTTCTCTTTCAAGGTTTGGAATGCCGCTTCTTCTTTTTCACCCCATCGATATTGGACGCCTTTATGAGTGGGAGCGGTTAACGGTTGAGCTATCTGAGAGAATCCCTTAATAAAACGTCGGTAGTAACCCGCTAACCCTAGAAATTGCCGAATTTCTGTCGGCGCTCTTGGTGTGGACCAATTCTTGATCGCCTCTATCTTAGCTGGATCAACATGAATACCTTGCTCGTTGACGATATGACCCAGAAATTGAACTTCTCGAATCCAAAAGTCGCATTTGGAGAATTTGGCGTAGAGTTGCTCCTTCCTTAACAACTCCAAAATTAACCGTAGATGTTCCTCGTGTTCTTCTTTCGTCCTTGAATAAACGAGGATGTCGTCGATGAAAACAATTACGAACTGGTCTAGGTAAGGCTTGCACACGCGGTTCATGAGGTCCATGAACACCGCTGGTGCATTCGTTAAGCCGAAAGGCATAACTAGGAATTCGTAGTGACCGTAGCGAGTTCTGAAGGCTGTCTTTGAAATGTCCTCCTCACGGACTCTGAGTTGATGATATCCGGACCTTAAGTCGATTTTTGAGTAGTAACTAGATCCTTGCAATTGATCGAAGAGCTCGTCGATCCGAGGGAGAGGATACCGGTTCTTAATAGTAACTTTGTTGAGCTCACGGTAATCGATGCACATTCTGAACGTTCCATCCTTTTTCTTGACGAATAATACTGGCGCGCCCCATGGCGACGAGCTGGGTCTAATGAAACCTTTATCTAGTAACTCCTGTAGTTGAGTGGATAACTCATGTAGTTCGTTTACAGCCAGACGATATGGAGCTCGGGCAACCGGAGCCGCACCGGGGACAAGGTCGATTCCAAACTCCACTTGTCGATTCGGAGGTAAGCCTGGTAACTCTTCCGGGAAAACATCGAGGTAGTCGCGTACTATCGGGAAATCTTCAATTTTCTTTTCTGCTAGGGTCTGATCCGTAACCGTTGCTAGAATGGCTACGTGTCCTTTCCGAAGATACTTTTGAGCCTTGAGATACGATATGATTCCGGAGACAGTGCCTCCCTTCTCACCCTGAATCGAGAGTACTTCTCCGTTTGAGGTGGGTATACGTATGATCTTCTCTCGGCAGACGAGTTCTGCCTGATGCGCGGATAGCCAATCCATACCAACTATTACATCGAAGCTACCGATTGTGAAGGGCATCAAATCTATGCTGAACTTATGACCTGAGAGTTCTAAGGTACAATCCTTGACTAAATGTGTTGCATCAATAAGCTTACCATTAGCTAGTTCAACGGTATACCTAGCTTCTAGAGGTTTCGTATTGGCCTTTATTAACTTGCAAAACTTAGTTGAAATGAAACTTTTCTCAGCACCAGAATCAAAGAGTACATTTGCAAAGTAGTTGTTGAGAAGAAACTTACCGGTTATCACGTTGGCATCATTCTTTGCTTCACCGGAACCCATGACGAACGCTCGTCCTCTAGCACCATTACCCCCGTTTCCACCACCACCTCCACCGTTGTTGTTGTTGTTGTGTGTGGTGGTTGTTGTTGTTGTTTCCAGTCTTCTTAAGTTGGGGGCAATCCCTCTTCACATGACCCGGTTTTCCACATTCAAAACATCCCCTAGGACCATCATTGTTTTGCCTTGGCCGGTTTGGTAGTTCACTCCAACAATTCTTGGCCATATGCCCTATTTTACCACATCGCTCACAGGGAGGTTGGTTGCAATCACCTGTGTGATGTAAGCTGCACTTGTTGCAGTAGGGTGCCTTTCCCTTGTATCGGTTTGAACCCTGACCGCTACCGCCTTGGCGGTTTCGATTACCGCTTCCACTGTTGTTGAAACCACCCTTTGAGTTATCGAACCTCTTGTTCTGGTTCTGAGAGCCAGAAAACTTTCCAGAGTTGTTACCAGTACTGTTGTTGCTAGGTTCTTCTTCCCTCTTCCTTTTTCCATCAAGGGCAGTTTTTGGTGATCGCTTTGGTGGTAGAGTGCCTTGAGCTATTGCTTGATCTGTCAGCTTGTGTGCCAGCCTAATCGCCTGCCGCACATTGAGTGGATTTGAGGAGGTTACCATTCCTTGAATCTGTGGGACCAGTCCGTCTACATACCTTTCAATCTTCTTGAAATCAGCATCGACCATTGAAGGGCACAGTATTGAAAACTCATGGTATCGGGCGGTATAATCCTCTATCTCTGAGCCAATCATCCTTAAGTTCATGAATTCACCCTCTAGCCTTTTTACTTGATCACGAGGACAGTACTCCTCCATGATAGCTGTAGAGGCTAGATTATGAGGCTTGTAATATTAAATATGTTGGGCTGGGCTTAGAGGGTTTAATTAGAATCATAGGCTAGTTTGATTATTGTTTAGGCTAGTTTATGATTGGGCTTGGGTTTACTATTGGGTTTATGATCCAAAAGGGGCCCAATAGTAAACCCAATGGTGGTCTATATATAGACCACTTGACCTCCTCATTGTGGGGCTTGAGTTTACGATTTCTGGAGTTGCCTTTGGTGTTTACGATCATAAACTCGATAGAGAGGAGATTACGATTACAAGACTTTGTACCCGACAAGTTCTCTTGTGTGCAATATCTGGTTTTGATTGTTTAATCATCGTTTTCTTGTGTTCTCTTCATCTTTCTTCTTGAATCAATCACCTACGAGGATTCCGCACTCGTTTGTGATAGAATATCGTGATTAGTTGTTGATCTCTGGACCTACAATTGGTATCAGAGCCAAGAATCACTGATTCGAGGCTCTCACGATATTGATTCAAGTGTTTTTTTGGGTTTTTTGTTCAAGATTTTGAAGTTTCGAGAGTGTTTTTGGGTGTTTACGACCATTGCTGCTGCTGTTCTTCGAGATTTCTGGGTTTTAAGAGTGTTTACGATCTGTTCTCTTTGAATATTGCCTGTTTACGACTGGGAGTTTCGGTGTTCACGATTGTACTTCGTGTTTACGAGTTTGCAAAGTCGTAAAAGGGAGTTTACGATTTGTTCGAATCGGAATTAGGCGTTTACAGACTTCCGGAGTCGTTAGATCTATCAATCGTAATCGGAGTTTACGATTTTCTTAAGTCGGTTACCTGTTTACGGTTGTGACGTGTGATCGTAATCTGTGTTTACGATCCTCTGAGGCGGTGTCGTGTGTTCACGATTTGAGGTTGAATCGTGAACGGCGTTTACGATCGTAATCGACTGTTTGGATCGTAATCAGGGTGTGTTTGTTCGTAATCAAGGGTTTTTGGACGTTTGGACTTTAGATTTGGGTTCCCTAAGCTTTCGTAATGGATTCGGTTGAAGAAAAGAATATATTGGAGGACGAAGATGCTGAGATATGCCCCAATCCTACTTGTGCTCGATTAATTCCTGAACTTAGGCAAATCTGTAAAAATTTTCAGTCAGAATTGTTTGAGACAAAGTGCGAGAAGAGCTCATTTAAAGGTAGATGGCAAAAGAATGAAGAAAAAGTTAAAGCCCAGAAATTAGATATAGCAAAATATAGGAACCTTGCAACTGAGAACGCCTATTTGTATGACAACGCTAAGTTAGAAATAGCTGAGCTAAGTAAGCAGATAGATGACCTGAAGCATAAGAACAATGAGATGCAGGTTAAACTTGATATGAATCAAATGAGGAGCAAAAGAATGCTTGATGCTGGAAAGGAATTGTCACATGCTGTTGTGACTGGTCAAGTTGGGAAACACACACCTGGATTTGGATCAGAAAAGACTGATAAGGCCTTGGCTGCAAACAGCATTATTCCTCCACCAGTTCCCAGAGACATTATAGGAATACTTCTTAGTGAGGAACAAGTTGAACGAACCGAGCTTGATTATAAAGAAGCTCCTCCTCCTGTTGATAGTGTCTTGGTTGGAACTACACCATTGACACAAGAAGAAATTGATAATGAAGCAAATATGACTTATGGTGAAAGGAGGGTAAAGGATATATCAGAAAATGATGCTGAGTGCCGAGAATACAACAGGTGTCATAATTCCAAGTCTGATGAAGTTGGGGTAGAGTTGAAACCATACCCTAAAATTGAAACCCCATACTTCAAAGTAATCGACAAAGTCGAAAGGGAAAAGGTGATCATGACGACACGACCTGAGGGGAAGATCTTTATGACATCTGGATCAATGTTTGACCAAGAACCAGATGTAGGATATGAATTACCATCCTTCTCCTCCAAATTCAAGGGAATAACCGATGGAGTGATAGGTGAAGCTAAAGTTGAGAAGCCGAAGATTACCATCAAGCATCCAAGTATGAAGCCAACAGATGGAGTGAAGAATGAAAAACTCAAGGGAGTAGCTGTGTCTCCCATTTCTTCAGTTGGTTCATGCAGTTGTAAGTGCAGTTGCAAGAATGGTGCTTCTTCATCAGGAAATCCAGAGAGCACAAAGACGATGAGGACAGGTTCTACTCAAGCTTCAAGGAACCAGCAGAAAGTCAAATCTGAAGCTGCAGTCAAACCAAAGAAGCAGACACAGAGCAAACCAGCTCCATATCAGCCACCAAAGTCAAATGGGTACACGTCTGACTTCTATCTAAAGAAGCAGACTTGCTTTAATTGTGGCATTGCTGGTCATATTGCTAGGAACTGTCTGTATCGCCCCTATGAACCCTATTTTCCGAAAAGTCAAAGGGTTTCATCTCAGGAGTCTGTGAAGTCTAAGCCGATGATGGTGCAGAAACCTAAGGCAATGAAGACTGTTACTCCCAAGGTTAAACCCTCTGATCAACATTGGGGTGCTGCCAAAGCTGAAAGAAAATCTTTAAATCAAAACAACAGCTTTCCAAGTTACCAAAATTTTCAGAAAAAGGTGATCAAACCATTTTCAAAGCAATCAAAACTTGAAAAACCCAAAGTTACCCCTCCCAAGGTAACTAAAACTGTTTTGAAAAATATTTCTAAAATGCAGAAGGTTGAAATACCTAAAGTCACAACTCCAAAGGTGACTAAAACAAAAACTGTTTTGAAAAATGAATCTAAAACGAAGAAGGTTGAAATACCTAAAGTCACAACTCCAAAAGTGACTAAAACAAATGTTAAATCACCTGGAATTTGGAAGCCAAAAGTCAAGGCAGCTACAACCGAATCATCCCAACTTCCTGATCTTTCAAAAGGAATGTTTTTAAAAGAAATTTCATTCATTGATTCCTCAGGAGTACCCAGAAAAACAATGGCCTGGGTACTATTAGCTAACTAATCTCTCACTCTGTGCAGGAACGATCAAGGAGGATTATCACTAACGTTTTATTACTAATTTGTTTGTTGATAAGTGATTGTTCCAGGCACAGTTTCAGAGACGTATCTTCATGTCATGTCAAGTAATATATACAATGGAAGGTATGTCTCTTTGAGAGGTAAAATGTCAAAATCAGCATGAAAGGTACTGTTCTTAACTTGGTTGTTTGAATGATGAGGCAACAAAGGGTGTTTTGAGTCAAACCAGTTTTTCTAAAATTTTCACTTGGTGATTATTTGTTGAAGTGTTTGACTTCAAATGCAATGAAGTGTGCATGCCATGAAACCCAATTTTCTAAAATTTTCAAAATCAATACTTTGAAAGTTAGCTTGGTCAGATGTCTTCAAAATTTTGTGTTTTGTTCTTTTAAGTGTGTTTGTGTGTTTTATCTTTATTGTTTTAAAAAAAAATGAAAAAATGATGTTCACAAAATTGTGACATTAAAAATCAAAAAGCAAGGGGAAGAAATGGAAAAGATGAAAATGTTGACCCCTCAAAAAATAGTGTGCTTTTCAATTTTTAATTGTTTGTGTCTTGTTTTTGAGAAGTTTAGGGGAAGTAAAATGAATGTCTGGGTTGGAGATGGCTGACACGCGTAAGGCGGAAGTGAAAGGCAAGCTCCACGGTGATATGCTCGGTAGGCTCGACCTAAACTTATGACCTCCAATGAAAGTGCAGTGAACTTAATAGATATATATGTTTAGTTTCCATCCCAGGTTGCATGGTTTAAAAAACTGAGTCCCGGCAAAAATGGGTTGAGAGTGGTAATTACCTAGTATTCACTCTCTCACACGCCATGTTTATGCTATCTTGACAACACCACAGAGCAAAAGAAAATGAAAAAGAAAGGGAAAAGAAAAAGAAAAAGAAAAGAAAAAGAAAAAGAAAAAGAAAATGAAAAAGAAAAGAGAATAAATAATCATTCAGTTGGTCTTCTTTGTGTGCTTAGCGGCCGACCTGATCACCAACTGATGGTTAATGAAAATAAGTGGTAGTCATAGTCGTGGTGCATGGTTCCTCAAGTTGGGGGTTTGTGAATCCTCAATAAACTCTGAGGTTGGGTAGGTTTTGCTGTGTACGCTTGGGTGTGGGGACTATTAAACATGATGGTAATAATGTACTATATTAAGCATGACGCATTCGGTTGGGATTAAACGGGTTTGAGTTTAAAGAGGACAAACATACCGGCAATCACCTGGACTAGTTGAGTAACTGAAGCTGAAAAGGGTTCCTCAGTCAGATTCATACGGTTTGATCCCTTGTAAACTTTCTCATGTTTGGTTTGGTAAGTATTTGTTTTTTATCTTTCGTGTGTGAGTCGTTAAGTCCTTTTTGGTGTGTTTTCGTCTTGGCCAGGTTGATTTGAGAAGTCAAAATATGTTTTTCAAAGGTTTTAATGCATGACAATATGCCCCCGACAGATCTTGACAAATTTTTAGGGGAAGGAGTATGGGATAATAAGTATTATCCGAAGGGAACTCGAGGATGATACTTATTACCTAATGGAAAAGACTTCCTCCGTCAGATCTTGACAAATTTTTAGGGGAAGGAGGGAGGATAATAAGTACTATCCGAAGGGAACTCGAGGATGATACTTATTATCTAATGAAAAGACTTCCATAATACATAGTATCCGAAGGGAACTCGAGGATAATATGTATTATCTCAAGGGAAGTCCTTAGCTGAGGGGAAGTTCTCAGCTAAGGGGAAGTCTTTAGAGGTCTTGGGTTCAGGGAAAGTTTTATAGAAAACCCGTAATCTATATTAGGGTTTTTGGTTAAAATTATGTTAATTTGAATCAACTGAACAGATGATAATTACCTCCTAACCCAAAGACCGATCATCAAATGTCTGGTGGAGTATATTTTTTCAAATGTGTGTCAGACAGGTTGATGATAGAAAGATGTTGTTACTGCTCAAGTTAAAGAACCAGCCGGACAAGACTTCCATCTGAATAAGCAACTGTTCAGGGGAAGTTGTTGGTGTCTTTACAAGTTTTCAAAAGCTTCGAAAGTTTTTCAAAGAAAATGCTCACAAGTTTAGGGGAAGCTGAAGATTTCAAGTCAAATCTTTGAAACAGAAAATGAGAGCAGTCAGAGATCATAAAGTTTGAAGATCAACAATCAAGTTCTTCAAAGTTAGGAGGTTTTCAAAATTTACCCTCTAATTTTTTGGAGATTCAAGACAGTTACCGAAGATTCAGCAAGAACCAGTTCTTTCAAGAAGCAAGTCAATGAGAGTCCTCCATTTCATTGCTTGTTCATTTCAAGAAGTTCAAGCTGATGATGATCAAGAGGAAGTCCCAAGTGCCCGTCATGAAACCCATTGAAGATTTCTGCGGAAAGAATCTTCATCAGCATCTATGCCAGCCACTCAAGAAGAAGAATTTCAAAGATCAAAGACATTTAATATCTCAAGCCTAGGGGAAGATTGTAGAGGCTAGATTATGAGGCTTGTAATATTAAATATGTTGGGCTGGGCTTAGAGGGTTTAATTAGAATCATAGGCTAGTTTGATTATTGTTTAGGCTAGTTTATGATTGGGCTTGGGTTTACTATTGGGTTTATGATCCAAAAGGGGCCCAATAGTAAACCCAATGGTGGTCTATATATAGACCACTTGACCTCCTCATTGTGGGGCTTGAGTTTACGATTTCTGGAGTTGCAGTTGGTGATTACGATCATAAACTCGAGAGAGATTGAGATTACGATTGACAAGACTTTGTACCCGACAAGTTCTCTTGTGTGCAAATATCTGGCTTTTGATCGTTTAATCATCGTTTTCTTGTGTTCTCTTCATCTTTCTTCTTGAATCAATCACCTACGAGGATTCCGCACTCGTATTGTGATTAGAATATCGTGATTAGTTGTTGATCTCGGACCTACAATAGCATCCTAAAATTCTTGCCATGTCATGGCATTAGCAGCATCTATTCCCAACATTTGAATCTGAGTGTTCCACCACGTCAATGCAGAACCCTCAAGAGTACCACCGGGAAGTTACACATAACAAAAACCTTTTCAGACTTTTCGAGCCATCTTAGCAGGCCCACAGCACCTTCATCGCCCTTAAACACCAGGGGTTTACAGTCCATAAATGTCTTGAATGTGCACGGATGATGGTTTTGTCCTTGAGACTGGAGCTGAGCAGTTGCCAAGGCTGCAACAACTCCTTGGTTGATCATGTCCTGAACTTGAGCAGCAGTAAAGTTTCCCGGGTTGTGTTCGTTATTTCTCCGAGGAGGCATGATTTCTAACAATCAATGCAAACCATCCAAAGGTTAGTATGCCCAATACTAGGAAGTCATAAAATATTGAGGGATGTCTCACACGGGCACAAGTTGTATAATACATTCAATCACATGAACAGTGCATTTTATGTTGTGTTAAAGTAATAATGATGTTAGGAACACGAAATCACGTAGTACAAGTTATATTTGCATCACAAATTAAAAGTAACAATGTAGCAGTCAAACAAGTTCGCTAAGAACAGCCTGAAGTTCGCTAAGCACATAACAAGTCCGCTAAGCTTATAACAAGTCCGCTAAGAATATAACAAGTTCGCTAAACACCTCAT
>JBCNJP010000017.1:55853430-55870430 GCA_039602395.1 Deinandra increscens subsp. villosa | reverse complement strand
ACACTTTCTAGTAAAAACCCATTTACTTGAGTTTTATGGTCCATATGTTTAAAATAAAACCTTGAGGGACCTAATGTGTAAAATTTTATATCAAGAAATCTGCCCATATCCTCCCCCCATCTCATTCATACGCATCATCATCTTCATCTCTCTCTCTCTCTCTCTCTCTCGCTCACGGCTATACACACACACATACACACTCTTGCGATTTTGGAGTAATCGAGCTTCAAGGAGGTGAATTCAAGCTACTACAAGGTTCAAGAACACTCAAGGAAGCTTCATCTTCTCCTCTTCTCCTTCTACTCGCGATTTCTACCTCCATCTAGTAAGCCCTAACTTTTTGAAATCCGAATTTGTTGTTGCATGTGTGTTCTTTGAGGTTTATGTGCTAAATGGTGAGCTATTATGCTCCAAATTCTTGTGCTAAGTTGAGATATGCTATATGTCTAATTGGGGACAGATTCGAACTCGGGTTTAGGGCTGGAAATTGGGTTGGATTTCTGCTATGAATGCTCTTGTATGATTGTTGGGTGTTTGGTTATGAATTTTGGGTGTAATGTGCATATTTGCTAGCCACATTAGATTTTGATATGGTTATGGTATGATCTTCTTCATGACAGAAAATACATGTTATGTTGATTATAAACTTGTTAGTAGGTGTTTAATTGATCTAATGTTAGCTTAGAATTGATTTCCCGAAAGTTTACAAACTTAAAAATTTTGGCAGCTTTGACCAGACTTTTTGGTCAACTTGAAACTGTCATAACTTGCTCATTTTTTATCGAAATCATGTGATTATTTTTCCCAAGTAAAGTTGGATGTCTTAGCTTTACAACGGCTACTCGCACACTTTCTAAAACCTCCGTTTGGTCAGTCAAAACACAGCTGCAAGACGGGAACTCAAAGTTGTCATTTTCTGTGAAAAGTGAACTTTTCAATTCGGTTGAGCATGATAATCTTGTTTTAATGGGGTGTTTGAAATTTTTAAATGATGTTTATATACTAAAAGTAAGATCTGGAAGGTTTGGTTAATAAATTCAAAGTTTTGAGTGAGATATGCAAGTTTTCATTTTTCTTTAACTAGTTTACTAAATGCTGAAAATGCTAACTTCCGACGTGCATAACTTTCTCATTTCTTGACCTTTTTAGCTGATTCTTTTTGCTACAAGTCCTATTTGATATGAACTATATGCCTGTAAAATTTAAAGAGTTAACTCCAAGTATTGTGGATTTTAGCCATGACACTAGGTAGGTACTCGTTGTTTGACTTTTTGGGTCAGCTTTGACTTAGGTTGCAATTGCATAATTTTCTCCTAAATTGGGACTCCTATGTGTATTGTATGACTTGTGTGAATGCATGAAACGTGTTTAGGTGCTTAAGTGTTATCATTAGTCTTGGTGACAACTTCTAATCCGATTAGGCCATATTTACCAAATTAGGTCGATCTTGACCAACCTGTAGAACCAAGTGTCGCGTACCAGTGCACCCTAAGGTGAGTTTCACTTACTATTATAGTTGCATCTGGTAAAGGATGGCAACAACACGGTAAAGGTATTTCTTTACTTAAGTAGTTATCCACCATATATCACATGTTTCACTGAATTGCTTTTAATATCAAAAGTCCATACTTTATCGGGCCATTAATATAGAATAGCGAGGTAATGTTGAGTAGTACTACTGGGGATTGACACCCCCGCTCAGCGGTGCACAGGATGCACCCTCCCGACGGGCGGTCGGACTGAGACCAATATTAGCCTAGGACTACCGTGATCGGGAAAGACACGGGGAAGGAAAATTACATAGGTAAATACCTATCAAATACATTGTCAGCTTTGGTTTCGAACGTTCAGGTGAGCATAAGCATAGGCTAGCTACCTATTGATACGGATAATACTTGCAACTTGTATAACTAGAGTATGGATTGTTTCCTTACTATTCATATGCATTTTTGGTCTACGTGGTGTTGTGTAGACTGTTTTAGTGAACTCACCAGCCTTTTAGCTGACACTTGATTGTTGATTACTTTTCAGGTCGTTAGGTGGATTCATGGATGGCACGGATGGCGGCAGTACTCAACTATGTAACTTTTGGGGAAAACGCTTTTCAAACATTTCAACATGTTATTTTGTCTAAACTAAACTTGAAATCTATGGTTGTGCTTCCGCTGAATTGTTTAAACTAAACATTACTCTATTTTGTAAAACGTGCTTTAACTTCTATTAATTTACTGTTATGGCTTGATTGTAACTAAAGTCTTGGATCCTGGTCTGGTTCACACCCCACACGGTTATACTCCGGTAGTGGAAATTGGGGGTGTGACATTTTTCACAAGATTAACGGAAATAACGCCGCAACGGAATTGCAGAAAATTTTTATTGGTCATGGATTTATTCCGATTATTATTGGGATTCTCGTTTATTGACGTTACGCACACGTTAGTTATCGACCACTGACGGGTTAGCTTCTTAGCCGGTTAATTATGCAGCTTTCTCGTTATGTCTCACGGTTTTATTTTTAGCTGATGCAGTGCGGATGTCATTATACCGGACTAACTGGAATCTCAGTTAATTATTAGAATTTTTCCGATTAAATATCTCATGAAGCCGTAACTTGATGAAAATTGACGGTTTTTCTCAGATTTTCTTCAGATTGCACCAGTTGACCCAGAAATCTTCACGGAATATTTTTCCGAGCTCGATTTTCTTCACCCAAAATTACGAAGACTCCGATTATGATAATTTTTCGCTCAGGATCTCAGATTTTCACAGATTTGACACTTATCTTTAATTTCACATCCAACCTCAGTCGCGTGGATTATTCATAACTGTTAGCATCCGACTTCCGGTTTTTCGCAAGATTGTCCGATTTCAGGATTTTTGCACTGGTTTCTCTAGGCAGCCGATCGCGAGGGTTCGACTCTCCGCATATGATTTTACGCTTCCGACTCGATGTTTTCGGAGAGATTTAGAGAAATAGGAGGAATTATTATGGATTTGGATATCGGGTCGATTATTCGGAGCTAGAGCATTTTCAGTGTTTGATTGGTTTATCGGATTCGGTTTGTTGCGGTTTTGACTCCGATGTTCAGCATTTTCTCAGTATTGTACCCGACCGTGTGAACAGAGTGAGCGGAACACTTGGCTCTCGACTGGAGAAACGAGAACAGAAGAAGCTTATTCAGAGGGGGAATTTCTACGACAGATTGTCTCCGGTTTATCAGTTTCTCATTAAAGATGTACGACAGAGCGATTCTTCAGCAATTAAACAGATTTGAAAGCATCAGTCAAGGGGGAATATGTTGGAACTAAAATCTATGTGATTCGACTGAAGAATCCACGTGAATTGATTTAGAGATTGGGTTGTGATGATCGAGGCTTACGAGTTTGGACCGAAGACCGTTTTCTGGAAATGTCAATCGTTCGGGTCTACGGTCAACGTAAAAGTCAACGGAAGATCGGTTCGAGCGAGTCAAGCTTCAGATTAATTAAATCAACTTTGATTTAATTAACAATTTATGTTATTTGATTTACTTGTAATTTTGTTCATTTATTTATGTTTTCTGTTGTTAGTCACCCTCACTACATATATAGTGAGGGTGCCCATTACAAGAAAAAATGAGTCTCCAAATGTGGAGATGATGATTTTCTTGTAGAGTGTGTGAGCTTTCCATTCTAGAGAGAGAGAATGAGTCATGGATTCTAGAGAGAGATTGTTGTTGTCATGATTTCGTTGTTGTAATCATTCGACTAAGGAAATCATTTGACTAGTTCATCATCTTTCTTATGTTTTGATTATCTTTGATTCCTCTCGTTCATCATCGTCTCGGGTTTTCAAATCTGAACCCCGTTCTTGCTCAATGTCGAGATTCTTGTAGTGAAAATCGGTCCTGACATACAGCACGTTTTGCATCATGTATGTATGTAGAGTAAGTGTAATGTAAACCGGGTTTGCATTTAGACATTTGCTCACCTTAAGGCTGGAGCCTTGAGACAGATTGATTAGTGGATACAAATGTGACATGCTTATATATACACCTACTACTTTTATTTCCGGCTATTATTGTGTCAAGTTATGGACTCACTAGCTTTATAGCTAACGTATTATTTTGAGCATGTGTTTCCGGATGTTGATTGCTAAGGACTTTAGGTGGTATGTCTAGATTATGGATGCTAGAGTACCCGCTTAGAAGACCTACCCTCTTTCCTAGAAGACCTCCATGCTATGAATAAATGATCTTTTGTTTCCATGTTTCATACGATGTACTTGTATTTTATTTCCTAAAAACGTGTATTAACTTTGACGTCATGCAAGGGTTACCCTCATTGCCTTAAACCTTATCTATTTAAATAAAAATGGTCCTTATGTAGTTGATTCGATAACATCCGCTACTTTGATTTGATGCTAGTAAGTCGCATCTCGGTTGGAAAACCGGTTGTGACACAATAGCAATCAGTTCAGGGATGATGGTAATTTGTGATCTTCATGGAAAGGTGGTGTATTCTGATGTTCGTGCAAACTGATATGTCAAAGTTTTCAGTTATGGTTTGGAACTCTTTGTCATATGCCTGATACTTTCTTGAGTCGGGAGATTCTCGTGTTGATCTACTGAGATCAGTGACGTGATGGTCTTTGACTGCTGATATATTGGGAGAGACTTAATGCTGGGGGGGAATTTCTGTAGTTGAAGATGTTGATCATGTTGGTTTTCATAAAGATCGGAATGTATTACAAGTTTCTGAAGATCATGAATTGTTGTCAACATGCAGTAATGTTCGTGGATGTCTTTACAAGTTTCCGGGTAACGACTAATGAAGTGAACCATTATCATATATGCCGGTTCCAGTTGGATGGTTATGCTTGAAGCTAGGGGGAACTTTGTTGGTTGTGGAGATTGTACAAGATTCGAACTGGTTCCTGCATGCCTGATTTCAGTCCAAGGGGAGTTTGCTGAAGTTCAAGATTTCAAGATGCAGCAGGCTGACTGATGATGATTGCTGGAAGATAAAGACCTACATTCGACAGTAATTGTAGAGCATGTTCCGAGTGTGGTTATTACTATGCGAATTATGTAATTGTCTAGATTGTTGAAATAGTTAGGTTGCCAACGTACCATGAAGCGTACACTGGTACGTTGGGCATGAACACCTATAAATAGGTGAAGCTTAGCTTTACAATTTAGAGTTTTAGGTCATTTGTCTTGTGTTGAAAGGAGAGGTCTGTCCAACCTCTCCCGAGCGTCAATGATGTATACTCCATTCGGTAGTAATCATTCAACACGTATAATGAATTAGATTCTCCGTCTCTATCCTTCTATGATCTGAAAACGATCCTTATATGGTTTTTCAGAACTTTTCAATCAGCCATTCGGCTTTTCGACCATGGATCTCGGTAATGGTTAGCTTTTCGATCAGAAGGAGGGTTTTCCATCGAAAACCTAATTTTCGATCGAAAAGGTACCTGATGATGTGTTTCACATGGTTTTGTCCCATTTTTAAGCTGTTATGCTGCCCATTTTTCGAAAAATTTCTTATGTCATTGTGATATCTAATGAATTGCTGCTTGTTTTGGTTTACCTTTTGTGTAATTGCAGGGACTTAGAGTTCGTTAAAGATTATAACGTTGTGGCATATCTACTGGATCCACCTGCTGATTATAAAGAGAAGTACAAGTCTATGATTGAAGGTTTAAATAAGCGTTTCTTGCATTATGCCTTAACTGCAAATCCAGTCATTTGCAAGAGGATGCAGCAAGAATTCTGGAAGAGAGCAATTGTTTCAGAGAATGAGAAGAAAATTTTAGCAGAAATTCAGAACACCAGTGTGATGCTAACAGATGATAACTTTAGGCGGGCTTTAAGACTGAAAGATGAAGCATCAGATCCTATTTCACTAGATAAGGAGATTGTTACACAATGCTTGTGGGAAATGGGTTAATATACAGAGTCTCCGCCGACAATGAAAGCCCTTATTCCACCCTTACTGGAGGATGCTGGCACTGTCACACCCCGAGAAAATGACTGAATGTGGGCATGTGACTGATTTGGCATCATGGTCATGGTTATGAATGATGAAGTCTAATGAACATTTAATTTAACCATTATCTTTTGAAAATATAAGTTTCAAACATTTATTTAAACATCTAAAATTGTGGCAGCGGAAATAAAGTAGTGGTTACATGATAAGTTTTCCAAAAGACATATTCATGAGATTTATAAACATAACTACCCTAGGGCGTAATGCGTCTAAATCTCCAAAATGAAATGCATGAACACACGGCAGGCAGACCATGATATGACAAGCAGGATCGGAACAGAAAAACATAGAGTTGCATGCTTTAATTACCTGAGAATTCAAGAATAAAAAGAGTCAACAGAATTGTTGGTGAGTTTCACAGGTTTAATGACACTGAACTGTTTGAAATTATGTTTGAAAATGATTGGCTTGTCTTGATATTAGTTTGTTTGACACTGTTGTTGTAAAGATCAAGCATGAACCTTGAATTCAAAACTAACTGTTTACCCACTCCTGATGTTCTTCCCCAAGAACATCGAATGACCAGAATAACAAATGTACCCCTTGACTATAACCATGGAGTCATGACTGGAGCGACCAAGTTAGGGCAGGGTCGTCAACCCAAATAGATCTTGTCACAAGCTATCGTTTCGAATGAACTAATTGAACTCAATTAATAGTGGGACTTAGGCATATAACATGAATCAACATGAATACACAGACTGGGGATATGAAAAGAACATGCAATCAATACTTCTTACAGTTATCATAATATCTGACAAAAATGAAATTGAAAAGAAATCATTGAATTCTCCCCCAAGTTAGAAAACAGAAATGTAAAAGGGGCCGTGAAGACTCACATGTTTGAAGATGGATGACATATATGATTGGTTGGACTTAGCCTAGCAAACGTCTACAAGGTAATGTTATGACGCATTAGGGTTTGGCTATCTTGAGTTAGTGAATACATCACTCAATGTTCAAGGTTAAGTCTTGACTGTTATTACCCGATTTCAGTGATGGAAATCCTAGAATATTATTTATTGGTTAATAAATAATATTGAAATTGATGGGTTTTATTATTTATTTGAATAAATAAATAACGATTAGATTTTCACGTTTAAAATAAATAAATATTGAATAATATGGATTATTTTTCTTTAAAGGTTAGGAGAATTATAAATATTTAATTTATTAAATATTTGTAAGGTTTTGAACCCTTTAAGTTAATAAATAAAAACTTTCATTTATTAAGGTTTGAACGTGCGTGTTATACCGCGCGTCGTTACACGGTATAAGTTGCGTCTTACGAAAAGAATTTCGATATTTGAAAATATGTCTATTTGTAGGAAGAATTGTTTCCAAAAAGAATATATGAAGTTACATTTTGGTAAAATTAAGTGTTGGTTCGTCTGGTAGTTAGCCGGTTTCACCGGTTTCACCGGTTTGACCGATTTGACTCGTCTTATGACTTCTTAAGTTTCCTTAACACTTAGGATTTGTTAATAGACTTGTTTTAATGTGGTTTAGGGTCTTTAGTTGCCAATTGAATTGGTGGAAGTTTAACTTGCAAAATTCGACGCTTTCGAGTTACCGAAAGTTACAGTTTTCGTCCGTTTTGCTTATAAAACATGTTTTTCCAATTTTGAACTTTGTAAACCATTTTTATATGTCAAAGTAAGCATGTTTCATTCTTAGGTCCAGATTTGATTCTTAACCAAAAATATGTTATAATAATTTTTTTTACCGAAAAGTCGTAGTTATGATATTTAACCGTTTTGTTTTCAAGTGTTTAACTTCTCAAATTATTTTGTATGTTTGGAAAACGTCTTTGGTTGCCCTAATAATACATCACAAGTCCTAAGTGATCACAAGTTTGTCACAAAGCTTTATACTTAATTTTTCATGAAAATAAATGGTATTTTTATCACAAAAATTCCATGTTTACATTTCTTTAGAGTTTCATGGTTGGACCTTTGATAAACACTTTTATGGGCTTAAATTCATCCTTAAATAACTTTGGTTTCAGTTTTGGAGTCAAAACTATAAGTGTTTGAAAGATTGGAAAAATGTATATTTTTCTAAAGTGACAGCAGTTTTATGACACGCAGAATGTGTGTCATCTCTGATCAGTGTCCACACTACATGTATTTTCCAGGTGACAGCAACTTTATGACACGCAGAAAGTGTGTCATATCTGATCAGTTTTTACAAAACATATATTTTCCATGAAATCTGATTTCCAAACATTTTGTTTATGTATTTCCACCAAATCAAACACACTAGTTCATTTAAACTTATGTTATGTCATGGTTTATAAACCTTGTCGCCATTTATGAAACCTTTAACATAAATATACATGTTATGATTCAATTTTTATAAATGAATTGTTTCAAACAATATTCTAGTTTTCCATCAAAGAACATAATGCTACTATCATACAAGTTTGCTAGTAATCATCTAACAACACAGCCGAGACTTAATCATGAGCATGAAATTGTGACATTATGTGAATAATTCATGGAATAAGTTAAAAAAAGAAAGGGATTTCTCACTTAAACTTAAACCGGATCAGTAAAGGACTTGATGGGTTGTTGAATAAGCTTCCAAGTTTAGCTCCTAAACCACCCTTGATCTTGAATTAGGAAGAAGGTGGTGAAAGCATGAAAGGGAGATCATGGATTTGACAAGGAAACAAGAGTTTAGGATGATATTTATGAAAGAATATAAGGAAAAATGGAAGAAGAATGATGAACTAGAGGTTAGAAGTGATTTACCTTGATCAAAGAAAGTATTAGAAGCTTGATTCAAGTGGTGGTTGATGGTGAAAGTTGGTGGTTGGCGGTGGTGTATGGAGGGCAAGAGAGAAAGAGATGAGAGAAAGGTGTGTGTTTCTCTTGAATGGGTTAAGTGTGAAATGGAGGGATTAAGTGTTATAAAAGGTGGTCTAGTGAGGGCTTGGGTTCGGTCCAAATGAGCCGAGAATGGAGGTGGCTCGGTGGTGGTTTGAACCGAGAACAAGAGAAAGAGAAAGAGAATGGACCAAGGCTTGAGTTCTCTTGTGTTAGGAGCTTGAAATTTGAATCCAAAAGTGTGGTTGTGGGTGTTGAAAACCGACTCAAGGAAGAGAGGGACAAGGGACATGAGGGTGGCTAAGGGGACAAGTGTTTTGGGTGTGTAAGTGGTTAAAACTATTACCCAAAGGTTCTTAGCTTTTTTGTGTACTTGGCCAACCATCTTGTTCAATATCAAGATGAAAAAAATGACTTGAGCATGTGCTCATAGGAGATTGAATCCAACTAGTGGTTAGGGACTTGGTTGGCTTGGTTGGGGAATTCGGCTAGAACCGAATGGAAGGGAGGAGGAAAAGAACCGAAAAAAGAAGAAAGGGAAAAGGATGGAGGTGGGTCTCGAACTCGGGACGGGCCGAGAGAAGAAAAAGAGAGAGGAAAAGAGTGGGCCGGTGGCCCAAACCGAAAGGGAAAAGAGGAGGAAAAGGTCGGGCCGGCTGGGCTATCGGGCCGGAAAAGAAGAAGAACGGGCCGAGGGTTGGGCCGAGAGGGAATGGGTCGGAAGGTGGGCCGAAGGAAAAAGAAAAGGAAAAGGGAAAGAGATTTGGGCCGGTAGGCCCATTGGGCTCCTCGGGTCGAACCGGGTCTCGGGTCGGGTCGGGTTGAGTCCGGTTTGATCCAACGAGTCCAACGACACTTCGTTTGAGTCAAATGGATAAACGGTTAAAAAGTCGGTTATTGGCTCGAGAACGAATGATATATATATATATATATATATATATATATATATATATATATATATATATAGAGTTGGGTTATAATACAAAGTACTTTTTACGTGAGAAATGTGAGAAGTGGTTGATATGTTAATTTTTAACACATGATATTGTCTTTTTATTATATTTTAGGTAAAT
The DNA here is from genome assembly GCA_039602395.1 of Deinandra increscens subsp. villosa. Taxonomy (NCBI): domain Eukaryota; kingdom Viridiplantae; phylum Streptophyta; class Magnoliopsida; order Asterales; family Asteraceae; genus Deinandra; species Deinandra increscens. The sequence continues at coordinate 55,860,493 of JBCNJP010000017.1, read as the reverse complement.
ATATGACAATCCTAAAATAAATACACCATCCATTGAATTCCAAACACTACCAAATACCATTTATTAAGAATTATTAAAAGGGCACTGTGTTAGGATATTATTACACTGTGTTTACATTGTGTTATCTTTTAACTCTAATTTTGATAAACATATGACATTCTAATATGGAAAAAACAATGTATAGTGTTATATATTTACCAAAAACATAACTAAAAGATAACACAATGCATTAAAATCTAACACATCATCCACTTCTCACACTTCTCACGCAAAAAGTACTTTGTATTATAACTCTACCCTATATATATATATATATATATATATATATATATATATATATATATATATAGGGGAAGGATCAAATAAAAACAAGATGTTATTGCGAAAACACGAAAACAAATATTAAAACCTATATAACTCCCTCATACGTTAATATTTTTTTTAAAAATTTGCACCAAAAGTCTTAAAATTATGTCACCTTTAATTCTGGAAAAAAAAATTAAACATTTAAAATTTCGTGATTTTTTTATTATTGCACATGTGCAATAATACATATTAATTAATTATATTACACATGTGCAATATTAACAAAAAGAACGTTAATTTTTTTTAACTTTTTCCAGAATTAAAGATAACAGAATTATAAGATTTATGGTGTAATGTTTTATGAAAAATATTAACGTATGAAAAAGTTATAGAGGTTTTAATATTATTGCACATGTGCAATAAAAATTTATTATTGCACATGTGCAATAATAAAAAAATAAAAAAAAATGTTGAATTTTTTTTTTATTTTCTCCAGAAATAAAGATAACAGAATTATAAGATTTATGGTGCAACTTTTTATAAAAAAAAATTAAAATATGAAAAAGTTATAAAGGTTTTAATTCTTATTGCATATGTGCAGTAATAATAAAAAAAATTATTGCACCTGTGCAATAAAATTTTAAAAAAAAAACTAGATTTTTTTTTAATTTTTTCCAGAACTAAAGATAACATAATTTTAAGGATTTTGGTGCAATTTTTTAAAAAAAATATTAACGTATGAAAAAGTTATAGAGGTTTTAATATTTGTTTTCGTGTTTTCGCAATAAAAGTTGTTTTCACATGAACCTTACCCTATATATATATATATATATATATATATATATATATATATATATTAATCACTAAAATGATTAAGTGTCGTGTTCATTTGAATGAATGGGAATGTCACAAGTCTTGATTGTTTGTCATCGAATTATGTACAATGATGAAAATTTAGAATTAAATGATTTGCTTGACGTAAGCGTTTTGTGTTTGAATGTTTTGGTGACAATGTGTAATTGTTTGTTTTTGATGACAATAAAAACATGGTTGGAAATAGAAGTAGTTTTAGGAATAAAACTAATATGATTTGTCATTTGAATAAACGTTCCGTTTGAAATACGTTTGACACAACGCAATAGTTTAGAAAATATAATATAGTGATTTTATATTTAGATTTTACAAAACAATGTTTATGAATTTCTTATTATTGAAGTTCCATTTCGAATAGTTGCGGAACTTTGGTTGATTTCCATTGCGGGTAAATGTTATCGGACCTAGATTGTCTATGTATATAAAGTCATCTAATTTAGACAATTTAGCCTAATGCACATAGAATCACAGTTAATTGCACATAATTATAATATTAATGTATACCTGGAAAGTACGAGTTGTCACAGGCACACTACTTGCAAATGTGTGTCATTGCACAGAAGAGCTCTACGGAATAACTGAATCAGGTGTACACACATGCAATGGTGTCACTTGTCAAAGGTATGAGGTTTAATTGGTCAAGACTGATCTTTGAAGATATCAAGGCAGTGGTAAAAAGAGATAAGAAGTTCGCTGTCGTACCAAGATTTATTCAGTTGGCCTTGGACACCAAATACCCAAATCTGAGAAAATCTGGTGACACTCATGATACAAAGCCAATAGGGATTGATGTTTTTCCAATGATAAATCCCAAGAAGAAATTGACTGATAAGGTCCCCTTTGGAAACAAGTTTGGGGAATTTCTGAAATTGTCAGAGAAGAGCTCCCACTTCAAAGGAATGCTGTGATCAAAGAAGAACATAACCTACCTGCTTCATAGAGGCCTGTTACTGAATTATATGATAGTGATGAGTGGGCAGATGAATTTGACCTGGGATATATGCAAATTGAAGCTTTACAATTTGATGAGAGTGATGCCAATATCAATTATGACACATATCTTGACAACATAGAGGTGGAAGAAGAAGAGACTGAGACTGCTGAAGCTCAATCGACAAGAAAACGGAAAGCTACAGAGGATCCTCCCCCCGGTACTTCTGTTATAGATGACATGACTGAGAAGTTTAAGGTTGCTACACAACACCTTACCGAAGATTTGAATGTCCCAAGAAAGAGACGATTGGACCCACGAGTGCCTCTTCCTACTAGCAATGGAGCCGGTCAATCATCCCCCTCCTCTCAACCCACAACCCAAGATAAAGAGAAAGCTATAGAAACAACAGCTTATAGACTGGAAAGAGACTTAAGATCAGAGATAGCAGAGTTAAAAGCCTAGAATGCAGCCCAGAATGAAGTAATTGTTGATTTACTTGATGTACAAAAGGTGCACAACACAGAGCTAGAAAATCAGAAGAAGATAATCAGAGAATTCTCAAGGCAGTTTAAAGAATTACACAAGTTGATCAAACAGCTTAGTTCAGCTAGCACAAGTAAGTCTACATCAAAGAAAGATGATAAGGGAGATCCAGGTAGTAAAGGAAGCGGTTTAGGAGCAAGTGGTTCCTCACATTCACCAGTTTTTTATTTTGAGGCTGACATCCCAGATGAATCTGCATCTGTTCCCGTTCTGCCTGAAGTTGCTGATAAGGAGAATGATACAAGGGATCGAGACTACATGACGGTACCTGGTGCCGAATTTGACGGAGGATGGGATGCCAAGACCTTTGCATATCCTCTTGAGAGATATCTAATTGAACTAGGTGAAAATTATCATGATAAGAGAGGAATTACATATAATACAAAGTCCTGGATGTTTGATGGAGAGAAGCATATGTTTGTGGTAAGAAGGAAAGGGTCGTGTCCATTGGAATACTACAAATGTTGGACTCAATTTTACTCTTGGACGACGATGGACTTAATCAAGCTGTATCAGGCACCTTTCTTCAATCCATCAAGAAATGAGTATGTAACACACTTCTACAAGAGGTTGAAAAATGTTGTGCTTAGCAATTTTAAGAACTTTGATGATGTTCCTCACAAGAACTCATATACAAAGAGGTACAGGTAGGCCTGGCAATTTTAGCCCAAAGATTTGAAAATGGGTTATTTTGGACTTTTAGTATTTTTTATTGGGTTAGTTTGGGCTGGGTATTTCTTTTAAAGGGGTCTTGTTGGGCATATCTCAAAGTTAAAAGAAAATGAATGGGCCACAATGGGCAGAGATTCGGGCTAGATTGGGCAATCTCAAAAGTGAAAACTAAAAGAAAAGAAAACGCCGCCCACTTTCACCATCATTCCCTGAATCCCTGATTTCGTTCCCCTGTTTTCTCTTCCACAAGACCACGACTGCGACTCCACTTCCTCCATCGTTCCCTGATTTCTCTTCCACCGTCGCCCCGTCGTTGCTCCACCGTCGCTCCGCCGTTGCTCCACCGTCGCTCCGCCGTTGCTCCACCGTCGCTCCGCCGTTGCTCCACCGTCATCGATCCATTGCTGCTACAGTGCTCCGCCGCTGGTACGATTTCTAGGTTCTTTTTACTAGCGATTGTTGTGTCTAATGTTTTAATTGTATGTGTTGGGATGCTATTTTGAGTTTTGTATGTTGGGTTCTTGGGTGTTTAGAATTGAGGAAATTTGTTAAACAAATAATTTGTGTGTTGTTGCAAATAATTCTACTTCTCGATGTCCACAGGTTTGTTAAGCATGTGCTTTTTGCCTTTTTTTAGTTGGTTTGTGTTATGTAGAAGACATACGATTTTATGTAATTTGATTGACTTTTTAGGTTGTAATTTGGGTAATGAATTGGTTGTTGTTCTGGGTTATAAGTCCCTACCCATTCTTGAAGCTGTTATGCAATTTAGTTGCTTTTTTCTTGTGATTGAAATGTGTGATCTTCATGTTCCATGGCTTTGATAGATAACTTAGGTTAAATGTAGACTTTATTTTGTAAGTTTTTGTTAAATTCTTCTCTAATTTGACTAAGTTCTCTATCTCAAGCTATTGTTAATTTTGAATCATAAGATGATGTGTTTGTCATTGTGATTTCATTTCATATTTTCATATGTTAGATTACCATGTTTGTATTTTAAATCCTAATTCAGATTAGCAAGCACCCTTCATACTTCACTGATATAAGTTCGCGGAATGCATACAATATTGTTCATTGAAATGCGGGAAACATGTCCGTCAAGATATTGTAACTAGGTGGAATTCTACATACCTGATGCTTGACTGTGCATTGGCCTACCGAAAGGCTTATAAACGATTTGTACTAGTTGAATCTAATTTTAAGATTTATATATCGAACCTGGAATAGGCAAGGATAGAAAAAATCACACAATTCTTGAAACCATTTTACGACATCACAACTTTGTTTTCGGGAAGCACTTATCCTACTTCAAACTTATATTTCCTCAAAGTGTGGTCAATTCAGTTACATATTGAAGAAGCGATTGATTCTGCAGATGGTGTTATAAGTAATATGGCAAAAGAAATGAAAATAAAGTTTGACAAATATTGGGAAACCTATAGTATGGTCTTGTCATTTGGGATTGTTCTAGATCCACGGTATAAGTTCAAGATGGTTAAATTTTGTTTTTCAAAACTTAAGATGAAAGAGAAAGTACGTGGAGATAAATTGAAGATTGTATTAGATGCTATACATAAGTTATATGATATGGAATATGATATTTCTCCAAACACAATGCACAGTCCGTTTGTTGCAGAGAGTTCAAATGTTGTTTCTGATCCCTTTGACGAGTTAGATGGGTTTGAGTCATTTGAAAGTCAATATAAAAGTGTTGATAATGAAAAAACAGAATTAACCATGTATTTGGAGGAAGCTGTACTTGATAGAAAACAAGAACTTGATGTTTTAAAATACTGGAAGGATAATCAAGGAAGATATTCAAAACTGTCCTTAATGGCTCGTGATATATTAAGCATCCCAATCACAACCGTTGCTTCAGAATCATCATTCAGTATTGGGGGCCAAGTTCTAAATAAATATCGAAGTTCTTTAGCATATTCAAATGTCGAGGCATTGCTCTGCACTCGCGATTGGTTATTTGATCTAAAAGGTATTAAAGTGTATTATTTTGTAACTTCAATTTTCATGTCCTTTTATGTTTATTCAATGTTTATGCATCTTTTATTCTTTTTAAATATTTAGATGAGAACGAGGTAGAGAACGAGATGGAAGAGGGAATTGTACAAGATATCGAAGCACTGATTCCAACTTATGATAGCAATAAGTTTTAGGTAACACCAACTATCTTCAAATTTCATTATCGAAGTGAGTTATAAAGTTTGTTATAGACATTCATTTATATTTTCCAATTGAATTACAGGAAAAGTAATTAGTGATGTTGATGAAGATGCTAATGAAGATTTTGATAAGAAAATAGTTCATCTCTTAGATAGGTAGAGATGTAAAGTTGGCGACTTGTGGGTTGAATGTTAGGATTCAAAGTTGTTTACATTTTCATGCTAAATTTACGAGTTTAGATCTCTAATTAAATATGGTTAACTATGTAGGAAAAATCTTTTTTCAGAAATGAACATATAGATTCTTTCTGTCATGCATTAAAAATGCCTTTTCAATTGGGTCACATTGGTTTTTTTATCTCAACCCATTCTGACCCGTGCCCGTTTTGCCCCGTGCCCATTTTGGCTCGTGCCCGTTGTGGCCCGTGCCCGTTTTGGACCGTGCCCGTTCTGACCGTGCCCGTTTTAACCCAAACTAAATTAGCTCGTTTTGACCCGAGCCCATTCTAACCCGAACCCGCTTTAACCCGCCAGCCCGCCCAACCCGACCCGTCCATTTTGCCAGGTCTAGGTACAGGGATTTATACGAGAAGGATTCAAAGAAGAAGTTCGCTAATGTGTTGTATCCACCAACAGAGAAGACAAAATCTATCCCTCTACCAATGAGACATCTTGAAGGCTGCTAGCATGATTTTCAGACGTGGGCTTATAGTGAATATACTGGTGAAGCTAAAATTATTTGCAAATCACAGACGATAACTGTGATGGAAGTACATGACTTGCTAAGATTCTCTGAAAAAGACATTATGGTACTGAGCAGAAGTCAGATTGAAAGTTCTCCGGAGAATGAAGAATATGCCAAGATATATATAAGAGGAGTGGCAAAGATTGTCTAGGAGAAGTTGTGATATGATCCTTCTTCAGTGCAGATTTCCAAAAGGTTCAGGATGTAGAAGACTGCTAATGCTAAAGCCTAGGGGAAGATTGTAGAGACCAAGAAAAATAAGGCTTTTGCATTAGATATACTTTGGGCTACTTTATAATTGTATTTAGGCTAACATTAGTGGGTCTAGTAGGTTTGATAGGGTCCAATCCGTTTTCTAGTATGTGGGTCGAGTTTTTTGTAGAATAGGTGGTGACTTGTTTATGAAGTTGGTCATCCCTATATATAGAACCTATTGTTAACTAGTTTAGAGTTGTTGATTGTATAGGCAAGCTCAAGGGTCTTCACGAAATTCTCCTTAGAGAATTCGAGTTTTGTGTATTGCAACCGGTAATATTACAAAGGTTACTCTTCAATCTCGGTTGGTGTTTTTTCATTGTTTTAATCATCTTTTAGTTATTCTTTTCGATTATACTTGAATCACCTCTAATCACCGGATTCCACACGGTGATTATAGTACCTGATATCGCGTGAGAACTATTTAGGAAAAAAGGTTGTAAGCTACTTTCTTGTTTTGTTAGATGTGCTCGATAGAATCTGATACATGGTAGTATGATATAAACTAAATGCTTAGCTGAATGTTTGTGGACCACATCTTGATGAAATTGACGATAA
>JBCNJP010000017.1:55481473-55852930 GCA_039602395.1 Deinandra increscens subsp. villosa | reverse complement strand
AAATCACCCAACAGCTCCAAAAATACAGAAAAATAGAATTATTCATCTCCAAAGTGGGTTTTCCAATCTGCACTTCATTCAAGCTCAAAATCAAGATTCGAGTGATCAGATTCGTCATGAGACGCGATCTGATCGGTATCCGCTCAGATACCATTTGTCAGGACCGATTTCACTACAAGAATCTCGACATTGAGCAAGAAAGAAGATGAGACGAGGAGACAGGATGACGAGAATCTAAGAACACCTATAACGGAAATGATAAATCAAACGATTTGTTGATTTTTGTTGAATGATTACAACGAACCGAATTATTACAAACTCGTCATAGGAAATCCACAATCACATTGGGTTGAGCTCAAACCCAATGTGTGACTCTCTCTCTAGAAATGATAGCTCACATAACTCTAAGAATCATCTCTTATTCTTGCTTATTCTCTCTTTTCTCAAATGAAGCGATCCCTTCCTATTTATAGAGAGCCCATGTGCTCACTAGCCCACTAACAAGCAAGACACAAATAAAATGAGCAAATTACAAATAAACAACTAAAGTAAATTATTAATTAAATGAAAGTTGATTTAAATAATATGAAGCTTGACTCGCTCGAACCGATCTTTCGTTGACTTTTATGTTGACCGTTGACCCGAACGATTGACTTTTCCAGAAAACGGTCTTCGGTCCAATTTGCAAGCCTTGATCATCACAACCCACGTCTCTGAATCGTTTCACAATGGATTATACAACCGAATTATTCGAGAATAGATTTGATGGCCTCAGTCACACTTATTATTAGTTCCAACACGCCACCATAAACGGAATCATTGCTATTCTCAAAGAATCCGTTTGAGACGGTACTTGCAATTTGCAAACGATTTAATCCGCCGGTTCGGATTATTTTTCGTGAAACCCTAGCGTCATCTTGTTGACCCTCGGTGTCTCTAACGTTTGTTAGAATACCGTGAAGGTATATCTAAACTCCGTTTAGTTTAGATGTTTAATTACGATTAATGTAATCGTTTTTGTTTTCGCATTAACCGGTTTAACGCGAAATGGTGTTGTATAGTCGTGGAGCGATGGATCCTTTTGCTAATCAAGTGATAACGAGATAGAAACGAGATCAAACGTAAATACAAATGAGATTTGTATTGATAAAGCTTGAGAGCATACACAGTGTAACACACATAGAATATAAGATGAATGACCAGAAGTTCTTATGCTCTCTACACAAGCTACCTTATTTATAGGTGACTTACTCTGGCTAGCATACCACCCAGTGTACCATCTGGTACGCTGGTCCGTACCAACTAGTATGGGGCCTGGTATGCTGCCAGCAAGACTCACTCTCATGCTTATTACGTAGATACAATACACGAGACATAACGTAGCTTAGGAATATGCTCTAACAAACTCCCTCTTAACGTGTAGTGTATCTATTCTAACGAAATCTCTAGTCTTTAATCTTCAATATTGCTGTATCCGATCTTCAACTTGAAATTTTGTTAGAAATAAAGCTAGCATGGCTGGATCAAGACTTGAACAATCTTTGATCTTCAACATCCACTTGTGAAAATATAGAACAAACTCTCCTTTTCACCATGCTTGAGTCTTGACACACAGAACCTGCAACTTTAGAAAACAAAAGTGCAGTTTTCCTTTTGAATTATCAAAATTAATTCAATCTTGGTGCAAAACTTCTCTTTTGAGAATCCAAGATATTGATTTTGAAAATTTTGTTTTTGTATCAAGTGTTGATCGATCGAAAACAATTAAGAAATAAAATCTTTTTAACTTTTAAAAAATTTAGATCAAAACACACCTAAAATCTTTTTGGAGTTTTCCTAAATGAAAATATAAATGCAATATTGAATCACACTCTATTTTATATTTGAGAAAGATCACTATCCGGGAACATATTGGTCACAATGTGCTGAACTACACTTCAATTTCAATTAGTGTAGCTCATAAGCCATGTCGATTGCATATATAATTTGTCCAACTTTAAACTCTAGCAGAATCGTACTCATAACATCTGGATATGTTATTGTATTGATTAGATTTGCTTTGACCAGTGTACCCCACACTATCAGACATACTCAGATATGTATTAGCTTATCACACTTTCTGAATTCACTTGTGATTTAACACATAGCGATTATTTATTTTATTCATGATATCGTCAACTGTGTTCCATGCAAAAAGAAATAAGAACGTTAAATCGTCTACCTTATGGTCGATCTTTCGATACTCAAATAAGGCCACGGATCTAACAAAATAAGAAAATAAAACAAGTTGAAATTGTATAACTCAATAACAATCAGGTCAGTACTCCCGTACACGCAGAGAAAGTCCGATGAGTTATACGAAGCACCGAAGAAAATAAAGCAGAACATCAAACGAACAACAATCAGGTCGGTCTTGTAGACACGCAGAGAAAGTCCGATCGTTTGACAAAATAAAGAAAATCAAACAAATTTACATCATCTAGTTTATCCATGAGTCAGAAACGTCAGCCAATGTACCATCATTTCCCAATGATCAATTTCTCAATTTTGATCTTTTTCATTTTTTTAAATCTTTTGTATTGCCTTTTTCTCCCCCTAAAATGAAAAACTCTATTTTTGGATTTTTTTTTATTTTAACAAAAACAAGACACTATTTTTGACTTTTGGCAATTTTCTGCCCCTAAACATATGTATAACTATCACTTGTAAAAAGACAAAAACAAAAGAAAATTTGATCGATCAAACACTAACACTTTCCAGTTTTAGATTGGTAAACACATTTTCTTAAAAAAACTTCTTTTGAAAGACTTTTTGAGAATGATAAAACGTTGAAATACTAAATTATGCAATTTCTTCACTACCAGCAACACACGCATGATAGGTCTTCTTGAAGAAACCTGCAGACACCAGATAAAACATTAGTGGTTTTGGGATCGGCTCGAGTCAACATCCTCGGGTCGCCCGGTGTCTTCAACATGGTCTTTGTTTGCCATGGAAACAACTCGTGGTTTCCATATCACGGGCGAGGAAAAACTTTTTAATGAACCCAGAAAATTATGAACTTCCGTCTTTGCCCAAGACGGCTTAATGGTTGATTTGAACATTGACGGTTGTGGTTCATCAAAAATCTGACCTTTTTCATTCACAAATTTAGCAGTTTTGTTCACATAGGAGTGAATGTTCGCATTCGTAGGACACTGAGCAGTAAGATGCCCCAGTTTACGACATGCATAACACTTTCTGTGAAAAACATTAAGGGAACTGCTACCTAGATTTGTTTCAAAAATTTGATTGTTATCAAAGAATCTAAGAAATCATTAGAAGAATCATACCTTGGAGGTGGAATTCGTGGAGAATAACCAGAACTATAAGAAGACCCTCCGGAATAATAATCAACATTCTTTGATTTGAACACCGTTTGTTTCTTCTGCTGTTGTAGTTGTGTAACTGGTTCTTCTTTAACAATATAACCCAAGCCTTTTTGTTTGTAACCTGGAACTTTTGAAGAACTTGAAGAAGACTCAGAAACTTTTCTTCCTTTAGCATTGCTAGTGAATTTAGCTTTAATAGCTTTCAATTTGTTACCCTGAATCAAAGCTTTTTCTTCTTCGTTAACAGATGAAGTACCAGAAGCAACTGTCTCACAAATCTTTTCATCTTACAAAACTTTTAAAGTTGATATAAACTTCGGAGCTTCACCCAACTTCTTCTCCTTTTTCTCAGACTTGTTTTTCTTCTTCTTTGCCATAGTTGCAAATTTAGGATAATCTTGCAATTCAGCTCTTGGATCAAGTGACACATACGGAGGATTTAATATAACCACCGGAGCTGGAATAGAATGTAATTCCTCTTCTTTCACACTTTCGTCACTCTTCTCCTGATTGTAAATGTAATTCAGTAAAGTAGGAGACAAAACTGAATTTTTCACTTGCTTTTGAAGATCAAGAATCTCAATTTTCAACTCAGATATCTTGACTTGAGCATCCAACAATTCTTTCTGAGTACCAATAAATTGATCTGATAGATCATTGTATTCAGACTTCAGTTGCCTTTTTGTATCACATATCTCCATCAATTCAGCATGAACCTTTTTCCACTTCTTAGTGAAATAAGCAACATCTTTTGTTAAAATTTCAGTCTTCTCACGAATCTGAACATTTGCATCTCGAAGCTTTGAAAGTTCTTCTTGAAGCTCTAAAACTTTATCTGCAGCTTCAACAGCAATTGCATTTGCTTTTTCATACTTTTGTTGGACAGGATAACTCTTTTCAAATAGATTCTCAAAATCTTGAACCGCCTCAAGATGAGCAGCCTTTTCTTTCTCATATTCAGCAGCCCATTTATCTTTTTCCTTCACCAGTTCTGAATTGAATTTTTCTAAATCAGCACATTTTTGTTGTGAACATTCTAAAGCAACTTTCATAACTTTGAGTTCTTCAGTTATCAAACCATTATCCTTTAACAAAGATTCAAACTTATCATTGGCAACAGCACAAGCTTCACATTTCTCTTTTAGCTCTTTTGTAACTTCTGCAGTACCATCTTCCACTACTGTTTCACATGAACTTGTTTCTGAATCTGAATCAGTTACATCCTTGTGTACAACTTCGACTAGAAATGCAGATTCACAGGATACAATGGAACATACTGTTTTAGATCTGCATTATAAACCATAGCTTTGTAAACAGAATCTGTAACATGATCAGACTTAGAAGTAAAACTATATGAATTGCAAACTGCAGTTAATGCCCTCTGATTTTGTCTTTCGTCCATAATTGCAATATCCTATTCCCAGTCATATCCTTCAACCTTTTGTGAAATCAAAGCTTGTGAATTTGAATTGTTTGTTGAAGATGAGGATGCAGACGCTTTTGAAATTTTGACATTCACGAGCAAAATGACCAATCTTGGAACATTTGAAACATTTAACTTTGGATTTATCCAATCCAAGTTTTTCTCCTGGAAGAAATCATTGTTTACCATGCTTCTTTACGAATCTCTTACCTATTTCAACACTCATAGCAAATTGCAAGTGTAAATCTAACTCATTCGGATGATCATTATCCAACTGACCTAAGTCATTTGTAAATATATCAGCTTCTCCAATATTCCCAAAAATTGAACCACTAGATGATGAAATAAATGTAGATAGCAATGAAGCTAAATCATCAGATGCATTATCAGACAATGTAGGCTTTGGTGATTGATTTGGACTTGTAAATGTATAACCTGAAGAATAACCATAATTCTCAGATTTTCCAGCAAGAAAAGCAGTAGTAGGACCTTCACTGAAAATATTTGACTTTTTAGTATTCATGGTCGACTCATTTTCACCATGATATGCGGCTGGATTCTGTACTTTTGCAGGCATGGATTTGTTCACATTCAACTCCATTTCTCTTGCTTGTATCTACTCAATCAAATTATTGAATGACAATCCTGCATATTCTTTATCATGAGTAATCATCATTACATAGTTTTCCCATCTTTCAAGTAATGCCTCTAGTAACTTCTCTTTCACATCAGCTTCTTCCTTTTTGATGCCAACTAAAGACATTTCACTCAGTAAATGTGAAAACCTAGTAATAAGCTTTGAAATATTTTTATTTGGATAATGCTTGAAATTGTCGAACTCTTTCTTTTGAACCTTTTGTTTACTTTTTTTGAATTGATCATCACCCTCACACCGTTTCTGAATTGCATCCCACAATTCTTTTGCTGAAGTATAAGCATAAAATTGATGTAATAAATCTGACGGTAATGCCATCGTTAAAGTTCCGTAAGCTTTTTGTTCGGCTTGATATGCCTTCTTTTGTTCACCAGTGAGACTTTATTGCAAAATTGGCCTTCCATTTGTACCCGTTGGATATTCATATTGATTATTGTAAGATAACCAAAAATCAACATCATTGGCACCAACATATGCTACGAATCGCTTCACCCAACTATGATAATCTTCCAATCTGAGCAACTTCGGAACTTTCTGACTTTTTCCTATTTCATTATCATAGTTAATGATAGCTTGCATCGTGTTTTGAATCGCGGAAAATGCTTGATAATCGCTCATTTTGCAATTACGATACCGAACACAGAAACTTCAAGCTAAAAAAAGGACGTCTTCCAAGCGAATTTTGGGATAAAAGATTTGGAGAAATGTCAGAAGAAAATAGTATTCTGATAAAAGATTTGGAGAAATGTCAGAAGAATGCTACCGAAATATCTGATTCTGATTTTGTGACAAGCAAAAATGAAAGTTTGATGTCCAAATTCTCTCATCTGATTGGTAAATTTGAAGTGGTTTCACAGAAGAATAAGAAGATTCAAAGTTTGCTTACTGATGATCATTGGATGAATGATGATACTTATAAGAAAGAAGAAACGGTTACTTCAGAATGTAAGAAGTGCATTGAATTATCAAAGGAAGTTGAAATATTGAATAGTGAAACTACAGAAACTGAAAATGAAAATTCGGCATCTAAGATTGCAAAATTAATTGAAGAAAAGGCTGAATTAGTCAAGGAAGTTGAAAAATGGAAAGCTGAAGCTGAGGATGCTGCAAATGATTTCAATAAGTTGTTTGAGAAGTCCAAGGATAAGCTTGATATGCTTAACAATACTTCTGATGAACTAGCTGCTCAAGTTGTTCAATATCAGATTGATATGGAAAAGTTGTTAGATGAAAAGAGAGAGTTAGCTAGGGTGAATAAATTGCAAAATGTAAATCTTGATATTCAAAAGAGAAATGAAGATAAGTTGTAGAAAGAGTTGTTCGCTGAGCTTGATAATCTGAGGTTGCAAAAGTATGAAACTCACAAAGTTGCTAAGAAATTGATTGCAACAGAGAAAGAATTGGCTGAAGCTCAACAAAAGATTTCCGATTTGAAGATTCAAGTAATTGATGCAAAGCGTGTGTTGAACAATGTCACCAATTCTCAATCTTTTACAAGTTTCTTGGCTAAAGATGAAAATTTTGAGAAAATGTTTCGCAAAACAGTTTCACCACCAGGAAGTCTAAAAGAAGGAGTTCATGAGCTGAAGGAAAATGTTGAAGCTGGTGATTATTCTAAATTTGTTAATAATAAATCAAATGAAGAAAAGGTTGTGAAGTCACAGAAAGAACAAAAAGCTGAAAGTGTTATGTTTGATTCGTCCACTACTAAAGAAAAGAAATCAGCTAGTTCAACTGAGAAGATTAGTTCTTCTACTGATATTGATGAGACTATCTTCTATCAATAAAAGAATGTTGGTCAAGTTAAAGCTGAATTTTCTCGTCTCGCGAAGAATGGACATAACATATCTGGTTCTGGAGAGAAGATTCCAGGGAAACATGTTGGTTTGGGTTTCAAGTTCAAAAATGTTAACGCTGATGGAGCTCAAGACTCAAAACAACAGAATTTAATGAACGTTAATTTGAAACAAGTCAAGAAGGATGTGTTTAATGCTAAAAAGGTTCAACCCGAGGGGTTTTACAAGCTCAAGGGTTCGGAACAAATATTTTCTGACAAACAATTTCCACTTCATTGCGTGGATGCTCAGAAAATATCAGAAGTTTTTGTGAAGAATACTGATCCCCAAAACAAAAAGCAGCAATTTGTCAAATTTTCTTCTGGAGGATCCAATTCAGGTATATGATACATTTTATGATCATTTTGATGATGCTTATTTTTGTGAAGCTATGCAGGTTCCCAAGAGGAGAAATATCAACAACCGCTTGTGTTATAACTGTCGAAAAAAAGTACATATGGCACAAGTGTGTCCGATTTTTGCGGCTTCTACACAAAAAGGAGGAAAGGTTCCATATGTTGGTAAATCTGCCAAATACAAGTTTGTTGATGAATATAGCAGAGTGTTTGATGAAACTTCACCGACATTTTTCAAACGTCCAAGAAAATCTTTACCAAAATTTCAAAATGATTCATATGTCGGATGTTCATCACAGTCAACTGTGACTGGTTCATCAGATACCGATTTACCAAAACAACAAATCTGGAAACCTAAAGTGGTTTCGAAAGGAAATCAAGATACTGGTCGACCAGAAGCGATTCGCTTCGGGTCATTTATAAACTGATGTGTTTGACCAGTGTGTAGGTACTTTTAGAAGACCTATCAGTGATTGAAAAGTTGCTGATGGAAAAGTATTCTGCTGATTTAACTTAAATTACATGTGATATCAAATTTCACAACTGAAATTTTGATGAAAGCTAAACCTGAAAGGTATCCATGTCGAAAGGTTAATTTTCTTTCTTTTTACATTCCGTATGTAGTTTAGGGGGAGAAAATTGAAAAACCAAAAATAGCGTCTTTGTGTTTTTGTTAAAATGAAAATCCAAAAATAGAGTTTTCATTTTAAGGGGGTGAAGAATAGAAAAAAATACAAAAACACTGAAAAACCGAAAATATAAAAACATTGAAAAATGAGAAGTTGTATCCGACATGACTGGGAAATGATGGTACATTGGCTTACGTGTCTGGCTCATGGATAAACTAGATGAAAAAGCCAAAAGATCATTGCTCGATGTGCTCGGTAGGCTCGGCAATAAATCAAAAAGTATTCAGATGTGATAAACACATTAAATAATAATGCTTGACCATGTGGACAACATCTTCATGCATGTCTCATGATTTCAAGGAAAAGATATGTGAAAAAGAAAATGAGAAGTCACTGTGTATACATGTCTTCATTTTGCAAAGATTTAAACTTGTTTGATTTTCTTTATTTTGTCAAACGATCGGACTTTCTCTGCGTACCGAAAGATCGATCTGATTGTTGTTCATATGACATTCTGCTTTATTTTCTTTGGTGTTTCGTATAACTCATCGGACTTTCTCTGCGTGTACGGGAGTACCGACCTGATTGTTGTTGGGTTATACAATTTCAACTTGTTTTATTTTCTTATTTTGTTAAATCCGAGGCCCTATCTGCGTATCGAAAGATCGACCTTAAGGTAGACGATTTAACGTTCTTATTTCTTTTTGCATGGAACACAGTTGACTAAATCATGAATACAATCATTATGTGATTAAATCACAAATGAAATCACAAAGTGAAATATAAAAGAAAATACATATCTGAGTATGTCTGATAGTGTGGGGTACACTGGTCAAAGTAAACTTAATCAATACAATAACATATCCAGATGTTATGAGTATGATTGTGCCTGAGTTTAAGATGGACAAATTATACCAGTAATCGGCATGACTTGTGTGTTGAAGTAATTGAAATTGAAATGTAGTTCAGCATGTTATGTTCAATATGATCCCAAGTTGTGATCTTTCTCGTAAAAGACAAAAATAGTGTCTGATTCTGTATTGCATTTATGTTTCATATCTGAAAAGTTCAAAAAGATTTTAGGTGTGTTTTAGCATAAACTTAGAAAAATCAAAAAGATTTTCGGTGTGTTTTGATTTAAAGTTTCAAAAAGCCAAAAAGATTTTGCTTCTTATTTGTTTTCGACCGATCGACATGTGATACGAAATCAAATTTCACAAACTATCTTGGATTCTCAAAGAGAAGTTTTGTGCCAAGATTAAATTAATTTTCAAAAGGAAAAGGAAACCGCGTTTCTGTCTTCTGAAATTGCAGGTTATATGTGTCAAGACTCAAGCATGGTGAAACGGGGAGTATGTTTTATCTTTCACAAGTGGATCTTGAAGTTTGAAGATGATTCAAGAGTGATCTAGCCATGCAAGCTCTATTTCTGACAAGACTTCAAGTCGAAGATCGGATGCATCGATGTTGAAGATTGAAGACTGAAGTTTTATTAGAATATAGATACACTACACGTTAAGGGGGAGTTTGTTAGAGCATATACCTATGCTATGATGTGTCTCGTGTATTGTATCTATGTGAGCGTGTCTTAGTATGAGTTTTAGTGACAATAGCATTGGCGCCGGACCAAATGGTCTGCCGGACCAAATGGTACGCCCGTACCATTTTGGTACGTAGCCTGTTTAGTCACTAACTATAAATAGGCTTGTGTTAGAATGAATGTTGACACTCTGAATCATTCTACACTTTCTGTGTGTGTTTTCTAGAGAGAGAAACTAGAGAGCTTTCATTGTATCTTCAAGTGATTCAATACAAGATCTCTTATTTACATCCGTGTTTACTATGATTGATTGATACACGCAGTAGTACGCTACCAGCAAGACTCACTGTCATGCTCATTACATAGATACAATACAAGAGACATAATGTAGCATAGGAATATGCTCTAACAGGTGTTTGCGTAATTACTTTGGTGATCGTGATCCTGTTGACACGATTTCAACACCAACGGTTTACGCGTTTAAAAATTAGTAAATTTATTAATTCCGTTGCCTACATGGATTACCGGTCTAATTCGTTTTAACTCTTAATTTATTAAACCCGGTCGGTAAAGTTTTAATTATCAGATAAGTTTTTTTTAAACGTCACCGGGCACCCGTATACCATTGTCCGAAACTCAACAGTGGTATCAGAGCCTAGATCACCACTCGGTTTTAAACCGGTAGATTTCGCGAACTAGAGTTTAACTCGAAAGTCGCGAAAGTAGAATGAATTTCTTTTAGAAATGTTTGGTCGTTTTAATTCCACCAAAGGTTTTCAATTCGTTAATTGATTGTTTAACACGCATATTCGGCTAGACCCATATTATGGTTTTGATTGGATGTCGTGTTTTGGTTTCGCCCATTTACGGCCCACTTGCATTTTGGTTTTGGATTGGCCCACTTGATTTTTGGGCTCAAAAGTTGTATCGAAATAGATTAGGATTTATTTCTTTTCTTAACAATTTCTTGCCTTCGCCCATGTCGAACGTAACGAGCAAAGATGCAACCTCCCCATCGTAGCAAGTGTTCTTGTCGAAGGACACTTCCTATCATGGCATGTATCCATGACCAGAAGACCGCCAAATTCCAATCAATGGAGAAGAGCTTATGAAGCCAGCAGGAGCGCTAGAGTCAACCGTATGACCTTTCCATACTCATCCTTGTTGTTGATCTATTTTGTCCCAGACCTTCTTCGACATTGTCATTATGCTCTGAAAATGTCGAAACCTCTCAAGCCGAATATGTGTTTGTTTGCATGTGCGTTTTGGGTGCTTGTTTTAAATCGTTTAACACGCCAACTAAAACTCCAAACTGTTTTACAATCAATTGGCTTGAGTCCTAAAATTTATTGTGACTCGAAATTTCATAACCAATTTTATTCGACTATGAACTCGAATTTTTCGATCTTAAAATATCGAACTTTTAATAATTGGTTATTGCCTCGCGACGCCTACTCTTTAATAAGGAGGTTATTAAATTAACTGTCCTGAGTGAGATAGGGTTCTTGTATAAGCTTAGTCAAACTTTTAGTTAATTAAAAACTGACTAATGAATCCTATCTGGTAAGCCGCAAAACCGATAGATTATGCCATCCTAGTCAAGTCTAACTTGGAACATATTTACCGATGCATCAGTGTTGGAGTATTTCAACACCGCATTGGTGTTCAGGGTATCTTCCAAAGTGTGTGCATTGGAGTATTTCAACACCGTGCATGCACACTGACCACTGAGGACATCTATCATTTTCTTTACGAGTACCTTATGTATTGGAGTATTTCAACACCATACATCTGGTCATTCGTAGACAAAATTGGCATGGATGCCGCTAAACGTATTTCGCGAATTATTTTGCGAAAGCCTCATAAACGGGAGTTGTGACTAGTTTCACAAGAGACAATCGTTATCCATCCGATTACTTAGTGTCCGGTGATTGCACTTAACGCTGCCTTTGTGGGTCATCTACTAATTGGGTTCCCATATTCCTATTCAAAATTTGCTTGCCGTCTTTGAATATGAATATAACATCGAAACACTAAACCGATTGCCTGTTATTTCAGATGGCTAATCCACCTGCCAACAACGAGGTTTTCCAGCTCAAGTCTATCCTTGAGAAGGAGAAACTTGATGGCACCAACTTCCTCGACTGGCATCGAAATCTGAAAATTGTCCTGCAAATGGCTAAGAAACAACATGCGTTGGAGGCCAAGGTGCCCGAAGCACCCGCAAATAATAGTGCGGCTGCTCCCGTTGCACATGAGGCACTGAGGAAGGATGCCAACTCAGTTGCGTGCCTCATGCTGGCGACCATGTCTACTGATATTCAGAAGAGCATGGTTGACAGGACGGCGTTTCAGATGATCAGGGAACTTAAGGGCATGTTTGAAACCCAGGCCCGACAGGAAGGCTATGAAACCGTTGTCAGGCTCATCACATGTCGAATGGGTGAAGATAGTCCTGTCAGCGCCCATGTCCTTAAGATGAAGGGCTACATCGACCGACTTGCGAAGCTCGATTACGTCATTCCTCATGAAATGGCGACGGATTTTATCCTCCATTCTATTTCCAGCGCGTTCACTCCTTTCCTGATCAATTTTAATATGAACAGCCAGGTTAGGACAGTGACCGAGCTTCACGGCATGTTGAAGACTGCTGAGATTAATTTTTTCAACGGTAACAACAGCAAAGCCAAGTCGAATGATGTGCTCGCCATCCGATCCGGAGGTGTCAAGAAACCTGAGGTTAAGAGGAAGCCTGGGCAAAGGAAGAAGGGCAAGGACGCTGTTTCTAGAGGATCTAGTAGCACCGTAAAAGGAAAGTCAAAGGCTTCGAAAGCACCGCCGCAAGCTGAGCGCCAGTGCTTCGAATGCAACAAGATGGGGCACTGGAAGAGAAACTGCCCTGAATATCTTGCCAAGGTGAAGAAGGCCGATGCAGGCACTTCGGGAGGTATATATTAGTTACCTCATATTATAAACCACTTCAGTTGATCCTTCAAAATATATTTTGACATACTTTACATTTTGTAGGAACGTGAAGTCGTAGAAAGAAATACAACCAAGAAGACATGACATCTTTGCATGATTACAAACTTTGAATAAAGATCATGTCGTTTTTAATTCTTGGTAGTATCTTTAAACAACTTGTTTGTTTTCCCTGGCGGGGTCCAGGATGATACAATTTTGCTTTTGTTTGAATCTCAAACATGCACTAAAGTTTCCAGTTTAAACTTTGTTGACATGCATGGAATTTTCTACACTTGAAAATGTTTCACTTGATTGGTAGATTAGATTCAAACACATATAACATGACGCTAAGCCTGGTGCTATTGATTTAATGATCATGAGACTAGCCTAAATGCAAAAGAAGAACGATCGTTCTTTCTAAATCCATTAAGGCCATGACGTCTCTTATTCTCATTGTATTTGTTACAATAAGAATAATCAACCTACCTTGATTCATAGAACCCTATGGTTTTGAATTACGTAGCTTGAGAATTCATTAAATCAAAATTGAACTTTTCTAAAAGCACTTGCCTGATTTCGTTAAGACAAACAATAGGACCTTTGATGAGATCAAAGGCTTGTTAGTAAAAACTCTAGTCACCAGCGCTACTTATGTAACACAATCACCTGAATGATTATGTTATAAGGATGCACTAAGTTGTGTGCATATGACCATGGTGGTCATGAATAGATATATACGTTCAACACCTTGAAAGTCGAAGACTACAACTGGCTTGTACTCATATGTGTTAAAATCCTGCTAAGCACACGCTGCTTACATTATGAGGATCTGGTTTCAAGTTTGAAAGCCAATAAACACATGACTTATGACATGCCATTGACCGCCATTCACACCTTATACCCATGAATCACTTCCTCACCAATCACTTGCTACTCAAATTGGTTCCAATAAGAGTCTTGCGGGAGACCGAGTTTGAGTCATGCACATCCATTTTCCTGATGCCTGGACATCTGAATTCCTTATTAAAGAAACTTGGTTTCTATAGGAATTACCGGACTGTGCATTGTGAGTCTTGTAATTATTCAAGACTCATTAGACAAACATCTTTTCACAACAAGTAGTTGTTGCTAAAATGAAAACATGTTAGCATTCTAAGTGACTAATAATTCCAAATGGAACTAGATGTGGATTTTACTTGTCTAAAATCTTCCATTATTAGTTAGTCATTGGATTGAATTCACAATCCTAAATCAGACTCGATACTCTGCTAGAATAATCATCAGGGCGTCTAGCACGCAACACCTAGCAAACGCAAAGATGATTGTATCTGGCATACCATCAAACTCTGGCAGTTTGATTACATATTGCTATCTCATGTATGTGACATTACAGTTGGATATCAGTCAATTTAGATTCATACTGTGTTTATGAAACTAAATGATTTCATTCTGGAAACGAAGTATGTTTGCTAAGAGTTCTCTTGCAAAACAATATCCTTACGGTTTGAAAGAAAGATGATTATAAGAATGTATCGTCTACATAAAGCAAGTGGGAGCATCACCACTAATCCTTATCGGGATAACGATTAAGTGCTAATCCAATGTTCTTTAAAGTTTACTAATTTAAACTTGTAATGAAGCCTCAAATTTAACTTCAAGTTTCAAGAACATCCCACGATTGAAAAACATCTTAGGAATGGCATCCTCAGATATATATATTCAATCTCTTGAAACAGATTCGTATCATACTAGTTATGAAACGAGATCTATCCAACATAGGGATGTTGCATGAGTGTCATTGTAAAGAGTTACACTAATGACACAAGCTGGGAAACCAAATCATCTCAACTTGTCTTGATGATGACGAATGTTCATGATGAGTACTCAAGCATACTCATTGAATAACTAGACACCTTAAGTGAAGTCTTGAACCATGAATGTAAGGGTACATTCAAAGAAGGTTAATTTGATTTGTAAATAATCAATTAACATGCCATTCTGATAGCACAGTAATCCGTGTGCATACGAAGGGCACGAGTTTTATCACGCGTTCAAATTCACTTAAGTACTTTTTTCTGTTCATGAGAAACACCAAAACTATTGGAACAACTTAAACGGGCAAAACCAAGACACATGCAAAGGACTTAGCATGAATTCACAATTCCATTGACCAAGTTTGATCAATTAGCTAATACTGTTACGTATTACCTGAATTCAACGCTACATTAATGTTCTACTTTAGTGTTGGGATGTCGAACTATAACGTTTACACCAAATCATTCAATCTGATCTAAAGAGTTAGATGCAGATTTCAAATTCTGCAAAACATGTTCGAATTTTATACGTTTTAAACATCCATGAATATTTGGAGATATATTCTAAAACCGTTCGTAGTCGATCTAATTTGTGGGAACAAAGCTGATCTATGACTATTCTGACTCTGGACTCAAAGGGTTGACTCTCCAGACTCACAGACCTCATTGGAGAATGACGTTGTGACGTAAGTCGTATCAAATTTTCTTCATGTATTTAATCTTAAGACGAATTTGATTAAATGGTATACTCAGTAGTGTCCTTTGACCTGAGATGCATATGCTACCTCCCGTCTGCCAAGGACTGTTCTTTGATTGTAGTATACGCTGTCGCGTAACTGCCAGGAAAGACTACTTTTGGGAATGGATATGAGGCTTAGTGGGAGTTGTATGTAGTGAAAATGGGATTCTGTACTCTTGCACTAATACAGCAATAGCTAGACATCGTGGGCCCTCTCGTGAGTTCCAAGTGTTAAGTGTAAGGCCTTACCCAAACCTACCGTGTGTTTGTTTTGGATCACTTCGAACTATGACACGAGAAATAGAATGATTGAACATTAAAGCGAATGAATAAATCCAGGTCTCTTGTTCAATTGATGTCTTATGCGGAAGGGAACTAATGAATTTGAATTACCATAAGTCTAAACTACAACGTGAGTTTGTACATATACCTTGGTTACTGACTTGAAGTGTCATAACTGGTTGGGACAGCCATGAATAGCTAGAGCACCTCTGACTGTTTCTTCAAATGTTGTCGGACTCTGTCCAAGTGGGAGATTGTTTGATAATGGATGTCCAGACCCGACAACACCAAGAACCCGACCCGGTTAGACCCGTAAAGAGTTATACTGAGGGCAGCGAGATAAAAATCCGTTTACTTGGTTAACCGGTAATTCACGGAAATAAGTAATTAATTTATGTTTATTCTTTATTAATAAAATTTATTAATTACGAATCATTATCCTTGTGATAATGTACGGAGAATTAAACGTATCGATTTATCGATTAAACGTTTACGATGAACTTGATAAAAACAAACAAAAGATTATTTGTGTTTATGTTTTCTCACATTTACGATCTTGTATTAGCCGACTCTCGTGTGTTGATTGAAGACATCATTAGCCGACTCTCGTGTGTTGATTGAAGACGTCATCATCACCATTGCCATTCTTCACCACCGCCGCCGCCTCTCTTGAAGTCGCCGCCGCCCCTCCTCCTAGGGCCGTCGCCATCCAAAACCTAGGTCACCGTCGCGATCTAGCGTTTCTCCGTTTTACCACCACGAGCTTTCACTACTCATCCTTATTATCGTCGTTATGATTTGATGAGTGCGAGCCCTCGTCATTGTAATCGTAGTAATTGCTCCGACTAAAACCCTAGTCGCTGTCACCGTCTCTATTCGATTGGTGCTCGCTTGTCGCCACCATAAACGGAATCGTTGCTATTCTCAACGAATCCGTTTGAGACGGTACTTGCGATTTGCAAACGATTTAATCCGCCGGTTCGGATTATTTTTCGTGAAACCCTAGCGTCATCTTGTTGACCCTCGGTGTCTCTAACGTTTGTTAGAATACCGCGAAGGTATATCTAAACTCCGTTTTAGTTTAGATGTTTAATTATGATTAATGTAATCGTTATTGTTTTCGCGTTAACCGGTTTAACGCAAAATGGTGTTTGCGTGATTACTTTGGTGATCGTGATCCTGTTGACATGATTTCGACACCAACGGTTTACGCGTCTAAAATTAGTAAATTTATTAATTCCGCTGCGTAAACGGATTACCGATCTAATCCATTTTAACTCTTAATTTATTAAACCCGGTCGGTAATGTTTTAATTAACGGATAAGTTTTTTTAAACGTCACCGGGCACCCGTATACCACTGTTCGAAACCCAACACATGTCACAATCAAAATCCAAGGAAAGCAATTGTTCATCCTGGAATATTGCCAGGGAAACTAAAACAAAACAAGTTGTTTCAAAAACCACCAAGAATTGTTTTAAACTGAAAACTTCAGACACGAGCTTTATTCGGGTGTGAGTCTCGTAGGGTAGCTCAGTGTCGTCTTGGTTTGCTTCCTTTAGCTTCATGCACCTACAAAATGTAAAGTATGTCAAACATATATTTTGCAGGAATAAGTGAAGCATCATACAACATAAACTTATGTGTACACCTGTGGAATTACCAAGCTGGGCTTTCCCATTCTTCACCTTGGCAAGCTATTCTGGGCAGTTCCTTTTCCAGTACCCCATCTTGTTGCATTCAAAACACTGTCGCTGATCTGGCGGCGGTGCCTTGGACGCTTTAGGCTTGCCCTTCAGAGAGCTTCCAGACGCTCTGGTAACAGCTGCCTTGCCCTTCTTCTTGTTCCCACGCCTTCCTTTCTTGACCTAAGGCTTCTTGACACCTCCTGATCGGATTGCGATTACATCGGGTGCCTTGTTGTTAACAAAGTTAACTTCAGCAGTCTTGAGCATGCCATGAAGCTCAGTCACCGTCTTTACCATGCTATGCATGTTAAAGTTCACCCTGAAAGGGTGAAGGCACTAGACAGTGAGTGTAGAATTAGGTATGTCACCATTTCGGTGGGTATGATGTAATTCAGCTTCGTTAGGCGGTTGATGTAACCCTTCATCTTCAGGACATGAGGGCTGACGGGAGCGCCTTCAGCCATGCGACAGTTAATAAGTGTCACAACGGTGTGATAGCGCTCCTGCCGGGCCTGCATTTCAAACATGCCCCTCAGATCACCGATCATCTGAAAAGCCGTCCTGTCAACCATGTTCTTCTGAAAATCAGAAGTCATGGTGGCTAGCGTAAGACATGCGATGTTTATGGCATTTTGTCGCAATGTGTTATGGGCGTTGCGCGCCGGAGCAGTGTCAGCTTCAGGTTGCTCGGGAACCTTAGCTTCTAACACGTACTCCATGTTAGCCATTTTTAGGACGATTCTCAGATTCCTTTCCCAATCAAGGAAGTTGGTGCCATCAAGTTTCTCCAGCTCAAGAAGAGACTTGAGATGGAAAATCTCTTGGTTTTCGCGGTTTGCGTTAGCCATCTGAAACAACAGGCAAAATTTAGTGTTTCGATGTTTGATTCGTATTCAAGGATGGCAAGCTATTCTTGAATAGGAATTGGGAATTTAGTTAGTTAGACAATTTCTCCAGACAGCGTAAAGTGCTTTCAAAATCTCTAAACAATCAAATGGACAACGATTATCACTTATGAGTAACTGTCACAACTCCCGTTATGGGTATTTGTAAAACCATGGAGCGATGGATCGTTTGCTAATCACGTGATAATGAGATGAAGACAAGATCAAACAAGTAAATACAAATGGAATTTGTATTAATAAGCCTTGAGAGCACACACACAGAAACACACACAGAAGTGTAGAATATATCCAGAGTTTTCTATCAGTGCTCTAGCTACCTATTTATAGATAACTTAGACTGACCGGCGTATCACCCAGCGTATCAACTGATACGCTGCACCAACTGGTCCGGCGGACCATATGATACGCCCAGCAGCCTAACTAGACTCACACAGTTGCTCTCATTACATAGATACAATACACGAGACACATCGTGGCATAGGAATATGCTCTAACAAACTCCCCCTTAACGTGTAGTGTATCTAGTCTAACTAAATCTCTAGTCTTCAATCTTCAACATTGCTGCATCAGATCTTCAACTTGAAATCTGTTTATAAACAGAGCTTGCATGGCTGGATCACTACTTGAAACATCTTTGATCATCAAGATCCACTTGAGAATGATATAACAAACTCCCTCTTTACACCATGCTCGAGTCTTGACACACAGAACCTGCAACTTTAGAAGACAAAAAGTGCAGTTTTTGCTTTCTGTTCAAATTACCAAAAATAACTTAATCTTGGTACAAAACTTCTCTTTGAGAATCCAAGATACTGATTTTGAAATTTTGATGTTGTATCAAG
Source organism: Deinandra increscens subsp. villosa (assembly GCA_039602395.1). Taxonomy (NCBI): domain Eukaryota; kingdom Viridiplantae; phylum Streptophyta; class Magnoliopsida; order Asterales; family Asteraceae; genus Deinandra; species Deinandra increscens. Next base: position 55,833,888 of record JBCNJP010000017.1, on the reverse strand, counting down.
TGTTGATCAATCGAAAACAACTAAGAAACAAAATCTTTTTTGCTTTTAGAAACTTTAGATCAAAACACACCTAAAATCTTTTTGATTTTTCAAAGTTATGCTAAAACACACCAAAAATCTTTTTGAATTTTACTAAAAAGAGAATATAAATGCAATACAGAATTACACTCTATTTTTGGTATTTTGCGAGAAAGATCACGACACGAGATCATATCAGACATAATGCATCTAGCACATTTCAATTTCGGTCTTAATCAGCATGCAAGCCAAGATAATCGCAAATACAACATTTATGTTTATTTCAGCATGCACCAATCATTTTTTATCGTTTTCAGATATGCTTAAGGTAATTTTATCATGCACTGATAACTCGGCCTCCACTCTATCAGAAATACTGGCAAATCATCATTTTTATCATATAGAATCAACTTTCTTAGAGATTTAAACATCCTTGATGAGTCATGCAAAAATAAAGCAGAACCCTAAACAAACAACAATCAGGTCGGCTTGTGAGCACGCAGAGAAAGTCCGATTGTTTAGGAAAATAAGAAATATAAAAATAAAGCAGAAATTGTATAATCCAACAACAATCAGGTCGGTACTCCCGTACACGCAGAGAAAGTCCGATGGATTATACGAAACACCAAAGAAAATAAAGCAGAACGTCAAACGAACACCAATCAGGTCGATCTTTCGATACGCAGAGAAAGGCCGATCGTTTGACAAAATAAAGAAAATCAAACAAGTTGAAATCTTTGCAAAATGAAAACATGCATTCATCAGGATATCTCTTTATTCTATTTTGGAATCATCACACAGCATTCATCAAGAAGCAAATAACCAAAAATCATCAGGCAAGCTTTATGTTTATATCTTACTTGCAGATATCAGATTAGTCATGCACATTCACAGATTATGCAAGTACCTACAGCCTTTAGACTTAATCTATCCATGGCAGATAACATTTATGCTGATGTACCATCATTTCTCGCTTTTGTCGGATCAATTTCTCAATTTTCCATTTTTTTTATTTTTATTTTTTAATTTCTCCCCCTAAAATTCAAACAAACACTATTTTTTTAATTTTCAATTTTCTCCCCCTAAAAATATGTACACCTACAAAATGTAAACATATGAATCAAGAAAGAAAATTGATCGACCAACACTGACACGTTGCAGTTTTAGTTTTGGAAAAAACGGTTGAAAAACTTTTGAAAATGATATATCATTGAAACACTAAATTAAGCAAGTTCTTCACTATCAGCAACACACGCATGACAGGTCTTCTTGAAGAAACCTGCAGACACCAGATAAAACATTAGTGGTTTTGGGATCGGCCCGAGTCAACAGCCTCGGGTCGCCCGGTGTCTTCAACATGGTCTTTGTTTGCCAAGGAAACAACTCGGGGTTTCCAAATCTTGGGCGATTGAAAATTTTTCAATGAATCCACAAAATTATCAACTTGCGTCTTTGCCCAAGACGGCTTACTAGTTGATTTGTACATTGACGGTTGTGGTTCATCAAAAATATGACCATTTAAATCCACATATTTAGCAGTTTTGTTCACATAAGCGTCAGTGCTCGCATTCGTAGGACATTGTGCAGCAAGGTGTCCTGGTTTACGACATGCATAACACTTCCTGTGAAAAACATTAAGGGAACTGCTACCCAGATTTGATTCAAAAATTTGATTTTTATCAACAAAATTCTTTAGATTTCTCTTGTCTTGTTTGAACACATCATGATAACCAAAAATATTTTCTGAACCAAAAGAATCAAAGAAATCATCTGAAGAATCATACCGTGGAGGTGGACTTCGTGAAGAATAACCAGAACTATAAGAAGATCCTCCAGAATAGTAATCAGCATTCTTTGATTTGAACACCTTTTGTGTCCTTTGCTTTGACTGATTCTTCGTTAACAACATAACCCAAGCCTTTTTGTTTATACCTTGGAATTTTTGAAGAACTTGAAGAAGATTCTGGAACTTTTCGTTCTTTAGCCTCGCTATTGAACTTAGCTTTAATATCTTTCAAGTTGTTACTTTGAATCAAAACTTTTTCTTCGTCATTAGCACATGAAGGAACAGAATCAACTTTCTCACAAATCTTTTGCTCTTCCAAACCTTTGGAACTTGAAACAAACTTTGGAGCTTCACTCAATTTCTTCTCCCTTTTCTCAGATTTGTTTTTCTTCTTCTTTGCTGGAGTTGCAAATTTAGAATAATCTTGCAATTCAGCTCTTGGATCAAATGACACAGAAGGAGGATTTAAAATAACCACCGGAGCTGGAACAGAATGCAAGTCCTCTAATTTCTCACTATCGTCACTCTTCTCCTGATTGTAAATGTAATTCAGTAAAGTAGGAGACATAGTTGAATTCTTTACTTGTTTTTGAAGAACAAGAAGCTCAATTTTCAACTCAGAAATCTTGACTTGAGCATCCATCAATTCTTTTTGAACATGAATAAATTGATCTGACAACTCATTGTATTCTGACTTTAGTTGTCTTTTTGTATCACAAATGTCCATTAACTCAGCATGAACTTTTTCCCACTTCTTAGTAAAATAAGCAACATCTTTTGTTAAAATGTCATTCTTTTCTCGTATCTGAACATTGTCATCTCGAAGCTTTGAAAGTTCTTCTTGAAGCTCTAAAACTTTATCTGCAGCTTCAACAGCAATTGCATTTGCTTTTTCATACCTTTGTTGAACAGGATAACTCTTTTCAAATAGATTCTCAAAATCTTGAACTGCATCAAGATGAGCAGCCTTTTCTTCCTCAAAATCAGCAATCCATTTATCCTTTTCTTTTACCAACTCTGAATTAACTTTTTCTAAATCAGGACACCGTTGTTTTGAACATTCTAATTCAGCTTTAACAGCTTTGAGTTCTTCAGAGATCAAACCATTCTCTGCTAACAAAGATTCATATTTTTCTTGAAACTCTTTTGTCACTTCTACGGTACCATCTTCCACAACTGTTTCATATGAACTTGTGTCTGAATCTGAATCATGTAATTCGTGACAACCAACTTCGGCAAGAAGTGCAGATTCATCAGGATACAATTTAACATATTGTTTTAGATCAGCATTATACACCATGGCAGGTGATGTCTTGTAGATAGACTCTGTAGAACCATCTTCATTAAGAGTTGCAGTTAATGCTATCTGATTCTGTCTCTCTTCAATTATTGCTATATCTCTTTCCCAATCATATCCTTCAGCCGTGTATGAAGTCAAAGCTTGTGATTTAGAATTGTTTGTTGAAGAAGAGGATGCAGACACTTTTGAATTGTTACATTCACGAGCAAAATGTCCAACTTGTGAACATTTGAAACACTTAACTTTGGATTTATCCAATCCAAGTTTTCCTCCTGGAATAAAAGATTGTTTACCATGCTTCTTCATGTATCTCCTACCTCTTTCAACAATCATAGCAAATTGCCAATGTAAATCTAACTCGTTCAAATGATCATCACTCAACTCACCTAAGTCATTTGCAACCAAATCAACTTCTCCAAGTTTCCCAAAAATTGAACCATTTGACGATGATATAAATGCAGATAACAATGAAGCTAGATCCTCTGATGCCTTATCAGGAATTGTAGACTTTGATGATCGGTTTGGACTTGTAAAAGTACAACATGGAGAATCACCATAACTCTCAGTTTTTCCAGCTAGAAATGCAGTACTAGGACCTTCACTGTAAATGTTTGCCTTTTTAGCATTTATGGTAGAATCATTTTCACCACGATATGCAGCTGGATTCTGTACTTGTGCAGGCATGGATTTGTTGACACTCAACTCCATATCTCTTGCTTGTATCTGCTCAATTAAATTGATGAATGACAATTCTGAAAATTCTTTATCATGAGTAATCATCATTACATAATTCTCCCATTTTTCAGGTAATGCCTCTAGTATCTTCTCTTTCAGATCAGCTTCTTCCTTTTTAATGCCAACCAAAGCCATTTCACTTAACAAATGTGAAAACCTAGTGATAAGCTTTGAAATATTCTCATCTGGATAATGCTTGAAATTGTCGAACTCTTTTCTTAGAACCTTTTGTTTGCTTTTCTTGAATTGATCATTACCCTCACATCGTTTTTGAATTGCATCCCACAATTCTTTTGCAGAAGTATACGCAGAAAACTGATGTAATAAGTCGGAAGGTAATGCCATCGTTAAAGCACCATAAGCTTTTTGTTCTGCTTGATATGCCTTCTTTTGCTCACCAGTAAGACTTTGTTGCAAAACTGGCCTTCCATTTTGTCCTGTTGGATACTCATATAGATTATTGTAAGATATCCAAAAATCAACATCATTTGCACCAACATATGCATTGAATCGCTTCACCCAACTATGATAATCTTCCAATCTGAGCAATTTCGGAACTTTCTGACTTGTTCCTATTTCATTATCATAGTTAATGATAGCTTGCATCGTGTTTTGAATCGCAGAAAACGCTTGAAAATCCGACATATTTTCCGAAATATAACACCTCAAAACTTCGAACTCAAAAACGGAGGCTTTCCAAGCGGATTTAGGGGGTCAAAACTTGTCGGTACTGGCCGTAGGCAGTACACGTCCTAGATCTCGTCGATACGAACGTTTTGGCTGGTATTGGGTTCCGTAACTCTTAACGGTTCTCAAGTTACGTCAGTTTTAGTGATTAACACTTTTCTGCCAACGGACCAAAACACTTTCAACGGACCAAATTTGTGTTTGCGGATCAAAAGCGGACCAGATCAATCTCAGCGGACCAGATTATACTTGCGGATCAGATTTATAACCAGCGGACCAAACTTGTACTAGCGGATCAGATTGATCCGGCGGACCAAAAACTGATACGGCGGACCAGACTTTTCAGCGGATCACACTGATACGCTATAACCGCCACGGACCAGCTCGATGAATGTTGCCTAGCAGACCAGAAACTTCATCCGGCGGACCAAAAAATTCATCCGGCGGACCAACTGATTTCGAGGCTGAATTCACTGATTGTCGTGAAATTTGACGTTTGGAGCTGGAAATTGCTTTAGTATGATGCGAAATCACTCCAGCAACACTCAGAAATCATTTTCCATCGTTGAAACACTCGGAATTGCGGAAATTTGATGAAAAATGAAGAAAACCCAAACTTTCTCTCTCTAAAAATCTCCAAAATCACAGAATATGATCAGCAAATGGAACCAGATAGCTTTGATACCACTTGTTTACAAAAACTGCGTGCTCACAAGCCGACCTGATTGTTGTTTGTTTAGGGTTCTGCTTTATTTTTGCATGACTCATCAAGGATGTTTAAATCTCTAAGAAAGTTGATTCTATATGATAAAAATGATGACAAAAACTGCAACTTTAGAAGACAAAAAGTGCAGTTTTTGCTTTCTGTTTACATTTGCTGATACGTAATTCTGTGATTTCTGTAATCAGGTCGGCGTGCTCAGTTTTTGATTTCAGGTCTGTTTACAAAAAGTGCAGTATTTCGCGAACGGATCAACGAAATACGTTTAGCCCCATCCATGCCCATTCTGTTTACAGGCCGAACTGAGATACGATGTTGAAATACTCCAATACCAAAGGTGCGTGTAAAGAAAATGGTAGTTGTTATAAGTGGTCAGTGTGTGCGTACGGTGTTGAAATACCCCAATACACTCACCTTGGAAGATACCCTAAACACCACGTGCGGTGTTGAAATACTCCAACACGAATGCATCGGTCAATATGTTCCAAGTTAGACTTGACTTAGGGTGGCATAGACTACCGATTTTAGGCTTACCAGATAGGATTATTAAGTCATATTTTAATAATTAATGTGATGACGAATATTATGAATCCTATCTCACTCCAGACGATCATTTAAATATCCTAAGTATTAATGGTTTACGTGTCGTGAGACGATAACCAATTATTAACTATGTTCGATTCATATATTGAAAAATCTGAATTTAATGTCGAATTAAATTGGTTATTAAGATTTTATAAGTCGTAATTAAAATTAGGACTTTTATTTAATTGATCGAAAAATTAGTTTTATACCGGTAAAACTAAGTTTGGATTTTAGTCGGTGCGTTAATAAAAATTAAGACAAGAAACCAAAATACAAGCAAACACACATGTATATATTCGGCCATACAGAGGTTTCGGTATTGTCAGAGCCTATGACAATATCAAGGAAGGTCGAGGGATGTAAAAGTAAATCAACCACAAGATAGAAAAACTCCCTGATCGATTTAGTCGCTCCCACTGGCTTCAACAAGCTCCTGCGCGTCATGAGGAACGTCCGTCTCGTTTCGGGCTCTAGCCATTTTCGAAAATCCCTAGCAGGGATAGTCACAAAAAGGGTCGTCGTTTTCAGCTCGTCTCGTTCGTCCAGGCAAAGGTGAGAAGTGACAAAATGAAAACTAATCTATTTTAAATTTATATACAACTTTGAACCTATTCAAAAGTGAGCCAGTCCAAAGCAAAAAAAAATGGGCCTAATAGGCTAAACCATAACGACATACATGACAAACCAAGAACGGGGTTGGGCCGAATATGTAGGAAAGATAATTCAATCAATTCAATCGAATTGGATCATGTTTAGTGGATTCAAATCGACTAAACATAATAAAAAAGTGATTCATTCAATTTCTCGACTTTCGGGTACAGAACCCCAGTTCGCGAAATTACACCGGCTTAAAGTCGACCGGTTAGGGTTTGTGTGCGGTGATCAATGCTCTGATTACACTATTGGGTTACGAATTGGTATTCGGGTCCCCGGTAATGACAATTTTTTTAATTAAATTGAATAATTATTTATGACGAATAATCATTAAATCATTTACCGAGTATTTATTATATTAAATTCAAGATAATTAAATTAACAATTAATTTAATACGCAGCGGAAAACAGGATTTAATTTACAAACGTAAAAACCAGTTTATTAACGTAAGCCAAAATCAACAGGATACGACAATCACCAAAACGCGCAAACACCAAAACACGTTAAAACAAGAACGCGATGCAACACGATTAAATAAATAAATAAATCTAAACTACGACGATTTTAGATATACCTGAGCGGTAATTCAAACACACATTCAAGAGACCGAAAGTCAACGGGTGACGCTAGGGTCTCGCAGGCTACGATTCGACGGGTGAATCGAACGGTCCTCGCTGTTACGGATTTACTACGCGGTGACTCGAGCACCGAGAAAATCACGTACGTCGGATCGGTCGCGAACTAGGGTTTGCGGACGACGGGCAAACTCGTCGTGTGACAGCGATTCGCAGAGGTGAGGTCGGCCAGGAAGCGAGCGACAGAGAGGGAGGCGGCGACCGGCTCGGGCGGTGGCAGCAGTGCGACGTGGAGGGCGGCGACGGTCTGCGGAGACAACGACGACGACGGCAAAGTAGGCGGCGGCAGCGGCTTGCGAAGCGGCGGACGACGGGCAGCGGCGGTGGACTCGGGATGTGATGGTAGCTGCGACTCGGCAGTGGTTGAGGATTTCTTGTTCTCGCGAGCGATTGGATGAACCATCGGAGAAAAGCGGTGGCGACGATGACCTAGGGCTAGGCCGAAAATGGCAGGGAGAGAGGGAGATGAGGAGGCTAAAAATTCTAATCTCTCGATTAGGGTTTTCGTCTCCTTAATCAGTTATATATAACTGATTAAGTTTCCGATTAGTCTCACGTTTTTATCTAATCCTTAATCGAACCTTTTAATTGCGCGACTAATGTTTTAACTCATTAAAACATTTGTCGCTTGCCGAGACTTAACGAATATCAGTTAAATAACTGTTGATACCTAATATGTGTGTCGTGTGAAGTATCCAATCAAGATTCAAGAACCAAGTTCAAGGCTAGGTTTGCTGCCTGCCGAACCTGGTCCAAACCAAGAGTTCGGACCTGCCGAACTTGGAGTTCAGACAGGGTTCGGCCAGCAACTATATATAGTGAGCTTGTTCAATGTTTTGGGTACGAGTTTTTTATAAGTGTTCAGCTGAGCGAGTCTTAAGTGTGTGTTCTGTAAGGTGTGATTCTCTGTGTTTGTATCTGAGTGTTACTGATTGTAATTGTTCCTAGATAAATAAAATAATCGGTTAATTACTTGTTTCGTATCCGTTATAGCTAGATTGAGTAGACGATCCAACGCTCACAACTTTTCAAGTGGTATCAGAAGGGGGAGACATTATGAAAATACATGTTATAGGAAGAAGGTGAATACATGCCAAATATATAAAGAAGGTGTATAAATGCACAATATATAAGGAGGGTGAATACATGCACAATATATAAGGAAGGTGAATACATGTAAAATATATAAAATTTTGAGAAATTGATCATTGGGAAATGATGGTACATTGGCTTACGTATCTGACTCATGGATAGAGTAGATGAAAGGGCCATAAGATCATTGTTTGATATGTCTAGTAGGCTCAGAAAATCAGAAAGTATTCAGATGTGATATTCACTAAATACTAATGCTTGACCATGTGGATAATATCTTGATGCGTATTTCATGAGAAATAGAAAAAATAAGTGTGAAATATCAACATGAGAAGTCAATGTGTATACATGTGTTCATTTTGCAAAGATTTAAACCTGTTTGATTTTCTTTATTTTGTCAAACGATCGGACTTTCTTTGCGTATCGAAACATCAACTTGATTGTTGTTCGTATGATGTTCTGCTTTATTTTCTTTGGTGTTTCGTATAACTCATCGGACTTTCTCTGCGTATACAGAAGTATCGACCTAATTTTTGTTGAGTTATATAATTTCAGCTTGTTTTTATTTTCTTATTTTGTTAAATCTGAGGCCTTATCTGCGTATCGAAAGATCGACCTTAAGGTAGACGATTTAACGTTCTTATTTCTTTTTGCATGCAACATAGTTGAATACATCACAAATACAATCGTTATGTGTCAAATCACAAGTGAAATCACAAAATGTGATAAGCAAATGCATATCTGAGTATGTCTGATAGTGTAGGGTACACTGGTCAAAGAAAACCTAATCAATACAATAACATATCCAGATGTTATGAGTATAATTTGCCTGAGTTTAAGATGGACAAATTATACCAGTAATCGACATGACTTGTGTGCTGAAGTAATTGAAATTGAAGTGTAGTTCAACATGTCATGACCAATATAATCCCAAGTTGTGATCTTTCTCGCAAAAGACAAAAATAGTGTCTGATTTCGTTGCATTTATGTTTCATATCTGAAAATCCAAAAAGATTTTAGGTGTCTTTTAGTATAAACTTAGAAAAATCAAAAAGCTTTTCGGTGTGTTTTGATATAAAGTTTCAAAAAGCCAAAAAGATTATGTTTCTTATTTGTTTTCGACCGATCGATACAAGATACAAAATTATGATTTCAAAACTATATCTTGGATTCTCAAAGAGAAGTTTTGTGCTAAAACTAAATTAATTTTCAAAAGGAAAAGAAAGTCGCGTTTCTGTCTTCTGAAATTGTAGGTTCTGTGTGACAAGACTCAAGCATGGTGAAAGCAGGAGTTTGAAGTATTTTTCACAAGTGGATCTTGAAAATCAAAGATTGTTCAAGTTAAGATCCAGCCATGCAAGCTCTATTGCTGACAAAAAAATTTCAAGTTGAAGATCGAATGCAGCAATGCTGAAGATTGAAGATTGAAGTTTAGTTAGCATAGATACAATACACGTTAAGAGGGAGTTTGTTAGAGCATATTCCTATGCTACAATGTGTCTCGTGTATTGTATATAGATCAGAGCATGTTTGCATGAGTCTTAGGGTATATGTACCAAGGTCCGTACCACCTGGTACGTTGGATGGTACGCTGGACTTATTGCTTAGTATAAATAGTTTGTTTTAGAGAGAGTTAGCTAGTTCAGTCATTCTCATCATCTTAACTATATGAAACTTAGTGTCTCTCTCTCTCTCTCTAGATTTACTTGTAACCTCTTTGTGAATCAATAAAGCAAAGCTTTATTTACACCGTGTGTTCATTGTATTTGATCGAATCATGCAGTAGTAAGATCCATCCAGATACTTACAGATTTCTTCTCTAAGGGGGGCCCACGCACCAACATTCTCAGCCAATGGGGAACAGATAACCGCAAGAGCATTCAACGGATACTTTTTTGACTTGGGTCCCACGCAGCCTCTTTCAGCGAATAGAAGATTGACAGTGGAAAAGCATTTACGTATCAGCCGAAATATAGGAGAGAGAACATTCTCTCACAACCAATAGCAGCTAACCATGTCACCGAGTGTCATCTTCATCTGCCTAAAACCTAACTGATCGGAAAAGACCACCGGAAAAACTCATGTCACCGGAAAAGCGTATTTCAAGCATATCTTTGTCAAAACTCAACGTTTTCTTACGATATTTGTACCGTTGAAACTCGTGATTCCACCCTCTACATTCATAGACGACCGAAATTGCATGAAACAATCTCGACCAAAAATCCAAAACCATAACGTTTGGGTTTAAACCTGATCATTTGAATCAGATCGTCCGGACCTGATCATATGGAAGGAAGGCTGACCGTTCAGTGTAACCGCTGGTCGTCAAGGGCAAAACCAGGTCGTTCAGACCAAAATTGATCTCACGGGTTTAGGCCACCTAATCGTATAGAATAAACCAGGTCGTTCAAGAAATCTTCAAGTTGGACCATATTGTACAAGCCATCTTCAAAGAAACCCAGAAACTTGAAAAACACCTTGTAAACACACTTGCAATGTACCTTCATTTGTGCCCTTAAATCCACCCAAAAACTTGAGGAAAACACGGATTGATGATGGAATCATGTAGACAAACCATCCCCAAAGCTATTCTAGCCACAAACAACTCCCGAAAAGCAGCCATGATCATCGAATCTGACCCGAAAAACCCCCATTTCTGCAAAATTCAAGAACAACAAGAACACACAGTTACACCGTCAGTGTGTGTTTTTCTAGATCCACCAAAACCGCAAGAATTAGATGAAATAGATGCTTCCAATGGATCCGGAACACGTTCTCCATCAAGGTTAGTGCTTCGTTTCATCCAAATCCGACCATTAAAACACTAAAAACTAAGAATCAAAGCTCAAAAATCTTCAAAATCCACAAAAACCCCAAAAACGTGAAACTCTAACAGCTACGAAAAATACAGCTCGGATCTTCATTTCTTCAACTGATTTGAACATTTGGAGCATGAAATCACATCCAAATGAGCCCAACAACAAGAATCTATCATCAGATTCATCCAGAAATCATCAAACAACTCCAAAAATGAAGAAAAATAGAAAAAGTCTTATAAGCGGATTTTTCCATCTTGAGAAACAAGGTTGTACAAAATCCAGATCTGAGTGATCAGACTGGTCTGTAGGACCCATTAGAACCTGCCAAACCCAGATCATGTTCAGCCAAGTGCTCGAAAGATGGTAAGACAAGATGAACGAGAGTCTAGGAAATCAAACAAAAAAACATGATAAATCAAACAATTCATTAATGATAACCGAATGATTACAAACTCGTCATAGGAAATCCATGGTCATCTTGGGTTGAGCTCAAACCCAAGATGAGACTCCCTCTCTCTAAAATGTGGTGCTCTCACACTCTCAAAGATCATCTATCTAAAGATTCATCTTTTTTCTAAATGAGGGCTAACACTCCTATATATAGTGAGAGCCCATGTGCCTCACTTGCCCGCTAACTAGCAAGACACAAATACAATGAGCAAATACAAATAAAATTCAAATAACATATATATTAATGAAATCAAAGTTGATTTAATTAATACGAAGCTTGACTCACTCGAACCAATCTTCCGTTGACTTTTACGTTAACTGTTGACCCGAACGATTGACTTTTCTAGAAAGCGGTCTTCGGTCCAATCTTGCAAGCCTTGATCATCACAATCCGCGTCTCTGAATCAATTCACGATGGATTCTTCAGTCAAATGCTTCGGTAAACAGATTTAATGGCGTCACTCACATAGATTTTAGTTCCAGCATGTTTTCTTTGGACCTTCTCATGAGAAATATTTACAAAATATATATGTTTATGCAGGTTAAATTTGAGAATCTAATTTCTTGTTTAAGGTATGGAAACTGATTGTTTATTGAAGTGCGTAGAACTGCATGATTAGCTATGTGTATAAAGAGTGTTAGGAACCAGGAAGTGCACTACGTCAAAAAGTGGCTTTAGCCATTGTATTTTTAAAAACACCTAGCCACGGTTTTAAAGAAACGTGGCTAAAGGTAAGAAACACTAGTTTTAGCCACACATATACTATACCCGTGGCCAAATATATAGCCTTTGGACCCTTTTAGCCACGTATTTTTTGGTTTATGTGACAATAACAATCAGGTGTAGTGGCTTTAGCCACTTTCTTACAAAAACATGTGGCACATATTTGTCACACTTAAAAAAGAGTGGCGAAATGCACTAAACGGCCACAGAATTTTTATGATTTTTAATCAATGTGACCAAAAAGGAATGTATGGCCACGCTTAAATAATGTTATGTGACGGAAGAGTAGATAATATTACTTAGTAAAAAAACTATTAAGTATATATAATGCGTGGCTAAATGTGAGCAATGGCCATTGTTTTTAATTAGTTATGTGGCTAAAAGCTAGTACATATGGCCACTGTTATTAGGTTGTATGACTAAATAGTAGGTTGTGAGTGATAAAAATCTATTACCTATGGCCACATATATTAACCGTGACTAAATGGTAGGTTGTGAGTAATAAAAATATTTTTTATGGTTACGATAAAATATTAAATGTGTGGCGAAAGAAAACGATTTGTTTCCCTCTATAACAATGCACTTTTTTCGTTTACACCAATTCGAGCGTGTTCAAATCTGCTACCCTATATATCATCATCATCATTGTTATTTTCCTTTACCGCCATCCCTTTCTAGATCTCAAATTCTCTACACCAATTCGTTTACCCTAATTCTGGTATTAAATGGCCGATAATCAAATCTCCCTTAATTACTGGTATGTGAAGAATAATCATATTTTTTTTTTTGGTTTACACTAACAGGAGAGGAAGATCATTCAAGTCCCACAAATCTGTTATTAAAAACAACGATGAGAACATCCTGAGGCAACTCCATGCGCAGAAGGTTCCTGATTGTTTTGCCTACTCTGTTGAGGCAACGAAATTATTCTATGTCCTTGATACAAAATTCAATGAATTTGACTCCGAAGAAGATGAAGAAGATGAAGATGAAATTGTCTAATCTTGGTCATATTTAAGTTCTACTAACCAGATTGAAGTGAAATACATGAACACAGAAGAGAGTAAATTTTTTTCTACGAATGAAATTGTGGGATCTTATGATATGAACTTTCTAAAAAATTTGAGTGAAATTCCCCTGATTAACAAAGATGAGAATGATTTAGGGAATCACATTCAACAAAAGGTGAAGGATACGGTGGCCGATTAGGTTCAAGATCCTGCAAACAGTGGTCGGATTGAAGAAGGACGTGATGATGATGATGACGATGCAAGTTCAAGATAAATATCCGAAGATTGCAGTGATCCGGATTATTAATTAATTGATGTATATGTTTATGAACAAATTAAGAACAATATTTTATATGTATTTTATATGTTTATTTTGTTATGATATTAGTAGCTAGAATTGAATATATGATGGTTATATATGTTTATCTTGTTTGATTATCTTGTGATATGGCCACTTTGCGTGACAATTTATGACATATTGGTCACGGTATTTTAATTTTGGGTGGCTAAAAGAAGACCAACAGTCAACAGTGCTTGTAATCATTATATTTCATTTACTTTATCATTCAAATCTCCATCTACCACGCCCCTCGAGTATCGATATATACTTATCTCTGTTTCAGTTTTCATCATCTTCTCCACCATGCGCCTTTTCTCCCAGTCTCTCCCTCTCTGTTTTTCATCCATCATCTCCGGCAAAAAATGTGGAATTGGCGTCATTCGTATGTGGAAAACTGTAAGTTATCATCTTCACCACTGAATTTTGATTGAAATTTGTGTCTCAGATTTGGTAATTTTTTCTTGTGTAGGGAAAGATTGCACTCTGTATTTCCTGGGAGCAGATTTTAAGTTATTGTTGAAACCATGGAGACGAGGAGCCTCTAATGGTTCATACAAATGCTTTACTGAGAGCAGATTTTAAGTTATTGTATAATTTTATAACAGCCAGCAGTAAGGGCACATGTTCAGGTTTGTAGCACTTGTATTCTTCAGGTGCTTTTCTCCCCTTTGGCCCCATGAACCTTATTTTTCTTCAGCAGCTTCTTATCCCTTTTGATCTGAAGCAAGTTCATGTGAGAAAGCAAAGAGGGACTTGTTCTCTCTTTTCACTTGATCAAAAGCAAGTAGCCGTTATGATGATTCAGACAATCTCTCTAGTGCACCATGTGAGAAAGCAAAGAGGGATTTGTCTTCGGCCATTTCTTCTCCCTTTTAAGTTAGTAGTTTTTAAGTTGTAATTTTATAGATCAATGTATTAATGGAATCACACTTTTTGGATTATATATGTAATTGTGTTTGTTAAAGCAGCAGTTAATTTTGTTTGTTTATTTTTTACTTTTATTGACTCTGGTTTGGTCAAAGAGACGAGACCTGTAGGCACAATCAAAACAAGGAAACACTTGACTCAAAATTAAGATCCATAATATTACAGAATACATAAAGACAAAAAACCAAATATTATTGAGACTGTAATTTGCCAAAATTCTTAAACATGATCAATTACTCGGTTTTATGTAATATCATTCCAGTACAGTTAGCTCTATGGTAAACATTGTCACGTGGATCTACGGGCGGCAATACATTATCGTCTCAAGTTTTGTACGAAATGAATAGCCATTGATGTAATATACTTCATATTTCCTCACGCTTCTGTGTGGACCATGTGAAATCCACCTAACGGTCTCTGATATAGTTTCTGGGGAATCCTCCATCTCCTTTTCATCCTGAAATTCATAGTAGGTTTATCAGGAGAGTTCATTAAGAATATGAAGGTTATAATTCTTCCGAAAATCAAATAAAGTTGTTCCGGACAAGTCTGGTCAGTTTTTCAGGAAAGTTACAGTTCATCCGGAATCAAAACAATAAGAAAATAGTTACAGTTCACCAGGAAGGTTATAGTTCATCCGGATAGAAAATAGAGTTGTTTCGGACAAGTAAGGTCAGTTTTTCAGGAAAGTTACAGTTAATCCGGAATCAAAACAATAAGAAAATAGTTTCAGTTCACCAGGAAGGTTATAGTTCATCCGGATAGAAAATAGAGTTGTTCCGGACAAGTCAGGTCAGTTTTTCAGGAAAGTTACAGTTCATCCGAAATCAAAACATTAAGAAAATAGTTTCAGTTCACCAGGTAGGTTATAGTTCATCCGGATAGAAAATAGAGTTGTTCCGGACAAGTCAAGTCAGTTGTTCAGGAAAGTTACAGTTCATCCGGAATTAAAACAATAAGCAAATTTAGCTGACTTTGTTGCGTAACCATTTACCAAATGTTGTGCTCTGCTTCTTCGTCAGCTCATTTAGTCTACTACCAGGATGTTCCTTTTCCAAAAATTTCATGTGTTCTCTGCAATTACATGAATTGAAGTTATCTATAAAAGTTTATTATTAATTAAACTGATCAAAAAAGGTTAATAATCTAAATTACTTATTCGATATAATGCTCAATTTCAGGCGTATTTAGCAACACATATAAATGCGCCTTCGATAGGAGCTCTGGAGAGATTTCAATTGATGGACTTCCATCCGCACTGCTATGCTTTTTTTTAACACCAATAGTTGTGATGTTTTTTTTGTATTCGCTGGGAAACTCAATCGTTTCTTCTACAATGTTTTTCTCAGCAATGCACCCTTCTGGATAAGTTTCGTTTATCACGTGGCCCTTAATTACCTTCATACACCTTTAAATGGATACATCTATCGAAAGCATATTGGGCTACATAATTTTACCTCCCTAGTAAGGTCCACCTTCAAATGAAGTATAACATCAAAAAATGATGACGGGAAATATTTCTTAAGCAAGCATAGTGTGAAACAAAGATCTGCTTGCAATTTATCTAGTTCTTCGACGTTGATCTCTTTGCTGCATATTGATGTGAAAAAAAATAGAGCCTGATAATAGCATATCTTGTCGGTTTATGCATGACTAACCGAGTTGCAATTGGCAGAAATTGTTGCATCAGCATATGATAGTCATGTGACTTGAGCCCCACAAGTTTCTTGTCCTTTGGACTAACCAAACTAGAAAAGTTAGAACAATAGCCTTGTGGAACCTTCAAGTTATACAACGTGTCACAAAACTTTTCCTTTTCATCTTTTTGTAACGTGTAACACGCCGCATGAAGTACTATGTTGTTCTTGTTCTGTTTAGGCTGCAACTCTCATCTTAACTGCAAAGAGTTCAGATCCTTTCTATCATTCAGTCCATCCTTTGTCTTTTTGGGAAGGTTGAGCAGAGTTCTAACAAGACTCTTAGCCACATTCTTTTCAATATGCATGAAATCAATGCAATGTTGGACACTGTTATACCTCCAATATCTAAGTCTTCAAAACTATATATTGAATATCTTCCAATATGGTGGCTTCTCTTTGTTCTTTCTTTTTCTCTTATCAATCTTCCCCCCTCTTCCAGTTGAGGTCTCTAGGATTTCAGAATCAGTACACCTTAATCCCTTTCCCCATTTGTTCCTGATATGTTGAACTTCGTTGTATATCTGTTCCCCAGTCATAGGAACTGCAGCATCTTTCAACTCTTGTTTACCATCGAAGGACTTTGTTTGCTTTCGGAAGGCATGCGTATGTGGTAGATATCTTCTGTGACCAGCATAACACTGCTTGGCTGAGAAAGGAAGCCTAATGCATTTAGTTTCTTCCTGACATACCACACAACCATTGAATCCACTCTACGGGCAACCACAAAGTGTGCCAAGTACAGGGTAATCATTAATCGTCCATAAAACAACTCCACGCATAGTAAACTATTCTTGCACATGCGCATCATATGTTTCCACACCTTCCTCAAATAACAGCTCTAAGACATCAATCAATGGTTCCATAAACACATCAATATCGTTTCCAGGGGCTCCTGATATTAATAACGAAAGCATGATGAACTCTTTTCATACGCAACCATGGTGGAAGGTTGTAAATGATAGATAGAACCGACCACACACTGTGATTTTTGTTGCCTTTATTCACGTCTATCCTATCAGTTGAAATGCCAAGACGAAGACTTCTAGGATCGTTAGCGATTTTGGGATATCTGTCATATATAGCTTTCCATGCCGGTGAATCGGATGGGTGGCGTAACACACCGGGTATTTTGGAACTGGTGGCATGCCATCTTAGATCTTCTGCTGTGGTTTTCACTTAAAGCAGTCGTTTCAATCATGGAATGATGGGGAAATACCACATTATCTTTGCAGGAGTATTTTCGTATAGTTTCTTAGTCCTCTCATCCACCTTCCACCTGGACTCACCACAAGTTGGACATACAGTTAGGTCCTTGTTCTCCTTCCTATAAAGAATACAATCATTGATACACACATGTATATTGGTGTACCCTGCACCCATTGACTTCACAATCTTCTTGGCCTCATATGTATTTTTCACAATTTCATTACCTTCAGGTAGCATCTGTTTCAGCAAAGCTAAAAGTTCATTAAAAAACTTATCTGATGCTCCATGCTTAGTCTTCAAGTTCAGTAGTTGAACCAAGGCAGATAACTTTGTGAAGGTACGAATTCCTTCATAAAGGGGCTTCTCAGCATCCATGAGTCGTTCTTGAAACTTCTCATGGTCCTTAGTGAATTTTTCAGTAGCTTCGACCATCTCTATTATTTCTGATGCATCGAATGGCATTCCGGAATCGAAAAATGATTCTGTGTGAAGCTCCTCTCCTGCGGGCTCGTGTTTCTCTCCGTGTTTAGTTCACCTTGTATAAGTCAGATCGAATCCCTTTGAAAACAAATGATATTCTACCTCATCAACAGGATAAGAGTAATGGTTTAGACATTTAACACAGGGACATGGAATTTCCGTCTTTTTCAAATTTCTAACTGCAAACTTTAAGAATGATTTAACTCCATCGGTATATGATTTCGTGGTTCTACTGGTTATCATCCAAGAATTATCCATGTTTGTTTTGCTAACATATACAACAACAAAGATTATTAAAAACGATTGTTTTACAAATATTGAAAACCCTTTTCAATAATCTTTATTGTGAACCTGTTTATTGGAGAAGTAATAGGACGGAGGGAAAATTCGGTCGATTAATGAGCATTGGAGAAATGGGGAGCGGGGAATTGGGAAAATCGAGAGTGATATGTGAAATTTTCAATTGAATTCGCTCATTAATTTATCCTGCCTCTTTTAGAATTTAGCGGGCCCAGTTAGAATCATATATAAATAAACTATAATGAAAAGTAGCTTCTAACTTAGGAATTCTAGTTCATCCGTTTCTGTTCATCTTCTCTCAATCCGGATGAAATCTTCTCCCTGAGGAATTCTAGTTCTTCCGGTTTTTTCCTCTTCTCTAGAACATTAATATTTTAAGAATAAGGTGTGTGTATATAACCAATAATTAAGTTGTACATATGACCAATAAGGTATGTTTAGGGGCAATGAGGGTTAGTTGGGACCAATGAGTCCCAATAAGGTGTGTATATAACCAATAAGTTGTGTTTAGGACCAATGATGGCCCAATAAGGTGTGTTTAGGGGCAATGAGGGTCAGTTGGGACCAATGAGTCCAAATAAGGTGTGTATATAACCAATAAGTTGTGTTTCTGACCAATGATGGACCAATAAGGTGTGTTTAGAGGCAATGAGGGTCAGTTTGGGACCAATGAGTCTCAATAAGGTGTGTATATAACCAATAAGTTGTGTTTAGGACCAATGACGGCACAATAAGTTGTGTTTAGGGGCAATGAGGGTCAGTTGGGCCCAATGAGTCCAAATAAGGTGTGTATATAAACAATAAGTTGTGTTTAGGACCAATGATAGACCAATAAGGTGTGTTTAGAGGCAACGAGAGTCAGTTGGGACCAATGAGTCTAAAAAAGGTGTGCATATAACCAATAAGTTGTGTTGAGGACCAACGATGGCCCAATATGGTGTGTTTAGGGGAAATGAGGCTTAGTTGTGACCAATGAGTCCCAATAAGGTGTCTATATAACCAATAAGTTGTGCATAGGACCAAAAAGGTGTGTTTAGGGGCAACGAGGGTCAGTTGGGACCAGTGAGTCCTAATAAGGTGTGTATATAACCAAGAAGTTGTGTTTAGGACCAATGATGGCCCAATAAGGTGTGTTTAAGTGCAATAATGGCCTAATAAGGTGTGTTTAGTGGCAATGAGGGTCACTTAGGACCAATGAGTCCCAGTAATGTTTGTATATAACCAATAAGGTGTGTTTAGGGGAAAAGAGGGTCAGTTAGGACCAATGATGGCCAATAAGTTGTGTTTAGGACCAATGATGGCCCAATAAATTGTGTTTAGGGGCAATGAGGGTCAGTTGGGACCAATGAGTCCCGATAAGATGTGTATATAACCAATAAGTTGTGCATAGGACCAATGATGGCCAATAAATTGTGTTTATGACCAATGATGGCCTAATAAGGTGTGTTTAGGGGTAATGAGGGTCAGTTAGGACCAATGAATCCCAATAAGGTGTGTATATAACCAATAAGATTTGCATAGGACCAATGACGGCGAATAAGTTGTGTTTAGACCAATGATGGCCCAATAAGGTGTGTTTAGGGGAAATGATGGTTACTTAGGACCAATGAGTCCTAGTAATGTGTGTATATAACCAATAAGGTGTACATAGGACTAATAAGGTGTGTTTAGGGGAAACGAGGGTCAGTTGGGACCAATGATGGCCAATAAGTTGTGTTTAGGACCAATGATGACCCAATAAGGTGTGTTTAGGGGTAATGAGGGTCAGTTGGGACCAACGTATCCCAATAAGGTGTGTATATTACCAATAAGTTGTGCATAGGACCAAAAATGTGTGTTTAGGGGCTACGAGGGTCAGTTGGGACCAATGAGTCTGCGTAAACATATATAGGGGAAGGATCCTGCGAAAATACCCTTTTTTGTGAGAACTGCGTAAACAAATCTTAAAACCTACATAACTTTTTCATACGTTAATATTTTTTTTAAAAAATTTGCACCAAAAGTCTTAAAATTATATTATCTTTAATCCTATAAAAGTTTTAAAAAACTTAACGCTTTTTTTTTTTTTTAAATATTTTTTTGTGTGGTGCACATGTGTATCACAAAAAAACTCATACTTTTAGTATGAGTTAATATATATTTTTTTTCTTAGTCGCACCATATGTCATATATTTTCATCATTTTTTTGCATTTTTATTGAATGATGCACATGTGCATCATACCAAAAAAAAACGCTCATACATGTGATGTACATTAATAGTTTAAAAAGAAATTGCACCCTAAATCTTATAGTTGTGTTATCCTTTAGATTTAAAGAAAAAATAGCATTTTATAACTTTTTTAATTATATGATGCACATGTGCATCACACGGGAAAAAAAAGTTCAGTTTTTTTTATAATATTTTGCTCCAGATTTAAAGATAACGTAATTCTAAGACTTTTGGCGCAAATTTTATGAAAAGTCGTTAACGTATGAAAAAGTTACGTGAGTTTTAATATGTGTTTTCGCAGTTTTCACAAAAAGATGTGTTTTCGCAGGATCCTAACCCTACATATATATATATATATATATATATATATATATATATATATATATATATATATATATGTAGACTATATAGGGTGAGGTTATGTGAAATAGCTCTTTTTCATATGTGTTCACATGTGAATGTTTATGAATAATAAGACAAAAGAAAAAAAGGAAAAAATAAATTAATCACAACCATAGATCTAGAGATCTAATGGTGAAAAAAGGTGTCTACATGTCTACACTTATAGGGGTGTCTATAGTACTTGACATCTTTTTTTTACGTGACGTATACAAATTCATTAGGATATAATTATCATTATTTATTGCTTAATATTCCATTTTACACTTAAAGATCATTTTAAAGTTATGTTTAAAATACTATTATATCCATGTCTGGAATTAATTGAGTTTATATTAAATTTGATAAATGATGTCACGTCCTTATTAGGTGAGATGCTTTCACTCGGATCGATCATATTAATCCCCAAATTACTTCCCACAATTTTTCAAATTTCCCCAAAATTCATTGATCAGTTCCTATTTCCTATCACCAAAATTTTATCACCAAAACGATTCATCACTCTCTTCTTCCCTCTACAGGATTCATTACTCTCTTCTTTCCTCTAAAATCTTCAGGAGGTCAATACCGAATTTCAGTGAGTATTAATTTCACTGTCATTTTCAGTAGATCATTTATTTCATCTCAAATATTCCATCGCATTTATTTCATTCCCTACTTATTTCATTTCAGGACATTCATGATTATTCAAGGGAGAGTGACGAGGATCAATATAATGAATATTCAGAAGACGAACGACGTGAAAATTCTGACAGTGAAGGGGAATGTAATGAGGAATTAGAAGAAGAGGAAATGATAAACGATGACGCCTAATTCGAGGATGAGGTTCATACTGAGAATGAGAATGAAGAACCCACAACCTCTGCTCCCGAAACTACAAATTGCAAGAGGGGGTTGTCGCGGTTGGTAAAGTAGCGTGCCAAATTTAGTAACAATGTTGGGAAAAAATGGCCAGTAACATTTGACAATGCTGGAAGGGTTATCGGGGAGCATAGACCTAAGTTTTCAAGTTTTAAAGGAGATATTGTAAGGGCAGAGGTTGGATTGAAGTTTCCTGATTGGAAGAAGGTGCCAACAGACAAAAAGAAGACGATGTGGGCTCTGATTCAGGTTATTAAACATATTAAATATTTTCTCACATTAAGTCATGTGACTAAAAAATCTATGTTATTTTTTAGCAATATTTCGAGTTTGATAACTACCGCAAGAATACTATTATGGTAATGGTTTGTGGGTTGCTAAGGGGTTTTAGAAGAAAATTGCGTGAAAGATACATTGTTCCCAACCTGGCGAAACCAAAGGTGCCTACGAAAGTTCCAAAGCCGTATTTCAGTATTGTGGAAAAAGGAAATTGGGATAGATTTGTACAATATACAAAATCTGAAGAATTCCAGGTTTTTATTCAATTCAAACTGCAGCCTTCATTAATTAATTAGCTAAGTGCATGTTATAGTTAATGAGATTATAATCATATATCCTACTGTTCTGTTGGAAAGGCTGTGTCAACCAGTGCAAAACAGGTTCGAGCACATTATACTATGATCATACCATGGGTCGGGGAGGATATGCCTTTCTGAGACATGGTAATAAGCTAATTAAGAGTGTTACATCCGGACAGTCATGGTTAAGAACCTGCAATGTATGCTTCAAGTCTGATATATATATATTATTATAATACAAGGTACAAAACAAAGAGACTGAAGCTGATGAGGACCATGATCGAGCTCTTATGTGGAGGAAAGGAAGAGTAAACAAAGAGGGGGAATACAAGACGCCTATGATGAAGGGCCTAGCAGAGCAAATAGTATGTTTAATTGATATATATATATATATATATATACCTAACTATATACATGTTAAAAGTTAATAGCACCTCACTATATTAAATAAATATTAATTACTACAGGTGAAGATAGAAACACAAAAAAAAGCGGGATCCTTGACCGTAGAACCGGGAACGGATGTCGTGACAATGGTCCTTGGCAAGGAAAGGGGTGGATTCGTAAAAGGTATGGGCTATGGAGTGAATTCCCGTTAATATTGGTAGCATGGTGCTCCAAAAGGGCGATCAAAAGAGCGCATCGAAAAACTTGAGGCGGAACTCAAGAACGAAAAACAGTCGCGTGTGAAAAAAGATGAAGAGGTTGATCACCTCAATTCTAAGATGAAAGAACAAAATGAAAAAATTGAGATGTTGATGGCGTTTATGAACAACCAAATGATTAATCAACGACAACTTGGTGGACCAGATAAAGCTGTAAATTCTGTAAGGGACAAATTATATACATATATATATATATATGTATATATGTATATATATATATATAGGGTAGGGATCCATGGAAAACCATTCATTTTTGAAAAACCTGGAAAACCATTTTCTAACCATTGATTTAAAATTGATGGTTGAGATTAAAGGAGGGCAAGCTTGTAAAATGTATAGGTTTAATGAAGGTCATAATAGACAAATCATAATTATATTAATTAATAGTTTAATTAGTTTTCTCTCTCCAATCTCCCATTTCCTAAAATCTATCATTCTCTCTCTCCTCTCTATCTCTCTCTCCTTTGATTTTAAATTTCCAGACTAAGTTATAGAAAAAAATTCAAACATACTTTACAAAAAAAAAAACGTTAATCATAAGTTCATCACTCTCGTCATTTTTATTACATAGGTGTAACAACAATTTCATGTATAATTTTGAAGAAGAAAAAACGTCACTGTTATGACGACAAGTTGAGAAGAAACAAAGTTTGTTACACCGGTGTATCACCAGTTCATTACTATCATTACTATCGTCAACGTTGTTATGAGAAGTTGAGATGACACAAATTTCTTACACCAGTGTGATTACTTGTTGAAGGCTAAAGTTACACTTATGTAACCATTTTTAAATTTAGATGTAGATGATATACAACCTATGTTACATGTGTGTAATCACAATTTACATAATAAATCAAATAAATAGTGTGCCATCTAACAAAACCCAATTACATTTGTGTAACATGTCTTCTTCATGTGCATCATCATTATCTTCAATGACGTCTTCATGTACATCATCATCTTCTTTCATCCTCTTTGTTCTTCAAAATCATTGTTACACCGCTTTAACAACTATGAACAATATATAAAAAGACACCAAATTAGACGAAATTATAAACCAAATAAACATCTCTAATCTTCAAATCTGTACATAATGATCAAAACTGGGACATTTTCAAAATAGATAGTTATGATGATTTATAGAGTGTAGTTATGATGATTTGAGGAAACAAATGGTTTCTTAAAATAATTTATGAACTACCCTTTTAAAAAAAGAAATAATGGAAATTAGGAGGAATTATTTGATTGGTTGAAAAAGGTTTTCCAGGTTTTCCAAAATTAAAGGGTTTTCCAATGATCCCTTTTATATATATACATATAGGGTGCGGTTCCCGTGCGGATGGGCATTTTGCCTATGAACCGTGCGAAATGCATAAAAAACTTGTTTCTTGGTCCTACAATGTAGATTTAGTGGTACTATATTATTAGAAATGCTGCTAGGTAGATGTATACATGTATCAATACAGTTTCTTGATCCATTCCTTGATGATTTTTGAATTTTTACATATACTAGCATAAAAAATTATACCAGCATAGACCAGCATACTTTTTTTGTTTGCATGAGCCAAATTCACTTCTGATCATACACCTGCACCATTTCTGATCATATATATATATACCAGCACACATTCTTGATCATATACCAGCATTAAACTACATCGTATGACCGAGAAAATGTATTTTTAGGCGTGTTAACACTGATCTTAAGCAAATTATATATATCTATACTATATTATTAAGCATATTGGAGAGAGAAAGTTTAATGTTGAAAATCTTAAGAGTTTTACAATTTTTAAAGCACAATGTACAAACACTTAAAGCACAATGTTGAATCTCATAAAAATATATTCAACCCCGGTTATACCTATCCTTTTCTTAAAACTCGCTGAACAAACCCTAGGTATATAAGGTACTTTTCTCATTTCTTACAGCCTCAACCTCCTGTTCTCTCTCTCTCGAATAGCGTCGCTCCAGCAACTAAACCCTAAATCCGGTATGGCGCCGCGGATTCAACTCCGACAACCGGAGAGGTCTCCATATCCCCACTCCGGTCTCCTAGTTCGTTGCCTCTCTCTCTCATCCATTTCCCCGCCTCAGATATTCCTAATCTCAAACCCTAGATTACGCATCTATGAAGCATCACAAATCAAATTGTCGCTTCCCACTCCACCGATTACGCATCTCAATCTTCTGCTAGCAAATCAAAAGGTATGTTTGTATTTCTCTTCCATTCCAAACCTTAATTAGTTTTCTGCTAACACTCATCCATATATGATGATTCACGATTCAGTGTTTGCTAAGTGTTTGTAGAAGAAGATATGAAGAACGTCCTCTGCTGCTCATCTTGTTCATCAGAGATCGACCGAATGGTTTGTAAGTGAGTTTGGTCCGCACAAAATAGATTGTGTATCTCTATTATCGGTGTATTTCTTACAGCCGTTTTCTCAAATCTATAACTAATTTTTTTATGCAGATTCGCAGGACATCCTTCTACTTGTTCGATTTCATTGATTGTAGGTTCACTTATTCTTGCATTCGTGTTTTATCTACTATATGTACTCACAAAAGCAATGTTGTTCTTCAGTCTCTGACCTTTATTGTTATGTTCTGGTATAGATTGGGGGTTTTAGTCTTCATTTTTATGTTGAATATTCTGTTTGTATCTTCTATTTTTAATATTCTTTGTATATTTGCTTTGATTTCGTTTTCCATACTTGAATTCATACAATATCAGCAGTGAGCAAAGTCCGTGTATGGTGTTTTACATTTCGTATCCTCATGTCCGTATGCAGTTTAAAGCTCTTCCTATTATGCCAGTTCAAGCAATGGAAATTGGAAACATGTAAAAGGCCCTAGATACATTTCGTAGGTAACTGACAGGTTGATCTATTAGTTATTACAATAAAATTTGTGTAGATATGTTGTGTGCTATTTTTTTTTAATTTTTTCTGCTTTATGACATGTAATTTTGGTGCAGAGACGTTTTCCTTTGCTTCTAATTGTGTGTTTTTATATGTTTTGTACAAATGAATGGAGGTAGTTTGCCTATTTCAATCACAATATGAAGCAATCCATTCAACTATCTCCAAGGAAAATGGTATCATTTCTTTTAATGGTTTCTCAATGATTTCCATTTTTTGATCCTCTTACCTAATCCTGACTGGTTTTAGACAAAGAGAGCAATGAAATTAAGATCGTTGCTTGTGATGCACCATTGTGTAATTTACAAGATTATTAATTATTAAGTTTCATCATTTATATTTCAGGGACATCTGATGCCATTCAAAGTGGATCTAGAGCTATATCTGGCTATTTTAGCAAAGACTATTTCAAACATAGTGATTTGGTTATTCAAAGGCAGGTAAAGATTGAGAATTTGTGGGTTTGAAGTGTAACGTTCTCATCGATTTCTTACTTGCGATGATTTCTTTTCAGGATTTTATAGAGGTAACCAAAGAGCCTGGCATCACTTTCTTTGCAACCAACATCTGAATTTTTACTTATTTAAAGATAACAATACTCGCCCTTTTTGTTTAAAAGGGATTATGTGTTAAGCATCAGAAGAATACTCGCCCTTTTTGTATAATCCATCTAAATTTCCATGACCTCAAAGTTTTTTTTACACTTTCAAGGAAATACAATCGACTGCAATAAATCTTGTGTAGGCCTCTAATGCTCACAGCCTCCACTGAATCTTTATTTGATTGACACAATAGTCAAATCTAGCTTTTAACTAGAATTGTGTAGTATTTTCAAAAGAAATAAGTATTAATGCATATTTTGCATGTAGTATTTTGTAGAGATGTTGGTTCATGTAATTACAAATTGTTTGTTGATAGTTGCATATGAAGATGAGCATTTATGATGAATCGGTTCTACCATGAGTTATTGGATCATTAGAGAACCAATGGTTGACGCCTCTGGGGCCATTTTCGGATTGGTAAGGTTTTAATTATTGAATCAATATGGGTTTTATTTTCTATATCGCCTTCTTGTCGTTCGAAAGCATTTGTATTGCTTTGAACATGTGTGTTTTTTTTTGTTTTTTATTAAAATACAATTTTGGTTTATTCTTTAGCATTTTGATTTTAGTACGATTTGTTTGATTTCCAATCAGCCGGTGTATGTTTCCTGCAGGATCTGAGGAGCTTTAGAGAATACACATATTATGGTATTCCTTCTCCATGGCTTCAGGTTTGTGCTTCCATTTATACAAAAGATTTAAGAAACATATTTATTTTGTTCTCTTTAATTTAATGCAAATTTTGTTTATGTAGGTGAAAACAATGAGGGCACATCAGTATTTCCCAACCATTGAGGATCCAAGCATTAGAAGAGCATTATTTGAGGTATTAATAGTAGGATTTTTTTCTACCTTTCATTAGAAATGAAGCCCTTACTCTTGTAAATTCATGTTTCCTATTACACATTTCATCCCCTAAAACATAATTTATTGTGGATTATTCTCATCAAGTTAAGCTGATGTCTCAATGTTTGCTTGGGATTACTGTTTTTTTAGACTTATGGTTTTTTCTGGTCTTTTGTTCTTGTTATATTTTGTTTGTTAGGAACTCATTGTATTCTGCCTTTGACCAGCTCTTTGCTGGCTTTGGTTTGTTATAGTTTTAATGTTCTCATCGTTCAAAAAATAAAAAAATATATAAAATTATTAACTGTTGTATGGTTATATTATATTTTAGATGTATATGCTTTTGCGAAGTCAAATTTAAGATTTAATTACTTTGCTTTTGTTATCTTACCAAAACCATGCACATTGTTGAGTGATGTTTTGTCTATTACTTTTGTAAATCATGAAACAGGTGTAATGAGAACATGTTTTGTCACTTGAGGTAATAACTTAATCGCTTTTTTATATATAGAGTGTGCAAATGTGCAATGATCTAAGCTTATTTGTCGATAGAGTAGTTATATACTAGAATTGTGTTTTATAAGGTATTTCTTAAACTAATTATTTAATATTTGCCTTTTCTAATTAAGCTTCTTCAGAACTTTTAATTAACTTTCTTCAAGTCTCTTGATATAGATACACTAGACCGATGATACAAATAAGAAAACTAACTGATATATAATCACGAAATGATTTAGAAACTAACAAAAAATAAGTATCGGATTTATAAACTAACAAAAATAAGTACCGCACTGTAAGCTTGTGAATACTCCAAAACTACAAAATATTCGTCCACATGGAGTAAGTGGACATTTAAAGGACATGCCTACCTTGACATTTGGAATTGCTGAAATTGAAAATTTTAAGAATAAGAATCATGTTATTATGCATGTGTTACGATCTCATCATACGCAAATGTAGTTTGTCGACGCTGCCGAACGTGCATTTGCGGCATTATAAATTATCATTGCGCCTCATCACTCTAACAGAAACGGGTATGTCATTATAAATTGTCGTTGTCGTCGAACGTGCAAACAGAAGACAAATGACACGCTATAAACCGTCGCCTGCCGCAACGCGCGGGTACCCCACTAGTATATATATATATATATATATACATACCTATTTAATTAATTAACTAGCTAATTATTGAATTGTACGTAGGACATGGTCAATTCTGCACATAATACATCGGGGAAACAATCTCTTCAATCAAACTCATCTAAGAGGTCGAAAGATAAGGTACAGATCTGAAACGGTTCTGAAATTGAGTTGATACGGGAGATTCTTGTTCACCTGGATGAACATGCTTCTCTATTTATAGTTCATCCGGATAGTTACAGTTCATCAGGACAATTAGAGTTCTTCCTGAATATAAATAATAACTGTTCCGGCTATGATAAGTTACTTCATCCGGATGGTTGTAGTTGATCCGGATAGTTACGGTTCGTTAGGATAGTTAGAGTTCTTCCGGAATATATAATATAACTATTCCGGCAATGATAAGTTTGTACTTCATCCGGATGGTTGTAGTTCACCCGGATAGTTAAAGTTCATCAAGATAGTTAGAGTTCTTCCGGAATATAATTAATAGATGTTCCGGTTATGACAAGTTTGTACTTCATCCGGATGGTTATCGGGATAGTTAATTAATGTTTAGCCGGTTATGATTTGATTTAATTAGATAAACCAGCTGGCTAGCTAAATATTTAATTCAATTGTAGGTCTATTCTGCGACCGGATCATAAGACACTCCTCCATCTACATCAACTACGTCTGGGCAAAATGTAAGGGTAACTATATATTTTACACAATTGTGTACTTCAATTCCCTTATAACTAATTGCTATATGATTATTTAATTAAATGCTAATCATGATGTCTTTAGGGGGAAAAGAGACAAAGAAGTACTGAAGCAGCAGCTGGGGCATCAGAGCAGGAAGTTGTATATATAATTAAGGATTTGATAAATCGCTTTGACGTTATTGTTAATTAATATATATGTTACTAATCAGTTAATTACATAGTGTCAATTTAGGAAAACAATAAGAGACATGCAAAATCAGTAAAACCCTGCAACTCGTGAAGTACCTGTTAAGAAAAGTGATAAGTTGGAAAAACCATATAATGATGCCATTGCAGCTCCTATCGATCAGCCAGTAGTCCTAGAGGTATATATATTAGTATATACCACGATTTTTTTATTCTATTTTTAACTTTAATTAATTGATTGTTAATATATATATGCTATAATTAATATTATTCTATTATGTCACTTCTGATATGGAGTGCCAAACTGCGACATTGCACATGGAGGGGAATCCACTGAACGTCGTGGGAATGGCTAAATTTATACCAAAAGAAAAAAGATGAGAACATTCATGGAAGTCCATTACCTCTTGGTTGCCGTAGAATTATAATTTTATCAGGTAAAAAAGGGTGGAACATTATTACCATTCCCATTAGATGCTAATCATGATGTCTTTAGGGGGAAAAGAGACAAAGAAGTACTGAAGCAGCAGCTGGGGCATCAGAGCAGGAAGTTGTATATATAATTAAGGATTTGATAAATCGCTTTGACGTTATTGTTAATTAATATATATGTTACTACTCAGTTAATTACATAGTGTCAATTTAGGAAAACAATAAGAGACATGCAAAATCAGTAAAACCCTGCAACTCGTGAAGTACCTGTTAAGAAAAGTGATCAGTTGGAAAAACCATATAATGATGCCATTGCAGCTCCTATCGATCAGCCAGTAGTCCTAGAGGTATATATATTAGTATATACCACGATTTTTTTATTCTATTTTTGACTTTAATTAATTGATTGTTAATATATATATGCTATAATTAATATTATTCTATTATGTCACTTCTGATATGGAGTGCCAAACTGTGACATTGCACGTGGAGGGGAATCCACTGAACGTCGTGGGAATGGCTAAATTTATACCAAAAGAAAAAAGATGAGAACATTCATGGAAGTCCATTACCTCTTGGTTGCCGTAGAATTATAATTTTATCAGGTAAAAAAGGGTGGAACATTTTTACCATTCCCATTAGATGAAAAAACAATGCTTTCGGAGGTTGAAAATAAATATATTATTGCATGGCCGATGAACCGATTGATCCTTCATTCTAATAACACATCACATAAATCACAGCCGATTGATCATTCTACAGTTCAAAAAGTGCCGGAACAACCACAGCTAATTACTACATTAATTAATCGTATCCT
Organism: Deinandra increscens subsp. villosa; assembly: GCA_039602395.1. Classification (NCBI taxonomy): domain Eukaryota; kingdom Viridiplantae; phylum Streptophyta; class Magnoliopsida; order Asterales; family Asteraceae; genus Deinandra; species Deinandra increscens. The sequence continues at coordinate 55,803,357 of JBCNJP010000017.1, read as the reverse complement.
CTAATTAATTATATATATATATATATATATATATATATATATCCGATCAGTTTTATTTGTCATGTTTTAAGGTAAATAATGATCGGATAAAGATGTCGAAAGTGTACTTAACACCAAACAGCTGAGTCAGGATCTGATAAACAGAAAACTTAGTACACGGATCCAACGGGCAGCTGATGAGCACATACAAGAAATTATAATTAATTATTATAGAAATTAAAGTTTGATTAGTGTATGTTATTTTTTTTAACGGCATTTTATTAGTGTATGTACATTAATTTTTAATTATAATATGATTTTAAGGTTTCTCTATATTATAATTAATTGTAATTAAGAAAATATATGTGACCATATATATAATACCAAAGGCCACCCTTTTTATATTTCAACGTGGCCGTTGCCACCCTTTGGCCACACGTATTGGGACAAAATATCTTATTTCAACTACCCTTTGGCCACTTATTTTTTCAAATATATGTGGCTAAAACACAAATATACGTGACCATTTAATACCAAAGTGTAAGTCCCAAAATGATCCTTACGCGATATCTAGTCCAATCAAGACCGTGCGGAATCCGGTTTGATTGGTGATTCAAGATTAATTGAAAATAAGATGAATAAGCAATTAAGAACGAGAATAAAACACAAACCACAAGAAGTAGAACACTTGAATAACCTCCTTTGATTGCACTACACAATCGAAATTCTCTTTAGAGAATTTCGTAAACCACCAATTGAGATCAACACCAAAAACAGCAACCTCATAATGAGGGGAGGTCTTCCCTTATATAGGGATTCTCCAACTTGGAGAACAAGACAACCTAAAAACCCTAGTAAATAGTCAATTCCCGTATTTGACTTTAATGGCCCACTAAACTCCCTCTAAACTCTCTTAAATTGAGCCCAAACATGTCTAAAATGGCCCAAAGACCTAATATACCCATAACCCAACTAATTTTCACCTATTCTAACACATAGGCCTTCAAAATTGTCAGCCAATAGATGATTTAATACACAAGCCACAAATTATTCCCTTACAATCTTCCCCTTGGCTTGTGATATTAAATGTCTTCTACTTTCACTCTTCAGACTTGTAGTCTTCTCCTTGGCTTGAGCATGGGTTGATGAAGATTCTTTTCTTTAGAAATCCTCATTGGGCATCATGTGGGATGATTGATGGCTCTTTCTCTTTATCAGCATCAGCTTGAACTGCAAATGGTAAACAAGTAATGAGAGGAGGATTCTCAAGTACTTGCTCCTTCTTGAAACATGTCGAGTCCTTGCTGGATCATCAGTAACTGTCTTGACTAGCATGTAACTTTAGAGGGTAAAAATGTCGAAAACCCCTGTCTGGACATTCTTGAATTTCTTTGAACTGACGACATTTAGCTTCCCCTCAACTCGTGAACAGTGTCTTTTGAGTCTTTGGAAGCTTTTCTTGAACAACCAACAAACTTCCCCTAAGCATAAGGTAAGTCCTTTTCCGGCTAGTTCTTCAACACGAACAGTAACAACATCAGTGCATCGGTCAACTGAGTCCTTGACCATCTTGTCCATGAGTTTTCTTTTTCTGACTTATCCTGTCAAGCACAACATGAAACAGACACTAACCAGACATGATGACTGGTTATCGGGTTAAAATTATTTTACCAAATACTTCCCCTGAACCCGAGGACTCTTCACATTATCTACCCCTGAGATTCTGGAGGGGTGATACTTTCTTGCATAAAACCCATAAAAAAAATTATTTTAAACTTCTCAAATCAACCTGGCCATGGTTGTAAAACAAAATAAACAATAAAAACTTAAGATAACACAAAAGAAAAAAAAAAAAAAAACAAACATACCAAATATCTAAACGAGAAGGTTTTATTTTGGGATCAAACCGTATGAATCTGGCTGAGGAACCCTTTTCAGCTTCTGTTACTCGAACACGTCCAGGTGAGTGCCAATATACTGATCCACTTTAAACTCAAACCCTTTTCTTATTCAGGCTGTTTGTCACTTTATTATCTTTTAAGGTGTATTAATTATGAACAGCAAGTGGGTTTCAACAAATCCTAGGTACATGTTATTGCACACTATCAAGCAGATAAATTCCCTACCACATATTTTCACAACCTGATCCAGAAGTTTGAAACTGAGCTCGAGACTTGGTTGAGAAGAGAAAGAATAGATCACATAGATTTTTTGGGTATAATATACAAGTCAACTGAATTTTTGACATATTTTTGATAATGCTCTCATCAGTGACAAAGGCTGAGGGTTTTGGACTCTTGAGGGTCTCTTTTGACGTGCTCTTTGGCATCTTTCGGGTGTATACATGCATTTTTTTTTTAAAATTTTTTTTTTAATTGCATATATTATTTAAGGTGATCTGTAAGCACGTATGCATGGACATTCCAGGTCATTGCTCACGCAAAGCAGAGGAGAGCCTTACATACATGCGAAGCATCCCCAGGTCATTTCTCACGCAAAGCAGAGGGGACACCGATTTTTTGAGCTCAATTTCACACTCTTGGAGACAAGCGTGTGTATCAGGAACTTGAAGATGCAGTCAAATAGCAATGCAATTAACCTAAGTGTTGTTACCCAGCAAACTGCCATACGTTATCTTTAAATGTGTAACGCATACCTTTTCAGATTTAAGAGCCGAGCCTACCAGCATATCACCATGGATCATATCTTTCACATCTGCCTTACGCGTGTCAGTCATCTTCAAAACGGAAATTTATTTCACTTCCCACCTTCTCAAGCACACAAACAAAAGATTAAAATTAAAAAGCACAATATTTTTGAGGGGTCTACTATTTCATCTTTTCTATTCTTCCCCTTGCTTTTTGATTTTTAAGAACAACACACCAACTAAAACTAAAACTCTATTTTTGTAGTTTTAGATTTTTTTATTTTATTTTATTTTATTTTATTTATAAATTTTTTTTATTATTGTTTTTTTTGAATACACTGACACATCACTAAATAATTACAAAAACTGGCCAAGCTAACCTTCAAAGTTTTTCTTTTGAACATTTTTCAGAACTGAGTTTTGTTTTATGCAGAACCATACTTCTCATCAGATTTGCCAAGAAACAAACAATTAAGACAGTACCTTGCTGATTTTGCTAGATTTACCTCTTACCAGAAGAACATCCCTACAAATGAGAATCTGCATGTCATGTAGTTGAGAGATGTCTTCTATCCTGTGCCTGGAACAATCACTTTCAAAAACAAATAAGTTAATGGAAGTCCTCCTTGACTGTTCCTGCACAAGGTGAGAGATTAGTTAACCATAAGTACCCAGGCCATTGTTGTTCTGGGTATACCTGCAGAGTCATTGAAAGTTATTTCTTTTAAGCACATTCTCTCTGAAAGATTGATACTTGGGGTTGTAGGTGCCTTTGATTTGGGTTTCTTGGTGTAGTTTTTGGTGGACTTCTGTGTGGGCTTTGTGGGTTCATTAGAATTCACACGACCATCATTGGAAATGACATTCGTGGGCTGATTGTTTTCTTTCCCTTTACCCTGTAGCCTTTTAGGTGGAATTTGATAAATGTTTAATTTATCATTTTTAACTTCATCAAATTGTTTGGAGTGCTTCTTATACACCCCTTTAGGTAGGTAACACTGATTTACCACCTTTTTCACATTCCACCTCTCTTGATTATTCTCAGAAAGACCACCATGTTTGGGAACCCAAATAGGTTTTAAAGCAACAACTGATTTGTTAACAGAATCATTCAATTTATGACTTTTGAAATCAGTTTTGGTTGGATGTTGAGGTGACTTAGGCTTTTGGTTAACTTTCTGTACCTTTGGTTGCAGGGGTACAGACTTCTGCACCTTAGGGATTGAAGGTGCAGGCTTTTTGGTCACCTTGTGTACCTTTGGTTGTGAAGGTACATGTCTCTGCACCTTAGGATGTGAAGGTGCAGATTCTTTGGTCACTTTAGATACCTTTGGGCCTGTAGGTACCTTTGGCTGAGAATTTACCTTTCTGTGGGTAGGTTTTTGGTTTGTGCCACCATATGATTGCCCTTGGAAATTTTGAAAATGAGTCTTAGGGTAGTAGGGTTCATATGTCCTATATAAGCAATTCCTTGCCACATGTCCAGGATTCCCACACATATGGCAGGACTGCTTCTTTGGGTATGCGGGAGCTTGGGAATATTTCTTCCCTGTGGATACCCAAGATGGTTTGGAATTTTTGTGGATCCACACAACTTTGCCATTGGGCCTAGTTGTTAGCACATACTCCCGCTGTACTGGCACATATTGGTCATACACAGAATTTACCTCAGGATATGGGATAAAGTCATGTGGTCTGGCCTCCTGCACATTCTGCTCATTCTGCACGTTCTGCACATTACAAGCATTATCACAAGCATTAGCACACACATTCAAACAATCATTCAAACCAACCAAATTGGGATCAGTAGGCTTAGGACCAGCAACCTGTGGTCCCTTATCCTTTCTCAAAATCCTGACTTTCCTCTAAGGTTTGGAAAGTTTAGGATCACAAACACCGAAATTAAAAGTACCACAAACAGAAGTTTTGTCAAAAACATCAGACTTAGCAAAGCTCAAATCAGACTCAGACTTATTTGACGCAAAAATTTCAGTTTTAAAGTCAGGAAACTTTTGACTCTCAATGCCAACACTTTCTCCCTCAGAACCTGCTTCTTTATTGTTTGTATCTGCACAAGAAGTAGTAGAGTTAGAAATAGGAGCAGTAATTTTAATAGGACATTCAGAAAGTCTTTTGTCAATGTCAGCTAAAGAATCTATTGTCCCCTTTGCCGGTATATGTTCAGAAATCATTTCATGCATGTGGGGCATGGGGACAGTGTGAGTTGATGTTTTCTTCTTTGATATCATCCCCAAAACCTAAACCTGAATTTTGTTGAACATACTTCATCCTAACATCAGAGTTATAGAAAAGAGATCTTGCTTCTAGCATTTTTGATTGAATCTTATTATTAGCATCTATTTTACTTTGAGATTTAGCAAGTTGATCTCTTAATTCTTCTACCTCTTTTGTTAGATTTTCAACTTTTGTGTTAGCAACTCTCAACCGAACTCTAGTGTCACTTAATCGATTGTCAAGGTTAGTCACATCAAGCTTAGTTGCTTCATACTTTTCCCTATTTACTTTAGCCATATCTTTGAAATTATTTGATTCTCTAGTGGCACGTTCACAGTTTAGGGATTCATAATAAAATTTAGATTCATATTCTTTGTAAGCATTAAAAACCTCCACACAATGAGAACAAGAACAATTACATACCTCAAGGTTGCTGGTAGATACAGAATTACCTGGTAGAAGGGGTGCCATGATTTTCTTTGATTTGAACCGGAAAGACTCGATCGGATAGAAAAGGATTTTTCGATCGGAAAGGTAGGTCGAAAAGGTTGATCGAAAAGAGGGTTTTCGGTCGGACAAGGGGTTTTCGATCAGCAGGAGGTTGAGTTGAAAAGGGGTTTTCGGTCGGACAGGGCTGATCGAAAAGTACTTTTCGATCGGATAGGAAAGTGGTCGAACAGTACACTTCTCGATCGAAAAGTAGGGGTGGATCGAAAAGTCTCAGAGTGGACTTTCCGATCAAATCGAGAAGCTGATCGAAAAGTCACAGGGGGGCTTTCCGATCGAGATGACTGATCGAAAAGTCACAATTTGGACTTTCTGATCAAGGAGAGCAGTGGATCGAAAAGTCTCAGGGGACTTTCCGATCGAGACGTCTAATAGAGAAGTCACAAGGGGACTTCTCGATTGAGGATGGCTGATCGAAAAGTCACTAATAAGGACTTTCCGATTGAGATCACCTGATCGAAAAGACACAGAGGGTCTTTCTCGATCACCGGAACGCGACAGGAAAGGGTTTTCGATCAGAGAACCTGATCGAAAAGTCTTCACTTGGCTCGAAAAGTCTCTGATTCACAAACAAATGGTCTCGAAAGCTTCTGTTTAGAGTTTAAACCTGCAAAAAGACTTCGAACAGTGCTAAAAACTGAAAAACACCACAAAAACTCAAATCGTTAGTCACCAAAACTTGAATCGGATATCGCGAGAGCCTCGAAACTTGCGTTTCTTGGCTCTGATACCAATTGTAAGTCCCAAAATGATCCTTACGCGATATCTAGTCCAATCAAGACCGTGCGGAATCCGGTTTGATTGGTGATTCAAGATTAATTGAAAATAAGATGAATAAGCAATTAAGAACGAGAATAAAACACAAACCACAAGAAGTAGAACACTTGAATAACCTCCTTTGATTGCACTACACAATCGAAATTCTCTTTAGAGAATTTCGTAAACCACCAATTGAGATCAACACCAAAAACAGCAACCTCATAATGAGGGGAGGTCTTCCCTTATATAGGGATTCTCCAACTTGGAGAACAAGACAACCTAAAAACCCTAGTAAATAGTCAATTCCCGTATTTGACTTTAATGGCCCACTAAACTCCCTCTAAACTCTCTTAAATTGAGCCCAAACATGTCTAAAATGGCCCAAAGACCTAATATACCCATAACCCAACTAATTTTCACCTATTCTAACACATAGGCCTTCAAAATTGTCCGCCAATAGATGATTTAATACACAAGCCACAAATTATTCCCTTACACAAAGGTCACATTTTTTATACTTTAACGTGGCCGTTGCCACCATTTGGCCACGCGAATTGGGACAAATTATCCGATTTCAACTACCCTTTGGGCACTTTTTTTTTTCTAAATATATCTGGCTAAAACACAAATATACGTGACCATATAATACCAAAGGCCACACTTTTTATATTTTGTCGTGGTCGATGGTACCCTTTGGCCACGCGTATTGGGACAAAACTTATGATTTCAGCAACCCATTTAGCCACGTTTTTTAACATATGTGGCTAAAACACAAATATACGTGACCATATAATACCAAAGGCAACGTGGTCGTTGCCACCCTTTGGCCAGGTGTATTGGGAAAAAAATTATAATTTCAGCAACCCATTTGGCCACGTTTTTTTAAACATGTGTGGCTAAAACACAAATATACGTGACCATATAATACAAAAGGCCACGCTTTTGATAATTTAACATGGCCATTGCCACCCTTTGGCCACACGTGTTAGGAAAACATGTATGATTTCAGCAACCCTTTGACCACCTATTTTTATAATGTATGTGTCTAAAACACAAATATATGTGACCATATAGTACCAAAGGCCACGTTAAACAAACACATGTGACCGATGGGACCCTTTGGTTACACTTTCCGGAAACATTGTTTGATTACAACAATATATATTGGTACCCTTTAGCCACGCTTATAGGTGGCTTCAGCCACTAATATTGTAACGTGGCCGCGATTGAAGTGAAAAAAAAAAACGTGGCCAAAGACCTTTGGTCACAGTTTTTTTCCGTGGCCAAAGGTGAATTTTGACGTAGTGGTGACATGTTGTTGATGTATTAACTTGATTGAGTATGAAAACCATACACCATACAAGGTCCTAAGTCTCTTACCCCGGTGGGAATGACATGATTGTGTGAAGTTTCCCCGTTAACTTTGCATATTATCAGTTGCGTTGGTTAGTTTATGAATTTATATGCTAGAGATATTCCATGCTAGGGTTGTATGCTAGTATATCGGGTGTTAGAGAAATGGTATGCGTTGTATAGTAAAACATTCATGATAGATTGCATGCTAGTATGCGTTGCCCGTATCAATCATTAAAGGAATCCTTCATAGAAACTTGTATGTTATCTAAACCGCTATAAATGTTGTGTGAACATTTATGAGATTGACTTGTGTTGACTTTATTACATTGGGTTTGTGTAACAAGCACTGCGAGCATACACTTGAGTCCATACGTTTTATATTTTATGATTTTATGTAAATCATATTCTATAAATTTATGTGAACACATCGTCATTTTATGTGAAAATTATACTAATGATTTTATGTGATACATAAATATAAATATATATATATATACACATTATATCCTACTATTTTATGTGATAATGTGTCACTCAATTACACGTAAAGTTTTATGATTTTACATGAGTATATATATGTATCGTTATGATTTCATGTTCATCATTTTATGTGAACTCAAAAACATATATATATGGAGTTATATCTATAATTTTATGGGAACGAAACAAGGTTTATATTTTTATAAACGTTATACATTAAATAGGACTTCGACACACACTCGTATATTTATCGTCCTAGTTATTTTCATTAACCCAATTAGGAGTTCATTAACATTTTTAAAATTTGAGGAACCTATTCCGTAACTTCTGAAACTTCAATTCTAATTAAATAAAGCCGGAGGGACTGTTTCTATATTCATTGAAACCTAGGTTTCTATCATGAAAAAGGCCAAGGGACCATTTTTGCCAAATTGACATTCTCAATTTAATAACCCAATTTGTAACCGTCCTACGGTCCATGCGCCGGAGTTAACCCAATTCAACCTCTTTCGGTTTCAGAAATGATCGGTCATGCCACGATCATTATGAACTATGGACTCAGTTTCTTCTCCTAATCAATTGATCACCAATAACCACATATCTCTAATCTCTCCCTCTCGTTTTCTTTCTGAGTTAACGTCGCATACCACCACCAAACCAAATGGTTTCGACCACTCCAATTTTGCAACGTATCGGAGGTTCCACTTTGGCGTCTGGGTCATGCCAAGAGTTGACAAGCACAACAGTAGATGGAGTGGCAACAGAGACCGCCTCCGACATTGACGTTCGTGTTCGGGTTTGATCGAGTTCATCACCGTCGTTGCATTCGGTGTTCGTTCCACATCCAAGGTAATCCTAAAAACTCAATTTCATTTGACTCATAGCCTTCGTGTCCGTCGATTTGCGCTTTTGTGTTTCTTTTTTTTTTTGCTTGGAAATGGTGGACGGGCGGTAGGGTTTGGTTAATGAAGAAGATGATACAAGTTGGCAACATGTTAAGTATTTAAATTGCTGTCTAAAACTCGTTCTCAGGGCTAGGCGAATGGCTAAGACTTATGACTCGGCTGGTTCGAACACGTTCCACACCCAGTCTTTTTGTATAATTTTTTTGTGTTGATACATGGTTCCTGATCGTCATGTGAAGTATCGAGAACAAGACGGAACGTGCAAGTTTAGGTCTGGCCGAACCTTGGCCGAACTCCAGGTTCGGAGCCGCCGAAGCTTGGCCGAACCTGAGGTTTGGCCAGTCGTGTTTTCAGCCTATAAATATATTCGTCTTGTATAGAATTAGTGTTAGTGCATGAACCTTGTGTGGCCGTTACTGTTCGAATTGTCAAACAGACTGATTTGTCGAAGACATGAACTGAAGTCCGAACCTCAGCCGAACTCTAGGTTCGGAGTTGGCCGAACCTAAATGGCCGAACTCCAAGTTCGGAAGGAGTTCGGACAGAGTTCGGAGGTGCCGAGTTCGGACCTTATGAAGAAGTATAAATAGATTCGTCTTTGTATTTCTTTGTAAGTTTTTGTCTTGTTTCTGTTTGTTGAGAGGGGAGGTTCTGTCCGACCTCCCCCAGAGCTTAATCGTTGTATACTCCTTCGTTATGTAACCATTCAACATGATTCAATGACAAAACTTCCGTCTCATCCATAGAAACGATCCGTATACGGTTTTTCAAGTGGTATCAGAGCTGTTGGCTCTTTCTATGGTGGAAATCTATTGTTTTTCTTCAATTTGAGACGTTAAACCTTCGGTTAGGGGTGATTGGAAGTGTTTCTGTTTGGTTTTTAATCAATCAAGTCTTCCTGAGTCATGTTTTTACCTAACAGAAGCATCTGGATGTTCAAATTCGATCAAATTCTGAATCTAGTGAGTTTTTCCGAAGAATTTTTGGTTTTTCGCGTTCGGCCGAACTCCACGTTCGGTGTAACCGCTCCGAACTCCAGGTTCGGAGTACGCTCGGTATAACCGCTCCGAACTCGAGGTTCGGCCGGTCCGAAGGTCAGGTTCGGAGATGGCTCCGAAGGTCAGGTTCGGACTAGGTCTGAAGGTCAGTTTCGGAGAGGGTTCGGAGGGTCAGGTTCGGAGATGGCTCCGAAGGTCAGCTCGATCCCAGCCAGGGGCTCTGCCCCTTGGACCCCGCCAGGGGCTGCCGCCCCTTGGACCCCGCTTCTCAGGGGCGCTGCCCCCGAACCCCCGTTAGGTGGGAATTTTACAGAAGCGGATCAGTTATCGAGTTTACCCTTGATTCGGTAGCTGTGGGGTGTTATGTTTGAAGAAAATCCAGATCACGATATTTGTTATGAGTTAGTGATCGAATTTCAAGAAATGTGTTTGTGGGTAGTCATGGTTCTTGATGATGGACAGAGATTCAAGAATACGTGTTTCTGATGATGGACAGAGATTCGGAGACATGGTTATGATTACTTGGGAACGTTTGTCGGAGATTATCATTCCACACAAACTGAAGATTAAATGAGATTAAACATTCCGTTGCGGGCCACTTGAGTTTATCATTCCACTACAAGAATGCGGGGTTTGGAATCATAAGAAATTGAAGATTTGAATATGTCACTTATTTAGGGGGGAATTTGGGGACCCTAAAACTTTCAAAACTTTCAAAGTTTTATAATTGAAAAAGTGAATATTCAAAAGCAATCAGTTCAGGGATGATAGTGGTTTTTGATCTTCATGGAAATGTGGTATATTCTGATGTTCGTGCGAACCGATATGTCAAAGTTTTCAATTATGGTTTGGAACTTTCAGTCATATGCCCGATACTTTCTTGAGTTGTCGAAAGACTTGGTCAGATTCCAGTCTGCAACGAGATATACGTTTACCGGAGTAATATATTGGGATGGATTTGATGCTGAGGGGGAATTTCCGTGATTGAAGATGCTGATCGTGTCTGTTTTCATAAAGATCAGAATGTGTTACAATTCGGTGAAGATTGAAGATTATTATCAAGATGCAGTGATGTTCGTGTGTCTTTACAATTTCCGGATACAACTTATGAAGTGAACCATTATCATACATGCCGGTTCCAATTGGATGGTTGTGCTTGAAGCTAGGGGGAATTTTATTGGTTGTGGATATTGTACAAGATTCGAATTGTTTCCTGCATACCTGATGATTCGGTCAAGGGGAGTTTGCTGAAGATAGAGATGTTTGCAGCAAGCTGACTGAAGATTGCTAGAAGATCAATGTCTGGATTCGACAGTAACGTCCAAGGGGGAATTTGTTAGTGCATGAACCTTGTGTGGCCGTTACTGTTCGAATTGTCAAACAGACTGATTTGTCGAAGACATGAACTGAAGTCCGAACCTCAGCCGAACTCTAGGTTCGGAGTTGGCCGAACCTAAATGGCCGAACTCCAAGTTCGGAAGGAGTTCGGACAGAGTTCGGAGGTGCCGAGTTCGGACCTTATGAAGAAGTATAAATAGATTCGTCTTTGTATTTCTTTGTAAGTTTTTGTCTTGTTTCTGTTTGTTGAGAGGGGAGGTTCTGTCCGACCTCCCCCAGAGCTTAATCGTTGTATACTCCTTCGTTATGTAACCATTCAACATGATTCAATGACAAAACTTCCGTCTCATCCATAGAAACGATCCGTATACGGTTTTTCAATTAGAGAGTTTCCGTGTTATAACTTTCTCTAAGTGTAATCTGTGGTCTCTGTGGTTAATACAAGTCTCATTTGTATTTACTCTCTGTGTTTTACTTGTTTACATTGATTTCATATTGACTAAGTAGAAGATCCTCACGCTCAAGCAATTTCAAGTGGTATCAGAGCATTTGGTTTGTTCTACTAGTCGGAGATCAGTGTTTTTCGAGTTATCGAGTTCAAATTCACGTTTTTGACTTTCAAAACTCGTTTTTCATCTTCGTTTCTTAAAAATATCGTCTAAAACACCATGCTTTACGTTCAAATTGTGTTTTTTTGCTCGTTTTTGTTCATTTGAGTAGTCTCAGCTCGAGAGGTGTCGAATTCAGTGAGTTTTTTCCGAAATTTTTTGGTTTTTCACGTTCGGCCGAACTCCACGTTCGGTGTAACCGCTCCGAACTCCAGGTTCGGAGTACGCTCGGCATAACCGCTCCGAACACCAGTTTCGGAGTACGTTCGGAGGAGTTCGGTGAAGGATCGGAGTCTGTTTTGTAGTTTGGTGAAAGTTCGGAGCTCGTTCGGAGAGCATTCGGACTATATATCTCGTTCGGTGAGAGTTCGGACTAGGTTCGGAGGATTTCGGAGTTAACAAGGTTTGGTGAGAGTTCGGAGATAGTTCGGACTGTATTTCTGAGTTCGGATCAAGTTCGGAGAACGTTCGGAGGGTATATTAAGTTCGGACGAGGTTCGGAGTGAACAGTAACCTGTGTTTCGAAGATGTCCGATTTTCAAGCGTTCGCGGCTATTCAAAACTCAGTTCAAGCGACTATGAAAACGATGATGAACTATGATAATGAAATTGGAACAAGTCAGAAAGTTCCCAAATTGCTAAAGTTGGAAGATTATCATAGTTGGGTTAAACGGTTCGAAGCATATGTTGACACGAATGACATTGATATGTGGTTATCATTTACTGATCAATATGTTTATCCTAAAGATGAAACCGGTGAACCTGTTCTTCAAAGAAAAATGACATCTGAGCAAAAGAAAGCTTATCAAGCAGAGAAAAAGGCTTATGGTACTTTAACGATGGCTTTGCCTAAAGAGTTACTTCATCAATTTGCTGGTAATTACACATCGAAAAGTCTATGGGATGCTTTAGAGAAAAGATGTGAAGGCAATGACCAGTACAAGAAAAGTCGACAAAAGGTTTTGAAGAAAGAGTTTGATAGTTTCAAACATTATCAGAATGAAACGATTCCCAATCTGACTGCAAGATTTGCTCATCTGATGAGTGAAATGCGCTTGGTGAATCTTACTAAAGACGAAGCTGATATGAAAGAGAAGATTTTGGAAGCTCTACCTGAAAAATGGGAGAATTATGTTATGATGATTACTCATGACAAGGATTTTCAAGGATTGTCTTTCAATGATTTAGTTCAAAGAATTCAGGCTAGGGATATGGAATTGATGGTGAACAAGTCCCTTCCTACACAAATTCAGAATCCTGCAGTGTATCATGGTGAAAATGATTCTACAATGAATGCTGGAAAATCGAATATTCTTAATTCTGCACCCCCAACAGCCTTTCTGGCAGGTAAATCTGAATCTTCAAGTTATTCATCTGCTGGTTGTACTGTTTCAATTCCGAGTTCTTCGACTCCTAGTGCATTATCTGCTCAAACGGTTGATGATTATAATGTATTAATGTCTGCTTTGGTATCTTCGTATTTTGGTGTTATCACGGGTGCTGTGAGTAATGCTGAGTTAGCAAATGAAGATTATGATCAGATTGATTATGATCATTTGGAGGAAATGGATCTAAATTGGCAGTATGCAATGCTGGTTCGACGAACGAAGAAATTTTTCAACAGAACTGGGAAGAAGAGATTGAATCAGGAGGGTAAGATTGGTTTGGATAAATCTAAGGCAAAATGTTACAAGTGTGCAAATTATGGTCACTTTGCTCGAGAATGTCCAAGTTCTGCAGACCATAAATTGAAGACTGGTCAACATACATTTAGTTTATCATCCATCAACTAAAGCTGAGAAGGTTGAGCTGAAGTCTGCTAATCTTGTTCATGATTGGACCAATACTTTTCCATATTCAAGTGAATTTGCATGGAATGCAGATACTGAAGTTAAAAAGAATCAGTCTAAACCTGCAATTGCTTTGATTGTTCGTCATATTGATGATGATAGCATTTTAACTGATTCTGATTTTTATTCAAGTGTCTCCATGGTTCAAGAAGAATTACCTAAAATTCCTGAGAGTTCAAAAGTTGAAGCGGTTGAATGTTCTAAGTGTAAAAGATTACTCAAGGAGATTGAAAGTTTTGAACAAAGTCGTCAAATATCGACTGAAGAGATAGTGGTGTTAAAGCAAGAATTGGAAGATTTTCAAAAGAAGTATTATGAGTTGGTTCATGTTCATGAAGATGTTTTAAAAGAGAAAGCAACATTGGCTGAAGAGTGTGAGAAAGCAAAAGCAGAAGCTTTAGATGCAGCTCAAGATTTTGAAAATCTGTTTGAAAAAAGTTATCCGGTTCTGAAAAAGTATGAAGAAGCTACAGCTCTTATTGCTACAACTGCTGTTACTGTTATAAAGCTTCAGAACAAAATTTCTATGCTTCAAGATGAAAATACTCTCTATCGTGACAAGAATGAAGTGTTGACTAAAGATGTTGAAATTTACAAGAAAAAGAGGGAAAGTGTTCTTGAAGAGTTATTTGCTGAATGTGAGATCCGAAAGTTACAAACTTATGAATATGATGATCTCAATGCAAAGTTCATCAAGTCACAGAAAGAAGTTTTTGAAGCTCAACAAAAGATCAATGATTTAAAACTGGAGATTTTGGAGTTGAAGCGGCAAGTGAAGAATTGCAATTTATCACCGACAATGCTAAATTTCTTATACAAGCAGGATCAGAGTTCAGATAGTTCTCAGAAGGCTGATGTTCACTTGGTTCCTCAACCAGTGGATTTAACTGAAGTTACTGTTGCTCAGATTGATCCAAAAGATGAATTGCATGATTATTCCAAGTTTGCTACTCCACCCAAGAAGAATAAATCTAAGTCCAAAAAGAAGGAAAAGCCTTTGGGTGTAGCTCCAAAATTTGTGTCAAAGTCTGTTTTGTTGGAGAATGAGAAGGTTTTTGATAAGGTTGTGTCAAGTTCTTCATCTGCAACTGAAGAAGGAAAAGTTTTGGTTGAGAAGAACAGGCTGAAGGATATCAAAGCCAAATTTACTAGTGAAGCTAAGGCGAGAGAAGCTTCGGGTTCTTCCTCTAGTACTTCAAAGGTTTCAGGCTCCAAACACAAAGGTGTGGGGTTTGTCGTGAAGGAAGAATTGATTCAAACAAAGAAACCGGTGACAGTTGCCAAGGCTCCTAAAGCAAAGAATGCAAAGAAATCACCATCTCAGAAGGAATTCACTTACTATTCTGGAAGATCGTCATCTTCAAGGAGTCCATTTCCTAGGTATGATTCCTCAGATGATTTCTTTGACAATTTTGATTCTGAGCATTCATTTGGTTTTTCAAAATCCAAATCATTTTCAAATGTGTTTCGAGAAAGACTTTGTTATGTATGTCGTCAACCAGGACATCTAGCTGCTGATTGTCCGACGACTGCATATATCCACAAAACTGCCAAATATGTGGATAACAAAAGTCAATTTTTTTATGAACCATGGTCCCCAAAGATAAAATCAAATCGTAAATCGTCTTGGTCTAAACCAAGTACGTCGGTTGAGTCTGATTCAGGTTCTGATTAAAAATTGAAAATTTTACAAATATGGAAACCAAAAGTTGTTTCCAAGGCCAACGAAGATTTTGTGGAAGACACCGGGCGACCCGACGATGTTACATCGGGTCGATCCCAGAGCGACTAATGATTTATTTGGTGTCAACAGGTGTTTCAAGAAGACCTTTCAGTGATTGGATAATTGCTGATTGTGAAATATCTGTTCTAATTAATCTGACTTTCAAAATTAATTGTGTTTTCAAAACGACTTAAACTGCAAGTATTCGTGTTGGTTGATCAATTTTTCTTGGTTTTTCACTCCGTCTCATTCTGAGGGGGAGTTTGTTTTTTTGCAAAAATACAAAAATAGTGTGTTGTTTTTCAAATTGTAAAAATGAAAATCTATAAACAGAGTTGTCATTTTTAGGGGGAGAAATTTGAAAAAGCCAAAAACATTGAAAAATGAGAAATTGTATCCGACATGATTGGGAAATGATGGTACATTGGCTGACAGTGTCTGACTCGTGGATAAAGTAAGTGAAAAATCCATAAGACCATTTGATCGATGTGTAAGGTAGGCTCGGCAAATCAGAAAATATACGAATGTGATATACACTAAATCTGATGCTTGACCTAGTGGACAACATCTTGATGCATATCTCATGATATATCAAGAAAAAGATATGTGAAAAATAAAATGAGAAGTCACTGTGTATACATGTGTTCATTTTGCAAAGATTTAACCTTGTTTGATTTTCTTTATTTTGTCAAACGATCGGACTTTCTCTGCGTGTCGAAAGACCGACCTGATCGTTGTTCGTTTGACGTTCTGCTTTATTTTCTTTGGTGTTTCGTATAATTCATCGGACTTTCTCTGCGTGTACGGGAGTACCGACCTGATTTTTGTTGAGTTATACAATTTCAACTTGTTTTATTTTCTTATTTTGTTAAATCCGAGGCCTTATCTGCGTATCGAAAGATCGACCTTAAGGTAGACGATTTAACGTTCTTATTTCTTTTTGCATGGAACACAGTTGACTATATCATGGTTACAATCATTATGTGATTAAATTCACAAGTGAAATCACAAAATGTGATAAGCAAAGCATATCTGAGTATGTCTGATAGTGTGGGGTACACTGGTCATTGCAAATTTAATCAATACTTTAACATATTCAGATGTTATGAGTATGATTGTGCCAGAGTTTAAAGTTGGACAAAGTATATCTGCAATCGACATGGCTTATGTGCTACAATAATCGAAATTGAAGTGTAGTTCAGCATGTTATGACCAATATGATCCCAAGTCGTGATCTTTCTCACAAAAGACAAAAATAGTGTCTGATTCTGTATGGAATTTACTTTCTTATCAGAAAATACCAAAAAGATTTTAGGTGTGTTTTGATATAAAGTTTCTAAAAGTCAAAAAGATTTTGTTTCTCATTTGTTTTCGATTGATCAACACGAATTACGAAATCATTTTCAAAATCAAAATATCTTGGAGTCTCGAAGAGACGTTTTGCGCCAAGATTATTTATGTTGGCAGGTTTCTAAGTGGAAAGAGAACATCACAACTTCAAGTCTTCTGAAGATTGTTGATAAAGAGACTACATATGTTGCAATATCAAGTATTCAAGATTGAACTCATCGTCTAGATCGAGGAGGAGTTTGATTGAAGATACAAGATAAAAGTTTTGTTAATAGAAGATGATACTGCACATGCCGATGGGGAGTTTGTTGATACATGGTTCCTGATCGTCATGTGAAGTATCGAGAACAAGACGGAACGTGAAAGTTTAGGTCTGGCCGAACCTTGGCCGAACTCCAGGTTCGGAGCCGCCGAAGCTTGGCCGAACCTGAGGTTCGGCCATTCGTGTTTTCAGCCTATAAATATGTTCGTCTTGTATAGAATTAGAGAGTTTCCGTGTTATAACTTTCTCTAAGTGTACTCTGTGGTCTATGTGGTTAATACAAGTCTCATTTGTATTTACTCTCTGTGTTTTACTTGTTTACATTGATTTCACATTGACTAAGTAGAAGATCCTCACGCTCAAGCAATTTCATTTTGTAAACCAAATCGCAACAAACTTTGGACATAAAAGGATTTTGATCAGATTAACTAAGCCATAGCCCAATGGTTAGGGCATTGGGCATTTGAACTAGAGGTTACGGGTTCAAACCCGGTGACCCCCAAATGATTTTGCTTTATTTTTTGTTCAAGTTATGTGGATTTTTTTTTATCCAAAACCTATCACCGATTGTTTTATATGGCCTTTCGGAACTTAGGTTTCCTAGATATCGTTATTTGGTCATGGTACCGTTATTTACATGAAACAAGTTTTTAACTCAAAAATGGATTATATATATATATATATATAATTATATATTTGGTTATATATATACATATTTTGTTATTCGATTTCATGAACGTATATTATTAGTTAATAATATACTTTTCCTCAACTTTCGTAATCATCATGTTTTCTGCTATGTGCCATCCTCGACTCATTTTGGACCTAGTGATCCTTGTCTTGTCATCTTAATGACATTATGTATTTTCACCATTGGTCTAAACTTAATCACTTTCGATTGAACACACACTTACGTATGTATGCTCGTTAGGTTGGTAAATCACACAAGACACGCTATTTGATTACTAGTTGTAGCGCACCCAAATGTGAGTTCGTGGCCCCTTTTTACTTATACGCACTATCCTTTTTGGGGAAGATTACATGCATTACTTAACTGTTTTGAGATCTTCGTAAATTGCATATCAACTGAATACTTGAGCACACTGGACTTGAAAGTCCTAACTTTCGTACCGTTAGTATTTGGATATAGCGAGGAGATGTTGAGTAGTAATACTAGGTCTGGCATGCTCCACCCGAGTCAGTCGCTCTGACACGATTGTATATCGAACGGATGTTATATTCGTTCTTAAATTGAATAGAGCAAACTTTACTTTAACTTTCAGCTTCAGTGACTATGAACGTGCCTAGATTCTTGTAGATAGTCTACCTAGCAATCGATACGGTATATTTACACTTTCTCATTTAACTTATTGTAAAAGAACGGAAAGGATCTTACTGCTCGTTTATAATAAAATCTAGTGACAAGAAGGTATATAAACTCTAATCTTATTGATACACTTGAAAAATGCAATTACAAAGTGTTAGAGCATGATCGATTCGTCGTGTGAAGTATCTGAACAAGATGATGATGCAAAAGAGACTGCACACGAACTGGGATCCGAAGTGATGCGAACTGTCGGAACCACACGAACCGTGGGTTCGGGTCAGATCGTGAACTGAAGTATAAATATGTTTTGTTCATTGTATTTTAGTAACAGTGGAGTGAGGGTCTAGGCTAAGTGTGTGTTTTCCAAGGTGTTTTCTCTGTGAATGTTCTGAGTGTTTTTCCAGATTGTAATTATTCATATTGATCAATAAAACAATCTTTAATTACTCTCTCATATCCGAAATAGTTAGATCGAGTAGACGATCTGATGCTCATGCGTTTTCAAGTGGTATCAGAGCTATCTGGTTCATTCTACTGATCTGTGGTTGCCATTATCGGAGTTTTTGATTTAAAAAAATGTGTCGTTTTTGAAAAATTGGAGTATTTTTGCTTGGTTTTGATCATTTAAGTCGAGTTTTTTCTTGAAAATCTTGATTCTATATCAATCATTTTCACTTTTTCTTATCCACTACTGCAATTCTTGTTAAAATCTTTCCAGAATCGCAATTTTTGATCAACACATGTTCAGTTCGTCACAGTTCGGGCGAAGAACATCCAGTTCAAAAATAACCATCACTCGAAGTCACACTTCACTTCAGTTCGGGTTTGTTTGGTTCAGTTCGGTGAACTGAAGTCTCAGTTCGGACGAGTTCGGCTTTCAGTTCGATTTATCGGAACAATATCAGTTCGGACCAGTTTGGTTAGCTCCAGTTCGCTTCACTTCCGGTTCGGATCAGTTCGGCTTGGTTTGGTTCAAGGGTTTCCAGTTTGGATAAGTTCGATTAATCAGAATTTGAAACTTATTGTGATGGCTGATTTCCAAGCTTTTACCGTTATGCAAAACGCGATGCAAACCTTGATTAATTTTGATAATGAAATAGGAACAAGTCAGAAATTTCCCAAGTTATTGAAATTGGAGGATTATCACAATTGGAAGCAATGGTTTTCTGCTTATGTCATCACAAATGATATTGGTCTATGGATTCCAATTCAAAAACTTTACACACGTCCAACTAATGGAGGAGAGTATAACGAAATGAAAGATTTTTCATTTGAAGAG
Organism: Deinandra increscens subsp. villosa; assembly: GCA_039602395.1. Lineage (NCBI taxonomy): Eukaryota > Viridiplantae > Streptophyta > Magnoliopsida > Asterales > Asteraceae > Deinandra > Deinandra increscens. Next base: position 55,783,754 of record JBCNJP010000017.1, on the reverse strand, counting down.
AGGAAGAGTTATGAACTCGAACAAAAAGCGTTTGGTTATCTTACCATGGCTTTACCTACTGAAGTCTTACATCAATTTAGCTCTTGCAAAAAGACAAAACATTTTTGGGATGCTTTATCAGCAAGATGTGAAGGAAACGATCAATACAAAAAGAGTCGACGAAAGGTGTTGAACAAAGAATTTGATAACTTTCAGCATTATGATAAAGAAAATATTACGGCTCTTCTGTCAAGATTTTCACATTTTATTAGTGAATTAAAGGTTGTTAGAATCGAGAAAGCCGATGAAAAATTGAAAGAAAAGATACTGGAGGCATTACCGGAGAAATGGGAAAATTTTGTTTTTGTAGATTACACATGACAAAGAATACTCATCATTATCGTTTCATAAATTAACCGGAAAACTTCATGCACGAGAAATGGAAATGATGAATTCCAATAAATCAACTGTTCAATTGCAAAATCCTGAGTTGTATCATGGTCAGAATGCAACAAGTATAAATGCAAAAGCTAAACCAATGAGTGTTTGTTTTGCACCAAGTATAACTTTCATTGGAAATGTTTCAGGAATGTCTAAAAATTCTGATTACTCAAGGGATTAGAGTTTTACAATTCCAGGTTTAACCAATCAGAATGCATTTTCTGTTCAGACAACTGATGATTGTGCTGCTTTAATATTTGCTTTAATTTCATCTTCTTTTGGAATGGTTATTAACAATGTTAGTAATGCTCAGTTGACTAAAGAAGATCTTAATGAAATTGATGATGATCATTTGAATGAATTGTTATGGCCTGGAAATTGGCTATGTTGACTCAGAAAGCACAGAGGTTTTACAAGAAAACTGGAAGACAAGCTGTTGATGCAGGCGGTAAGCTGGGATTTGATAAATCTAAGATAAAATGTTACATATGTTCCAATCTTGGACATTTTGCAAGAGAATGTCAGCAATCTCATGCTAACAAATTTGATTCAAAAGCTACTTCCAATGGTACCCAATTGTCATCAACTGATTTAAGTAAGAAATCTTAAAATATTCAAAGTGATGGAACTTATGATTGGGGAAAAGTTTTTGATAGGTCAGCATTGATTGTCACTACTGAACAAGATGTTGAAAATGATTTCAATAATCTGTTTGAGAAATCCAATATTAAGCTTGATGTGCTAAACAAGACTTCTGATGAACTTGCTACTAAAGAAAAAGGTTATCAGATTGACAATGAAACATTGTTGGAAACAAACAAAGAGTTGGCAAGGGTGAATAAGTTCTTGAGCACAAATATCAATATTTAGAAAAGAAACGAAGATAAATTGATAAGTAGTTGTTTGCTGAGTTAGACAATTTGAGCTTGCAAAAATCAGAAACAAACAGGGATGCAAAGAAGTTGATTGCAACTGAGAAAGAATTTTCTGAAGCACAACAAAAGATTTTTGATTTGAAGATCCAAGGGATTAATGCTAATCGTCTTTTGAATAATGTCACAAATTCACAATCGTTCACAAGTTTCTTGGTGAAAGTTCGTGATCATCGGATCGTCTACTGAATCTAACTATTTCGGATACAAAACGTAATTAAAGTTGTTTTATTAATCACAAGAGAACAATTACAACTCTGGAATCACTCAGAGAAAACACCGTTCAAAACACACACTTAAGCTCAGGCCTCTCTCTCACTCTCTCTCTCTCAGTTCCTAAAATAAAAGACAAAACTTCTAAATATACACGACCAGTTCCTAGTGTCTTTGTCTTGCTTGTTCAGATCTTCACACCGTCTTGTTCAGATACTTCAGAAGATGCACATATTATGTATAAACAAACTTCCCCTCGACGTTTGCGGTATCTGTTCACATATTCTTCGAACTAACTCCCCCTCAACTTGATGATAGCTTGATCTTGAATACTTGACGATGCCCAATGTGTTTCTCTCTTTATCAGGAGCTTCAGAAGACTTGAAGTTGTGACAATATTTTCCACTTAGCAACCTGTTCAATTATAAATAATCTTCGCACAAAACGTCTCTTCGAGACTCCAAGATATGATTTTGAAACTTTTATTTGTATCACGTGTCGATCAGATCGAAATAAATCATAAACAATTTTTTTTGGCTTTTAGAAAGTTTATATCAAAACACACCTAAAATATTTTTGATTTTTCAAACTTATGCTAAAACACACTGAAAATCTTTTTGGAATTTTTTGAAATGAAACGAAATTGCAATATTGAATCAAACTCTATTTTGGTATGAGAAAGATCACTATCTGGGATCTTATTAGTCATGACGCACTGAACTACACTTCAATTTCAACTAATTGAAGCATATAAGCCATGTTGATTACTGATATAATTTGTCAATCTTAAACTCAGGCAGAATCATACTCAAAACATCTGGATATTTTAAGGTACTGATTAGATATACTTTGATCAGTGTACCCCACATTATCAGACATATTAAGACATTTTTCTTTTTCTTGTATGATTACACTTGTGATTATAACCATGATATCATCAACTGTGTTTAATGCAAAAAGAAATAAGAATGTTAAATCGTCTACCTTAAGGTCGATCTTTCGATATGTAGATAAGAACTCGGATTTAACAAAATATGAAAGATAAAACAAGTTGAAGTTGTATATATCAACAACGATCAGGTCGGTCTTGTGGACACGCAGAGAAAGTCTGATGAATTATACGAAACACCAAAGAAAATAAAGCAGATCCTCAAACGAACAACAATCAGGTCGGCCTTGGGAATACGCAGAGAAAGTCCGATCGTTTGAGAAAATAAAGAAAATCAAACAAGTTTAAATCTTTACAAAATGAACACATGTATACATAGTGACTTCTCATTTTGTTTTCCACACTTATTTTTATTTTTTTCATGAAATATGCATCAAGATGTTATCTAGGAGTCAGATACGTAAGTCAATATACCATCATTTCCCAGTGATCAATTTCTTAAAATTTTATATATTTTGCATGTATTCACCTTCTCCATATTTTTCATGTTTCCCATAACATGCATTTTTCCCCCTTACTTGCAATTCTCCACCTTAAAATAAAAAACTCTATTTTTGGATTTTTCATTTTATAAAAACAAGACACTATTTTTGGCTTTTATTAGTTTTCTCTCCCTAAACTACAAACGAGATGTACTGGAAAAAAAAATTGATCAATCAACATGAATACCTTTCAGGTTAGAAAGATGTATCATGAAATTTAATTTAAACAGAATACTCTTCAATCAACAACTTTTCAATCGTCGATAAGTCTGCTAGAAATACCTGCACACTTGTCAAAATTGTCAGTTTATAAATGACCCGAAGCGGATCGCTTATGGTCGACCAGTGTCCTAGTTTTGCTTTGAAACCACCTTTGGTTTCCATTGTTGTTGTTGATTTGGTAATTCAGTTTTTGATGAAACAGTCACATGTCACTATGAGGAATAACATACATTTTGAACTTTTGGAAAAATTGGAACAAAACGTTTTTGCTTTTGAAAGAATGTAGGCTGAAATTCATCAAAAACTCTTCCATGTTCATCAATGAACCTTGGTTTGGCAGATTTACCAAAAAATGGAACTTTTTGTTTCCTTTTAGTAGAAGCAGCGGGAACCGGACAATCTTTTGCCATATGCCCTTTTTGGCGACAAATATAACACAAACGATTGTTTATGTTTTCCCGTTTAGGAACCTGCAAAGCTTCACAAAAATGAATATCTCCAAAATGATCATAAAAGGAATCATATACCTAATGTTGATGATCATGATCCCATTTTGATGTTGGGCTTTTTGGAGTAAAACCACTAGAAGAAAATTTTGCATTTTGATGCTTCTTGTTCTTTGAAGTAGAATCTTGCACAAAAACTTCCGCAATTTTCTGAGCATCCACGCAGTGAAGTGGAAATTCTTTGTCAGAAATCATTTGTTCCGAACCCTTGAGCTTGTAAAAATCTATCGGGTTGAACTTTCTCAGCCTTGAAAACTTCCTTTTTTACTTGCTTCAATTTCATTTTCTTCAAATTTTGTATTTTGTGGACCTTGAACTGCAGAATCTTCAACAATCATTGGCTTAAAACCCAAACCAATACATTTACCGGGAATTTTCTTCTCAGATGATTTATGCCCATTCTTTGCCAAACGAGAAAATTCAGCTTTTACTTCTTGCACATTCTTCTTTTCGTAGAAAATTATCTCATCTATATCGAGTTGAGAACGATTTTTTTTCAGAAAATGTAGTTGATTGCTCATTTTCTGTTGATGTTGAACAAGACATAAATTTTGAAAATGTAGGAACTTCAGATTCCTTCTCAGTCTTTGTACCATCTTTCTTGTTTTTCTTCTTTTTCACAAATTTCTCTTCTTCTGAATTTGATGATGAAAACTTTGAATAATCACATTCTTCAGCCTTTTCTTTCACCTCATTAACAGCTTCTTTGAGACTTCCTACGGGTGACACAGTTTTGTCAAACATTCTTTCAAAATTTTCATCGTTTGCTAACAAGCTTGTGAACGATTGTGAATTGGTGACATTGTTTAGAAGTCGATTTTCATCAATCACTTGGATCTTCAAATCAAAAATCTTATGTTGTGCTTCTGCCAATTCTTTTTCTATAGCTATCAACCTCTTAGCAACCTTGTGAGTTTCATACTTTTGCAATCTTAGATTTTCTAGCTCAGCTAACAACTCTTTCTTCCATTTATCTTCATTCCTTTTCTGAATTTCAAGATTTGCATTTTGCAATTTGTTCACTCTTGCTAACTCTCTCTTTTCATCAAGTAGCTTCTACATATCAGTTTGATATGATTCAGTTTTAGTAACATACTCCTCTGAAGTCTTGTTAAGCATATCAAGCTTAATCTTTGATTTTTCAAACAAATCATTGAAATCTTTTTCATTGTCTTTTGCTTCAGCTTTCCATTTTTCAACTTCTTGAACTAACTCATCATTCTTTTCAGACAATTTAACAAATTTTTACTCAGATTCTTTGAATTCTTCCTTAGATGCCTTCAGATTTGACTTCACTAAATTCAATGCTTCGGTAAGCAAACTTATTACTTTTACTAAAATAGCATTTTCCTTCAACAAACTTTCAATCTTTAATTCAATATTTTCATTCTCAGCAGATTCATAAGAACTTGAATCAGAATAATAATCATCTTCTTCATGTGTAGCAATCAATGCAGATGTGTCAAAATATTTACCCCAATCATAAACTCTCTCGTTTTGAGTAGTGAAAGTTGTCTTATTTGAAATACTCGATGACGATTGAGAACCATTGGTAGTTTTTGAATCAGATGTATTTGATGAAGATTGCTGACACTCTCTTTGAAAATGACCAAATTTTGAACATTTGTAACATTTAACTTTCGATTTGTCGAAACCCAAATTCCCATCCTGAGTAATAGTCCTCATACCAGTTCTTCTTGAAAAATCTTCTTGCTCTTTGTGGCAACATAGCCAGTTGCCATGCCATGTCCATTTCATCTAAATTATTTTCATCAATTTCATTGAAATCTTCTCTACTAATCTTAGCATCACCAACATTGTTGATTATAATGCCAAGAGAAGAGGAAACTAAAGCAAATATATGAGCAACACATTCATCAGTTGTTTCACCAGAAAAGGCATTCGGATTTGTTAATCATGGAATTGTAAAACTGCAACCTCTTGATGAACCAGTATTATCCGAAATTCCAGATATAGTTCCAACAAAGGCAGTTGATGGTGTAGAACTAAGACCTGGTTTAGCCTTAGCCTGTTATGCTAGCAACATTCTCACCATGATATAATTTAGGATTTGTTGATACCTGTAGATGGCAAGATGCTGGATCAGACAATGTTTTAAAGATGTCAAGATTTCAAGTTTACCTTGTTGGCCAAACCCTATCCGAACCCTAGCCGATTTACAAGTTCAGACAGGTAGTATAGTTCGGACAGTGGGGGTTTATATATAGGTCGATAGGGTTGAATTTTGTAACTAAGTTTTCTTATGTGTGTGTAAGTGAACGTGTTTTTGAGCTCCGAGTCTTTGTAATCTGATCTTGATTATCGAATGAGAATGAGTCGTGTTATTTACACGTTTGTTCATCGTTTTGTTTAAACAATGATTTCAAGTTGATCACGATCCATCCCCTCACGCATTCTCAAGTGGTATCGGAGCTTTCTGGTGCTGGTCGGCTCGTTTTTGATCATTTGTGTTGATAAACAATTCGTTTCATCTCATTTTTCATCTTCTAAACTTTTATTTCTGAAAATTTGATCATTTCACATCATGTTTCACGTTCAAAACCTGTGTTTCGAGTGTTTTTCGATCTTTTGATCATCTGGTGCTCGTGAGATTCAGTTTTTCTGAGTGTTTAGTTTTGGAAATTTAGTTTGTCCGAACCTGAGGTTCGTCTCGATAACCGCTCCGAACTTGAAGTTTGTCTCAGTAACCGTTCCGAATTTGGATTTCATCTGACGTTCGTTTGAATTTTGTTCGTTGAGAGTTCGTACCACGCTCGGATAGAGTTCGTTAAAGGTTTGGAAGACGTTCGGATAAAGTTCGGTACTATTCATCATTCTAGGTTTGAAAAGAGTTTGGGTATTTGGAGTTCGGAAGGAGATCGGATCAGGTTTGGAAAATCAGAGTTCAGAAGGAGTTTGGAGATAGTTCGGCTTGTGTAATTAGGTTTGGACTTAGTTCGGAAGAAGTTCAAACAACTTATTAAAGTTAATTAAGAGTTCGGATAAACAATAAAATTCAAAACTTCAAAATATCGGATTTGCATGCCTTTGCTGCAATTCAATCTCAGATGCAAACGTTGTTGAATTATGACAACGAGATTGGTACTACACAGAAGGTTCCCAAGTTGCTCAAACTTGAGGACTATCATAATTGGAAGGAACAATTTGAAGCTTATATCGGAACAACGGATTGTGATTTATGGATCGCCATGGATGCACCGTATGTTTATCTAGTTGATAATAACAATGATCTTGTTATGCAAAGAAATCTGGATCTTACACAAAAGGCTGATTACACGAGAGAACAGAAAGCTTACGGACTTTTTACTCAAGCTTTACCGAAGGAGCTTTTACATCAATTTAAAAATTGCAAACATTCTCACGAACTATGGACTACTTTGAAAGAAAGATGTGAAGGCAATGATCAGTACAAGAAAAGTAAGAAGAAAGTTTTGAAAAAGGAGTTTGACAATTTCAAACATTTTGATGGAGAGGGTGTACCTGAGTTGATCTCGAGATATTGTCATCTTTTGTCCGAGATGGATACCGTTCAAATAAAAAAGGACGATGATGAATTGAAGGAAAAATTACTCGAGGGTCTTCCATCAAAATGGGGACCATATGTTATAATGCTTACCAATGATAAGGATTACTCAACTTTAACTTTTGTGAAGTTATTGGGAAAGTTACAAGCTAGGGATTTAGAAATGAAGAATGTTAACACTACTCCTGCTGAGGTCCAAAAACCTGATGTTCATTATGGTTTGAATGCTGCAACAATTTCAGGCAAATACGAAAAAGCAATAAGTTCTGCTCCGGCGACTGCATTTGTGGCTGGAAATTTGTCTGGAAATGTCTCAAATTCAGGGAATGGAACAAATTCAGAAAATTATGAATACAACTATGGATTTGTAGGGTGTAACGTGTCAATCCCAACAAACAACATGATGAATACAAGTAAGATGGCCATGTTGTTACACCAACGGAAGATTATATGGCCTAGGTATCTGCTTTGGTATCATCATACTATGGAGTTATTACTGGAATAGTGAGCAATGTGGAATTGACCGAAGAAGACTATGACCAAGTTGATCCAGATGATTTGGAGCTCATGGATATCAATTGGCAATTTGCTATGCTTTCTCGAAGGGTAAAGAGGTTTCTAAAGAAGACTGGCATAAAAGATCTTAATTCTGGTGGTCGAATCGGATTTGATAAATCCAAAGTGAGATGCTACAATTGCTCGAATTTTGGACACTTTGCACAGGAATGCTCTCAGCCCAAAAAGCAAGAATATCAAAAATTTGCTCCCAAGACAAGTGCGTCTGGAAACAACAATGCTACAAATTCAGGGAGTTCCTCAAACTCAAACCCTAAGTCTGAAAATTCTAAAGTTTTAGTGTCTCAAGAAGACAAAACATATAATTAGGGTAACCAATTTGCTGATTCGTCTGCTTTAATTATTAAACATGTGTAGGATGAAGATGCCATGACTGAGTCTACACAAGACGGCGATGAAGCAAATGATGAAGAAAATGGTGAAGCAAATGTTGGATAAGTGATGAAACAAATGTTACAAACTCAACTGATGATGTTCACTCAACGCTTAAAGAAAAGTTTGCATTTATGGCAAATACAATTCTTGAACAAGTTGAGTCTGATGAAATTCTTTTGTTGAAAAAGAAGATTGAAGTTTAACTCAAGAAAAAGAATCTTTGGTTAAGGAGGTTGAAGTTGCAAAAGCTGGTGCATTGGATACAACAAATGATTTTGAGAATCCGTATCGGAAAAGTCTTCCGTTAAAGCAACAATATGAAAAGGCTAAACAAACTGCTTTGGAAGTAGCTGATAAAATGATTTCTTTACAAAAAGAAATGCAAAAGCTATCAGATGAAAATAATAGTCTCAAACAGGACAATAGTGCCTTGAAAAGAAATAATATCAAAGACTTGGTTGCCTTGATGACCGACACTTCAAAGGTAGTTTCTTCTCCTAATTTGTGTAAGTCTTTTGATCAATTTGCTACTGCTAAGAGTACTCTCTTAGATGAAAAGAGAAAGTTGAATGATCTTTTGTTTATAGCAAGAGCTGATATGAACATTTACAAAGCAAGGTGGGAAGGTACCACAAAGGAGCTAATGTCGGTACATGAGCAATTATGTCTTCAGAAGTATGAATTTGTAAAACAGTCTGAATTGCTCGTGTCCACACAAAAGGAACTGGCAAACAGTCAAAAGGTTGTGTCTGATCTTAAAATTGAAAATTTTGAATTAAACAATAAAATTGACACTTTTCAAATTCCACCATCATTTTCAAACTTTCTCTACAATACTAATAATGAAAATGTGTCTGGAAAGTTTCATCAAGTTGCTGCTCCTGTGATCATTACAAATGGTCCTTCATCTGCTAAGGTTGATGAAAAGATGGATGCTACATCTTTTTCCACAAAGATTTCGGTTCCATCTCATGATAAGAAATTTGATCAAAAATCAATTGATCAAAAGTCTGATAAAATTAAACTGGAAAAACAGTTTTGGATTCCACTGTTGATGAATTGTTTTATGATGTTTCAGACTTTGACAAAATTGATGATCTTGTTTCTGAAACCGAAATTGAAAATTCAAAACCCATCCTTCAAATAGTTTCTAAGCTAGATCATAATGATTTGATTTTAAAATATAATTTTCCTACCTTTAAATCTGAGTTGAAGAAACTAAGTGAATATGAGCAAAAACAGATTGCAATAGGTAAATCTGTGAAGGGGGGTAAGAAATTAAAGAATGGTGGAGTTGGATTTGTACCTGAGTCTGTCAAATCAAAACCTAAGGTTTTTGAACAAGGTTCATCTTTAAAAGTGTCGAATTCTGAAAAGCCAAAGGTTGGCAATCCAACTCAAAATGCAAAGTTTGATAAAACCAAGAAATGGACAACTTATTGCCTAAAGGGTTCAAATGCTATGTATAGAGATAAGGACTTCCCGTTAAAATGGTCAATCCAGATTTGATTGATAAGGTTTTTACGGGAGGTTATGGTCTAAACTATGATCCGAATGTGAAAAGTATGCCCATTAGGACGGGAGATGGTAAAGTTATCATACCAAAGGACACATTCAGATCATAATTCTGATTCAGGATTGGTTAAACGGGTGCAAAAATCTGTGCAAAAGACACCAAGTGCTTTCCAATCACCAAGGGTTCATCAGAAACAAATTTTTCATGAACCAACCAAATCAATTCTCAGAAAACCAGATTCATTTTTTTAAGAAATCTCAATTCTACCATGATGTGGGTTTTTATGATCATTTTGGTTATGGACCAAATCAACCAGTCTATGGAAGGGGTCCAAGATGGGTTGATCATGGTTTAGAAATGATGTTGGTCCAGGGTATGGTGGTAGGATGCGTAGGTTTCAGGATTATGATGACCATTACTATTCTGGAAATCCACAATTTTGTGATCAATATTTTCATGGTGGTGATGTTCCAGATAGTTTTACTGGTTATGACTCTGGGTTTCACGATGATTTCACTGATCATCGTGTTTCCAATCGAAAGGTTTTAAAATCAAAGAAACAAAAACCCGTCATTGAAACCGGTATGGATGATGACACGATCAAAAAGATTCTCATTGACAAACGAAAATGTTTTAAGTGCAAAAACCGTTGTCATACATACCGGAATTGTCCTTTGAAGAAGGATAAAGCTAATAAGTCTGAAGCTGAAAAATCTGAAGGCTTCTGAGGGTTATCAAACCGAGACACCTGTTTCTGGTGTTTCACAAAAGAAACTCAGATTTGTAGATTACAAAGGCAGAGTTCATTTTTATGATGAATCATCTGAATTTCACAAACATCAAAATGATAAGAAATTAGATGGTGGTTTTGATAATATCAAATCAATTTTAAAGAATTATGAATCTGGATCCACAAGTACTTCAACTGATAAGTGGAAACCTAAGGGTTCATCCACAGCTGGTAATGACTTTGTCAAAGATGACGGTCGACCCAAAGCTTCGAGCTTGGGTTCATCCCGAAACTAATCAATTTGTTAATTTATGCAGGGATCATCGCGACAGCCTATGAATAATATTTGGGTAGTTGATAGCGGAGCATCCAGACATATGACCGGTGACATCTCCCTACTTCATGATGTTAAACATTTCGATGGAGGAAAAGTCACTTTTGCTGGAAATAAAGGCGGTCAGATTACTGGAATTGGTAAATGGAGTAATGGTTCTATCACATTCGACAGAGTGGAATATGTCAAAGAATTGGAAAACAATCTTCTAAGCGTCTCCCAGATTTGTGATAAGCAATACACCACTGCTTTCACAAGGAGTGAATTTTTTATCTTGAAACTAGGATACAAGATTCCAAATGATTATATTATGATGCAAGGACCATGTTTCTCAAATCTTTATGTTCTTGATATGAATTCAGCAAGATCGAATGTTGTGGGTCAGTGTTTCTTTTCAAAGGCTTCTGAGAAAGAATATGTTATGTGGCATCGACGCATGGGTCACTTCCATTAAAAAAGATGAATGAATTGGTTCGTAGGGATCTTGTAGAAGGGGTTCTAAAGCATCAATTTGTATTCAATGATGTGTGCGTTAGCTGCAAGAAAGGGAAGCAGAAAAGAAAATATCATCCACTGAAAAGTACCATTCAATTTGTGTTCCATTGGAATTGCTTCACATGGACTTATTTAGTCCTGTGAATCGCAAAGGCATTTCCGTACATTGGTACTGTCTTGTGGTAACTGATGAATTTTCAATATTTTCATGGATAGATTTTCTTTTCACAAAGGATGAAACTTCAAGAATCCTTGTCAACTTACTCAATACACTTGAGTCATTCTACAAGTTGAAGGCTAGAAGGATTCGAAGTGACAATGACACGGAGTTTAAAAACAACGTCATGAGAGTGTTTTGCTTGGAAAAAGGAATAGTACATGAATTTAGTACTCCTCACATACCTTAGCAAAATGGCGTTGCGGAGAGGAAGAACGGAATAATTATCGAAACAGCACGTACGATGTTAGCTAATGCACAACTTCCAGTAAATTTCTGGACAGGAGCTGTCAACACTACTTGTTAGGTGCTCAACCGAGTGCTTACGGTTAAAAGGCTTGGGAGAACTTGTTACGAGTTACTCAAGAATCATAAGCCAAATCTCAATTATTTTGAACCTTTTGGGTGTCCATGTAAAGTGTTAAAATCTGCTGGTAAATTTGAAGATAAAGTTTTCGAAGGATTATTTGTCGGGTAATCAAACTAGAAGAAACGAGTGTTTAATAAGCAGACTGGTATAGTGGAAGAACATTTGCATGTTGATTTCCAATCTTACACGGTGCCACCCAAAGGCGTTGGACCGGATTGGATGTTTGATTACAAGGCTATTTTTGAATCGCTTGAATCAACACCAGCAATATCTGATGATCATCTTACTCGTGTTTATATCAATTTACAAGATGATACTCGGGTCTTGAATATTTAGACTTTGTCTACTCCGAATGTGCCTGTTGTTGAAGATTACAACAGAAACAACAATTGACTCCACAACTATTGGTGATGATTTATCTTCTGATGATGACAATGATTTTCATGAAGTTGTGTCTGATCAGATTGAGATTCCTGTACAACAAGCTGAAATACAAGTTGAAGCTACCACAAGTGGTACTAGTGAGGTTGCGGTAGATAATGTTCAACCTGTTTCACAATCTGACACTAATTCAACTAAAAATGTGGTTGTTGGGGGAAGATCATGTTCCTGACTTAGCTGAGACGGTCATTGTTCCGGTTTATCAACCACTCCGGATAAACACATATCATCCTCAAGATAATATTATCGGTGATTTAAGTGAAGGAGTGAGAACAATACATCAAATTGAGAATAGTGCTCTTCTTACAATCAGGGAATCTGGTATTCAAGACGAGGTGTTTCATTCATGTTTCCTATCCCAGATCGAGCCAACTGATGTTAAAAAAGCTTTAGAAGATGGTTCATGGGTGGAGGCAATGCAAGAAGAATTGTTACAATTTCAAAAACTTGGAGTGTGGCACCTGGTTGAGTTACCTGCTAACAGTAAAGAACCGTGTGGAACCCGTTGGGTATACAAGTGCAAACGGGATGATTGAGGAGTTATAGTGCAAAACAAAGCCCGTTTGGTTGTTCAAGGTTTTTCCCAAGAGGAAGGTATCGATTTAATGAAGTGTACGCGCCTGTTGCAAGAATCGAAGCAATTTGAATTTTCTTGGCTTATGTGGCACATCGTGGTTTTAAAGTCTTCCAGATGGATGTGAAAAGTGCGTTTTTGTATGGAAAAGTGAAGGAAGAAGTCTATGTCAAAAAAACTCCGGGATTCTACGATCCTGATTATCCGGAGAAGGTATATAAGTTGGACAAATCACTTTATGGTCTTCATCAGGATCCTCGAGCTTGGTATGAGACCTTGTCCACTTATTTACTAGAAAACGGGTTTAAGCGTGGGTTGGTAAACCGCACTTTGTTTTGTCAAAATACGGGGGAGGATCTGCTCTTTGTACAAATATACGTTGATGACATTATTTTTGGGAGCTTAAACGAACAACTTTTGAAGGATTTCGAGAAGTTAATGCAGACTAGGTTTGAGATGAGTTCTATGGGTGAAATGTCTTTCTTTCTGGGCTTACAAGTTCAACAATCTGACAAAGCGATCTTCATACATCAAACAAAGTATGTGAAGGATGTTCTGAGTCGATTCAAGATTGAAGAAGTTCGTGTTCTCGGAACTCCGATTCAGCTGTCACATGGCCTTTGTCCTGACGAAGATGGTGAAGAAGTTAAAGCCACTATGTATAGGGAAATGATAGGTTCACTGATGTATTTAACAGCTAGCAGACCTGACATTATGTTTGTCGTTTGTTTGTGTGCTAGGTACCAAACAGCTCCTCGGATTTTTCATTTGAATGCAGTTAGAAGAATTCTAGCTTATCTGAAGGGTAACACGGATCTCGAGATCTAGTATCATCATGATGATAAGTTCAACTTATCTGCCTACTTAGATTCTGACCACAGCGGTTGCAAGATTAATTTCAAGTCAACTGCGGTCGGGTGTCAATTCTTAGGCGATAGGTTGGTATCATGGCAGTGTAAGAAACAGACATCCGTTGCTACATCCACGGCAGAAGCTGAATACATTGCGGCTGCAAGTTGCTGCTCACAGGTTTTATGGATTCAACAGCAAATGCAGGATTACGGTTTGCAGTTTCTTACTACCCCTATATACATAGATAATTCTGTTGTTATATGCATTACTAAGAACCCCGTGCATCACTAAAAAACTAAACATATTGACATCCATTATCACTTCACTTGTGATTGTTATGAGAAACACTTGATTGATCTGCAAAAGATCCACATAGATTTTCAAAAAGCGGATCTTTTCACTAAGGCGTTTGACAAAACACGCTTTTGATATCTTTTACAGATCAACGGCATACAAAAATTTCTTGCTTAATAGCTGTTTTTGGTTTATTTTTCATTGAGTTTCTTTTCTTATTACAAAAATTCAAAAATAGAGTTTTGTATTTTGGGGGAGAAAATCAGAAAATTGAAAAATGCAAGAAGCATAAAGAAAAATTGAAAAATGCAAAAAGCATAAAAAATTAAAAAATTCAAAAAGCATAAAAAATTGAAAAATGCAAAAAGCATAAAAAATGGAAAAATCAAAAATTGAGAAATTGATCCGACCAAGCGAGAAATGATATTACATCAGCGTATGTTATTAACCATGGATAAAGTAGAAATAAAGGCTGTAGGTGCTTGTTTTGGTTAGTTGAATGTGTGAAGGCAAATCTGATATATGTTAGTATGATATAAACTTAAAATTGAAAACACATAGAGCGTCGGATATAGTGATTTGTACACCGAATTTGGACCGAAACTTATCCCAAACTCAAGAACACAAAATTGTAAATATAACTCGGTTTATAGCTCCAATTGATCGATGTTTACATGATTTGGACTCATTTATAGCATCTAAACATGATCTAATACACAAAACTTCATGAAATTCGAGATCAAAAACTCCTCCCTTACAAATCAAACTCAAAGAAACGGTTATGGCGAGAGTTCCACTGCTCCGAACCTTCAAAACATATATATATATATATATATATATAAGCATACCAGTTCGGAGCCTCCTTTGTCCGAACCTCTACTTCGGAGGTAGTTCGGAGGTAGATCGGACCTCCATATTGAGTTCACTGAATCTCTGATTTTGTATATGAGTTAAATGTGTGATATATTATCTCACATAAAAGACCCTCAAGTATTAACAACCTACACATTCTACCCTCGACATTATTTAACTATTCTAACTCAAACAACTAACAATACTAACTGATACACACACGACACACACACATTTTGCACTAACAAAAATTTTGGCTTAATAAGTGTGAGGCACATCATGATAGATGCTGTGTGATTTTGGCAAAAAAATGAAAATTATACAAAAACAGAATAAGAGATGTTCTGGTGTATGCATGTTTTCATTTTGCAAAAATTTCAACTTGTTTGATTTTCTTTATTTTGTCAAACGATCGGCCTTTCTCTGCGTTTTGAAAGATCGACCTGATTGGTGTTTGTTTGACGTTTTGCTTTAATTTTGTTTGGTGTTTCATATAATCCATCGGACTTTCTCTGCGTGTATGTGAGTACCGACCTGATTGTTGTTGAATTATACAATTTCTGCTTTATTTTCTATTTCTTATTTTCCTAAACAATCGGACTTTCTCTACGTTCCCACAAGGCCGACCTGATTGTTTTTTGTTTAGGGTTCTGTTTTATTTTTTGCATGAAACACCATGGACGATAAATCTCTGTTGAAATTCAAATTCTGTGGAAAAATACAAAAAATAGAATAAGCTAGATTGCCAGTATTTCAGATTGTTTGGGCTATCATATTTTCAATGCTTGTTAAATCATACCTTAACATATCAGAAGGCTATAAAAATTCATTTGCCTAAACTGAAAAGTTGTATTCTCTACCTACTTCCCTTGCATGCTGATTAAAATTGAAATTGAATTGTGTCTCATACATATTGGCTCATATGATCTTGCGTCTGGATCTTTCTCGCAAAAACCTAATTTATTATGTTTTTCAATTCTGTTATTTCATTTCTGTTTGGTTATTCGTTTTTGAATATCTGAACATTTCAAAAAAAAATTAGGTGTGTTTTAGGATAATCTTGTAAAAATCCAAAAAGATTTTCGGTGTGTTTGAAAATTTTATAAAAATCAAAAAGATTTTGTTTTTATTTTAATTTCGATCAACCGATAGTGAAAAACCAAAATTATAACGGTTACAACCAAATGGACTTGATTTCAGAAAGTTCATAATTGAATTGAACAAAGTTTGTTGCAAATAGACAAAATTTAAAAATTCTGGGTTCAATTTTAAGATTCTTCAAAATTCAGGGTTTAATTTGAAAATTTTTTAACATGTCCAAACCCTAAGTTCGGACATCCGAACCTTAGGTTCGGATCATCCGAAGTTCAAGTTCGGACAGCATTCGGATGGGCCGAAGACAGAGTTCGGACAGGGTTTGGAGAAGTCTTCAACCGAACATGGAGTTCGTAAAGAGTTTGGACAAGCCGAACCCCTCAGGCTATTGAAAAGTCGTGAGCTTCAGATCGGCTACTCAATCTAGCTGTATCAGATACGAAACGAGTAATTATAGATCAAAAGAAGAACAATTACAATCAGAATCACAGAGAACAGACATAGAGAATACACTACAAAAACACACACTTATGGATATATTTCACGCTCAAAACTACCTAACACAAAGAACAAACATGTATTTATACTAACCCGCCGAACCTCAACCGAACCTGAAGTTTACCCTGATCCGAACTCTAGGTTCGGGCCGAGTTCGGCCAGTCACACTTTGGCTTGAACTTGTTCTTGACTTGATGCAACTCGATACTTCACACGACGCACAAATCAGGTATCAACAACCCCCCCCCCCCCTCGTCGTGTGCAGTATCTCTTCAACATCATCACAAAAGTACCTTTAGTCAAACTCCCCTTCAAGTGTAGAATCCGTTCATTCAATGAAATGAATCTTCGAGTAAACTCTTCCTCAACTTGATCGTAGCTTGATCTTGAATACTTGACAATGTCTTGTAGGTCCGAAATCAACCAAGAACACGATATTTGATCGTGAATGAGTGCGGAATCCTCAAACACGATTGATCCAAGAAACAAGTAGAAGAAATAGAGACAATCTAAGTGAAAGATTGAATCTTGAATGATGAACACCACTTGAATGAAGCTGATCGTAAACTAGAATGAGCACAAAAATCGTAAATAGTATTAGAAAAGCTTTTTATAATCGGTTACAATGAGGTGGTATTTATACCACCTCATACATGAGCTTGGGCCAATCATAAACACAAGTCTAGCCCAATCATAAACACTAAAATGGCCCACATGGCCTATAAATTAAACTAGACTAAGCCCAATAACAAAAGCCCAACTAATGTTCATGCCTTACTAAATATAGCCCTACAATCTTCCCCTAGGCATGAATCATTAGACCACTTCACGGCAGCAGCAAATCAAATCTGAATGAGGTTTGAACGTTGTTAAACCACCATCCCTTCTCTACAATCTTCTTAGCTGCTCCATCAAAGATGCCAACCCTTACAGCATTTACCATATCAGTCTCGTCTGCAAGAATGGGTTGGGTGGCCAGAAGCTTTATATCTCTTTCACCAAATCGAAGAAGATCCACCGGGTCATAAAATCGGAATTGACGCATCGGCTTACAGAGAACCACCACCTCATGTGTTGTTGGATCGTAGTACCAGCAATCAAAGTTTCTTACCAGTGTTCCATCCTCGATCTCATCCAACATATTAATGACCCTTGTGCGCTTGGTCGGTGGCCTCCGTACTTCTCCAATTGGCTCCCCTGTCACAGGGTCAGTTCCGGTCTCTCTCCACCTGACCTCCTTCAGCTCAAAATCTCTGAAATCATTCTCCATGTGGCCAAGCAGATTGTCTCTGATCTGATTACCTTCTGGTCCATTCCACCTGTTGATAAATGGAGCTCTCAGAAGTTTCCTTATCTCAGGCTCAGTCCAGGAGTGGAATTGAGCACGAGATTGATAGTACTCCACTGGACTGTAGCCGTCACGGATAACAGCAAAGATCTTCTTCTCCATGTCGTAGTGCCAACATAGGATTTCCTCACAACTCCCACGCTTATCAATTGAGCTTTTGCCAACGTCGATGGTGTATAGAATGGGAGCTGGTCCTTGGAAGAACTCTCTGAACCAGTTCTCGTGTCCTTCAGGGGCTTTGGAGATAACTCTGCCACTTCGGGCGTAATCTGGCATCTCCATATTCTCATCACCTTCGTCTGTCTCCATGGCAGCAGCTTGATTTCCCTGAGATGAACTCTGACCAGGGGCACCAGAGTTGTTAGGCCCTGCACCCTCCGTCAGTTCATTAACCTTCCTTCTCAGGTCCTTTATCATCTTGTAGAGATATTCCATTCTTTCCTTGTCAGCTACCTCATATCCTCTCATATATTTGCTGTTTGCCTCCTCCTTCTCTCTCAAACGCTGATTTTCTTCCATGAGAGCCTTGATCTCATTTTGTCTCATCCTATTCTGAGAGATCAGGAAGTTAATCTGAGGATCAGCACTAATCCTCAAATCAACTGGAAGCTCAGCAGCCATCAAAGGGCGGAAACCTGAAGCTGCGAGTGGTTGGCTTGTCGCGGTAGAGAGGCTCACTCTAACCGGACTTGGAACAACGAAGGTGCTATCAACCTCCAGAAATTGCCTATCTTCACGTACAGGGCTTTGCACGTTCAGAATTGGACTATCGTGCTGCACAGGGGCAGGTTGATCATCACCACCTTCAGTCTGTGTGAGAGACAGTTGTTCTTGAAGGGCTTCATTAACAGATTCTTCTTGACCACTGGCACCCGCAGAACTGGGTCCAGCTGGTTGAACAACCAAAAGACTTGAGCTTGTCTTGGTGAACTTGAACCGTATGCTCCTAGGATCAAATCTCTTTCGCGGAGATGGTTCACGAGCAGGGACGGGTTCTTCTACGAAAGCTTCATCAACGTTTAAGTTCAGCTCAGGAGGTGTATCATCACTGCCAGACGACCCAATCACATCTTCTCTTGACCTTTTATGGGTTAGTGGCTCCAAGTCCCCATAAATATCATCTTCAGCTAAGTCCTGGCCAGTGAGGATGTCATCCATAATATTTTCTTCATCAGATGGAATGACATCTTCATCTTGAACATTGACAGCTGGAGTTACTGTCAAGTCTTGGTCTTCGGCAACCATGGCATTCACAACTGGCAAGTCAGCTTCTGGCTCTTCATCCTCCATAACTTGTTCCCGGGCTACCTCTGGAAAGGCACCTCTCTTAACCCATTCCAGTCTACCTTCATACATGTATTTGCCACTTCTATCCTGAGTCTGGAGACCAAAAACACCACCATCCATCACCTTTACATCCAGTTTCTGTATCCTTTCCTCAATCATTGGATATTTCAGCATGACCACCATCTGCACGAATCTTGGTGTCATCAGAAACTGCTCACGAGCACCCAAGTTAGCATTGCCGATCCAATCTAGCAGCATCATCTTCGAGAAATTGTAGTTCCAGTCAAGGGCCAACGCCACGAAAGCAGTGCCGTGGACCTTGTTCAGCTGGTCAAAGCTCGTTCTCTTGCCCAGAAAAGATTTCTGCATGAAATGGGCAAGGCATCTCCAGTAATGCGGCAGTTGCTTCTTCATGATAGGCGGGAATCTGCCTTCATATCCCAGTAATTGGGCACCTGCCAGAACGGCTTCCTTGGGGTAATCAACCGGATCGGTAGCACGATCGTTGATATTCAGGCCTCTTCTAATATCATCTTCCAGAATGACCACCTGACGGTTCTAGATGGTAGCAGTGATTCTTGTCTTATCAGCACTCGCCCGTGCAGTCCCCCAAAATTCTCTTACCAGCATCTCATCAATCAATACACTCGTTCTTAGTGCATGATTTATCTTGCAGACGTTCATTCCTGCCACCAGTGAGTAAAATAGCTCCATGTGGTGCTCTGGTGGATCTTCCAGGAAAGCTGGTATACAGTGATCATGATCAAATTTGATTGGTTCGTCAATAACATTTCCTGCCATCTGAGACAAACAAGACATATGCATCAGATTTGATCATGAGTAAGCAATTATGATTATCAACCCTAAACGTGTTCAATTGACGATCACATTTTACTTTTTAACTTCACAACATTTCAATTTGAACATTCTCTGGAAAATAATAGAATTAAGCACAAACTCACAAACACCGTCAAATTTATCTCAAAACTGTTCACTTTTAATGAGATTTAAAAAAAAATTATTAAGTGTTTTAAGATTTAAATTCTTATTATTAAAACGAGATTACGATTTCTAAAACAGTTCACGATCCATGTTACGGGTTTACGATTCTTTAAATGGGTTCACGATCGATTAAAACTAGGTCCAGTCGTAATCGCCTTAACCCAATCGTAAACACCAGAAATCCAGTTAAGGCCCGATCGTAAAGGCCCATTTTGGTTTTGTCGTTTACTCCGGATCGTAAACGATCACCGGAGTCGTAAACGCCAATCGTAAACGTTCCAGACTTCATCTTCTTCACCGAGAAGATCGTGAACGCCGATAACCTCCATTTTTACACCTGCATCAAACTCGTAAACCCATTTAATCACCACAATATGCAGGAAAACCACAAACAACTACCTTTAACAAGATTTAAACACAGTTCCGACTTTGAATCACCGAGAAATCGACACAAACACTTGGTTTTCTTGACCGATTGAAATCTAGGGTTCGAAACACAAAAAACCAAGAATCGGCGGTGAAAAGGTTGATAAAACAGAGGGCTTTTGGAAGAAAATGGACGATGATGACGATGAGGTGGTTGGTTTGCAGTGAGGTGGTCGGAAACGAGCTGGGTCAGATTTTCCGGCGAGTGGACGACGAAGGTTAGGGTTTGGGAGGATGAGTCGTAAATGGAGATAAATGGGAGAAATCGTAAAAGGGTTTTTATATAGCTAATTTACACAAAGCCCCCCCCCCCTTTCTTTTAAAAACCGCAAACATAAAAAATTTACATACAGCCCCTCAAACTTTCAAAACTCAAACAAGTTCACCCCAAACTTGATAATTCTCATAAAATTTGAAACTTTTAAAACTTTGAGAATTTTACAAAAACTTCCCCTCAGAATCATACCCGAGTATCCGATCATGATCAATAAAAATTTTAAGAGTTAAAGCAGATAAAATCAAAAACAAATTTAAAATATTTACAAACTTAACTCAGAAATTTCAAATATTCACATACCTGGTGCTGGTAAATTTCACAGATAATTTCAGACAAGTCTTTGACTGAGGAACCCTTTTCAGCTTCTGTTACTAGACACTCTAGACAATTGTCAGGTGGTTTGAACACAGAAACTCACATCCAGTAAAGTGCTTAAATATAGTACAGATTTACCGTTATGTTTAACCGTCCCCACACCCAATTTTCCATAGCAAAACCTACCCAACCTCAGAGTTTATTGAGGATTCACAAACCCCCAACTTGAGGAACCATGCAACACTGCTTTGACTACCACTTATTTCTGATTTTCATACATTACCAGTTGATGATCAGGTCGGCCGCATAAGCACGCAGAGAAGACCAACTGAATAATTTTATTTTCTTTTCTTTTTCTTTTTCAGAATTTTCAATTTTGAATTCTTTGAATTCTTTTTCTTTTTCTTTTTCTTGTGGTGTTGTCTTATACAGTGTAAGCATGGCGTGTGAGAGAGTGAATACTAGGTAAATACCACTCTCAACCCGTTTTTGTCGGGACTCAGTTTTTTAAACCATGTAGACTAGGATGGGAAACTAAACATGTATAGAGTTTAAGATTACTGCACTTACATAGATGATCATTGTTTTGGTTGAGCTTACCGACATATCATCTTCGAGCAGTCTTTCACATCAGCCTTACACGTGTCAGTCTCCAACCGTCATTAAGCATTTAGGTCCTATCAAAAGACATCATAAAAACCTTTCAGTTTAACCAGCACCATTTCTTCCCCTGTTTTTGTGAGGCTTTTGAAACAAGACTCAATTTTTTTTAGTCATTTTCTATTTTTTTTTTTAAATATTTTTGTTTTAAGAAAAAAAATTGAAAAACCAAAGACTTTGTACAAAAACATAGATGATCAGATCATTCCTCGAAGGCAATCATCTTCAGGCCTTCAACACAAGATTCAAAATTGGGACGAGGAAGGGGTTTTGTAAAGATGTCCGAAACATTCTGATCGGAGCTTACCTTTTGTAGCTGAATCAGCTCACGATCAAAGCAATCACGAATAAAATGTACCTTAATATCAATGTGCTTGGTTTTGGAATGTTGGACAGGGTTTTTCACAATCTCAAGAGCAGCAGCATTATCACAAAATATTGGAGTGTTAACGAATTCCATACCGTAATCCGTGAGCTGGTTTTGGATCCACACTACCTGTGAAGTACCGGCAGATGCGGCCACGTACTCAGCTTCTGCAGTTGATTTGGATACGGTATGCTGCTTCTTGCTCTGCCAAGAGATGAGCCTATCTCCCAGGTACTGACATCCTCCAGTAGTAGATTTCCTGTCAAGGTCACTACCTCCATAATCACTGTCAGTAAAAGCATATAATTGAAAATCAGTGTTCTTCGGGTACCAAAGACCAAGCCTAGGCCTGCCCTTCAGATACCTGAAGATACGCTTAACAGCAGCTAAATGAGAGAGTTTAGGGTTAGCCTGATATCGAGCACACACGCAAACTGCATACATGATGTCTGGCCTGCTTGCTGTCAAGTACATTAGTGATCCAATCATCGACCGATACTGGAATTCACTCACTGACTCCCCGTTAAGATCCGCTGACAGGAGTGGTCTGGATGCCATGGGAGTGGCGATGGGCTTGCAATCCTGCATCTTGAACTTGTCTAGAATCTCATTCACATACTTCTCCTGATGAATAAGAATCCCAGAATCATTCTGCTTGACTTGAAGCGCAAGAAAGAAACTCATCTCCCCTTGGTCACTCATCTCAAACTTCTTTTTCATGATCTCCTCAAATTCGGTGCACAATTCTTCGTTTGTCGATCCGTAGATAATATCATCTACATATACTTGCACCATGATAATGTCTTCTCCCACCCTTTTCCTGAACAGTGTTTGATCAACGACTCCTCTTGTATATCCATTCTCCACCAGGTGATTGGACAACGTTTCATACCAGGTTCTAGGAGCTTGATGCAAACCGTACAAAGCCTTATCCAGCAGATAAACGTGATCTGGATTTTCTTCATCTATGAACCCTGGTGGTTGAGCAACATAGACTTCCTCGTTCATCTCTGCATACAGGAAGGCAGTCTTCACATCCATCTGATGTACGGTAAAATTGAGATACGAAGCTACAGCTAGAAAGATCCGAATTGCTTCCAATCTTGCCACCGGAGCGTAAACCTCATCATAGTCGATACCCTGGACTTGCCTGTGCCCTTGTACTATCAGCCTTGCTTTGTTCCTCACAATGATCCCCGAGTCATCTTTTTTGTTCTTGTACAACCATCTCGTGGGAATCACCTTCTTGTCTTCTGGCCGCTTCACAAGACGCCACACTCCCAGCTTTGAAAATTGATTGAGTTCATTGTGCATGGCCTCCATCCAGTTTGGATCTTTAAGAGCAACCATCACATTGGGAGGTTCTATCTGGGAGATGAAGCAGGAAAACATACAAAAGTTGATGTGTCCTGTCTTGCTTCTTGTGGTGACACCCGCTGTCACTGGCCCAACAACATTACTCAGTGGATGATCCTTGTTGATTCTGCTCTCTTGGACATCAGGCACTGAAACATAAACAGGCAGATTAGTATTAACAACATTTTCAGACATACCTGAGCCTTGAGAATCCACTGGAGCATCACGTGTTCCTGAACATTCTGGAATATCAGCAGTTGCATTCCGAGAAGATTCAGCTGATGCTCTATCCACATGAGGTCTTACATCTGCACTGGGAGCTACAATGTCTTCTTCTTCGCCCAAATTGTGGAAAACATTCGAGAAATTAAATCCCTCAAACAATGATCCATAGTCGAAGATCCAATTAGGTCCAGTTCCCGCATCAGTAGGATTGTCCTCCATCCAATCTACATTGAATGCCTCAATGATCAACCCCGTGGTTTTGTTATAGACACGATAAGCACTGTTTGCAGAATAACCCACAAAATAGCATTCATCGGCCTTTGCTTCGAATTTCCCTACATCGGACTGGATTAGCACCGTGCATGGACATCCGAACGTCTTGAAATAACCCACCTTCGGTTTCTCTCCATAAATGATCTGATATGGAGTTTGCTCGTGACGCTTGTTCAGAAGAACTCTGTTTTGAACATAACAAGCAGTATTCACAGCTTCTGCCCAAAAGAAGATCGGTAATTTTGCTTCACACATCATCGTTCTAGCTGCTTCGATGAGTGTTCTATTTCTTCTTTCGGCAACTCCATTCTGCTGAGGAGTGTAAGGAGCACTGAACTGCCTTTCAATCCCCTTTTCACCACAAAACATATTCAGCTCAGCATTTTTGAATTCCGTCCCGTTGTCAGATCTGATTGCCTTCACTCTTTTATCCAGCTGGTTTTCAATAAGAGTCACAAACTGCTTTACTAGGGCCGGAGTTTCGTACTTGTAAGACAAGAAAAAGACCCAAGTAAACCGCGAGTAGTCGTCCACTATCACGAGGCAGTATGAAAACTTGCTGACACTTTGTACCTGCATGGGACCAAAAAGATCCATATGTAAGAGTTGAAGCACAGAAGAGACAGAATTTGTAACCTTTGGACGATGTGGCAGTTTGTGCTGCTTCCCCTTCGCACATGCCACACACTTCTCCAACCTGAAAAACACTTTGTGAGTTTGAACTACTAGCAGAGTTCTTTGTGAGTGAAGCTTTTCTTGGAGGAGATGCGGCCTTTTTACCTTTTGTTTTAACAACCGGTGTCCACTCAAGTTTTAATTTGGTATAAACCATTTGTTTTGGTTGAGTAACAGTTTTTGGTTGTTCCATAACTGCTTTACCCTTAGGTTCAGCAGTCTGATTAACTTTTGGCACTTGTTTCTCAAAAGGCTTTGTTTTAACTTTGTTAGGTCTGTTGTAAACTTCTTTAGCTGCATGAGCAGGTTTTGAAGTTTGGCCCACATCTCTCCTTTCATTGACAGGCTTTGTCACTGGGGCTTTTGTGTTTAGAACCTTAGACTTTTGAGTCTTCATTGGTTCAGAACTCTGCTTCCCCTGTGACGAAGCTTGCTGCTTTTGAGTTCTGTTCTCACCCCTCATCATTTTCTCAAGCATATTTGTCCGCTTGTTCTGCGGATAATATGGCTCATAGGGTCTGTTCATACAATTAGCAGCAAAATGACCTGGTTGACCACATTGAAAACAATTCATTTGTCTAGGCCCATTGACGTTGCTACACAAGTATGAGCGTCTTGGGTAAGACGACTTCCATTCCGGTTGATCATCCCATTTGTGTATCACACGTTTTGAATGTTTTTCAGGTTGTGTTATTAAACAAAATTGTTCAGATTTTGATTTATCAGTTCTATTATAAGTTGACACAACCTGGGGATACGGAACAAAATCATTGGGCTTAGACTGACGGCCAATCTTTGTGTTAGGAACACGCATTTTAAAAGAACTAACGACTTCATTAGGATTAGAAACATGTTTTAACAAGACAATTTGATTGGACTTGGATGCTTCAAGTTCTGACACAGATGCCAGAACGTCATCCTTAGGTAAACTAAAAACAGAACAACTAGACTCATGACACTCATTGACTCTCAAGCATTCAGCATCCTCCCCAGATACATCTTCAATGCCTACACCATCTGCACATGTAACAGAAACATTAGTAGGACTAACATTATTGTTTAATGATTCCTGGGAAGGGCCTGGTTCATTTCTGTGTTCATCTACCTTGTTCTGACTACTCATCCCATATATTCCAAGTCTCTCTCTTTCTAAATCCTCTTCTGTCATAGGAGTCACACCTACCAACATACTATCTATAGGAGGACCTGCTTCATGATAACCTGACTTAGTTCTGTCTACCTGATCCTCCTCATAGAGCACTCCTATAATATCTCTAGGGATAGGTGGGGGAATTACAACATTTGCGGCCACGGACTTGTCAGACTTTTCCGACCCAAATCCTGGCGTATGTTTCCCTACTTGACCACAAGTGATAGCCTGAGATAGTTCTTTACCTGCCTGAAGCATTCTTTTGTTTCTTAATTTATTCACATCTAACTGAACCTGCATCTCATTGTTCTTATGTGTCAATTCATCTACCTGCTTTCTAAGGTCAGCTATTTCTAATTTAGCATTATCATACAGGATAGATTGTTCAGTTGCTATCTGTTGGTACTTAACAATATCTAGCTTTTGTGCCTTAATCTTTTCCTCACCTTTTATCCATCTACCCTTAAATGAACTCCTCTCACACTTGATCTCAAACAATTCTAGTTGATAATTCTTACAGACTTGTCTAAGACCAGGTATAATACGAGCACAAGTGGGATCAGAACATACCTTGAGGTTCTCAGCATCAGCAACGTACGCTTCCTTGTCTTCTATCTCAGTCTCCTCAGGCTTTTCCTCATCAGTGACCACAAATGCATGATTTTCTTCATCATCCTCTTCTACAGTAGCAATCAAAGCATGTGACAAACTAAGATCCTTCATCTGGGGGGTCAGTTCCCTCAGCTGGGGGGTCCAGTCATAACCTCCACCTCCCTGAACCACCAATGCCTTGTCTTCTCCTTTACCTTTTACCTCAGCTGCCTTCTTCTCTTCAACCCTCTCTTTCTTTGGCTTCGTGCATTCCCTGGCAAAGTGACCATACTCATCACAATTGTAGCACCTCAGCTTCGACTTGTCAAACCCCATTCTGATTTTATCCTGATCCTTCCAGACGTTCCTTCCAGTTTTGGCCATAAATTTCTGGGCTCTGAAAACAGCAATGGCCATTTGCCAAGAGACATCTAGCATCTCCACGTCCTCAGGATTTATCTGATTAAGATCACCAGCCACCATATCAGAAGGTACAAGATTCCCGGCCACAAGGGCATGATAGCTGTTCATGAAACCCATTCCAAGGGCAAAGTTAGGATCATTGACATCTCCAGAGTCGACACCTCCGCTTGAACTTCCTTGAGGCTGTGCCACAAATGCATTACCCATTGAAACTGAACTTGATCCACTTCCCGAAGCCTTTCCTTCATGCTTACCTTCAACTTCTTCAGATAACAGAGCCTGATTCAACTTCCCAGCCAAACTTAATGAGCTTATGTGGTTTAGCTCTCTCTGCTTATCATCTATCATCTTTGACTTCAGTTTGTTAATTAGTTCATCCAAAGTTACTTCAGTCAGTCTATTGTTGTCTTTGATGATGGATATATTGGTGTTCCAAGATTTAGGCAGACTGTTTAGCAACTTCAAATTCTTGTCTTCAGTGTCCGGCTCCACACCATAACTGGACATCTCTGCCATCAAGGACACATACCTCTGAACTTGAGCCTAAAAAGATTCACCCTGTATATGGTTGAACAAGTTAAACTTCTGCTTCAACATCTGCTTCCTACTAGCCTTAATATCCGGATTTCCTTCATAAGCAACAATCAAAGCATTCCACAGTTGTTTTGCTGTTTTGCAGTGCTTGAACCCTTGAGCGATGTCTGGAGTTAGGGCCATAGTCATTATTGCAAAAGCCCTCTCAGCCTTGTTACACCTCTCCCAGTCATCATCATCATATTCCTCCTCTTTCTTCTCCTTTCCGGCATTTGCTCCCGTTGTGTGAGTAGGCGTGTACGGTCCATTGAGAACAGCCCTCCATAGTCTCAGATCCACACTCTTCAAATGATTTTCGAATCTGTATTTCCACTCTAAAAAATTATCCGCTGAAGTTAGTCTTGGCGGACGAGTTATAGATCCGATCTCGAAGTCCAATTTCTGATACATGCTCGGCTCAAAATCCATTTCAATAGCTTAGGAAACCTAAAACTAAAGTTCAAATGTCCAAATTCAGAGATTACGATAAAATCCACCTGATTACGATCCAAACACACTGATTCCGAGTCAAACAAACCGATTACGATCCAACAGCTTGATTACGATCGTGAACACAGTTTGCGATAACACGTGGCACTCGTAAACACAAACCGCCTTTAAGAGATCGTAAACTCCGATTACGATTTACGATTACGACCCTGTAGTCGTAAACGCCTGTTTCCGATAAAAATCCAGTCGTAAACACCCTTTACGATTTTGCAAAATCGTAAACGCAAGTACAATCGTGAACACCGAAAGACCCAGTCGTAAACAGGCAATCTTCAACCAAAAAAGATCGTAAACACTCTGAAAACCCAGAAAACGCGAATAACAGCAGCAGCAACAGTCGTAAACGCCAAAAACACCCTCAAATCTTCAAAAACTTGAACAAAAACCCAGAACAAAACTTGAATCAATATCGTGAGAGCCTCGAATCGAAGATTCTTGGCTCTGATACCAATTGTAGGTCCGAAATTAACCAAGAACACGATATTTGATCGTGAATGAGTGCGGAATCCTCAAACACGATTGATCCAAGAAACAAGTAGAAGAAATAGAGACAATCTAAGTGAAAGATTGAATCTTGAATGATGAACACCACTTGAATGAAGCTGATCGTAAACTAGAATGAGCACAAAAATCGTAAATAGTATTAGAAAAGCTTTTTATAATCGGTTACAATGAGGTGGTATTTATACCACCTCATACATGAGCTTGGGCCAATCATAAACACAAGTCTAGCCCAATCATAAACACTAAAATGGCCCACATGGCCTATAAATTAAACTAGACTAAGCCCAATAACAAAAGCCCAACTAATGTTCATGCCTTACTAAATATAGCCCTACATGTCTGATGTATCTCTGGTCTTTATCAACAGCTTCAGAAGACATGAAGTTGTGACATCTTTCACTTTAGCTACTTGCTCAAAATTTAAATAATCTTGGCGCAAAACATCTCTTCGAGACTTCCAAGATATGATTTTGAAAATCGAATTTGTATCACTTTAGCTACTTGCTCAAAATTTAAATAATCTTGACCAGTGTATCCCACACTATCAGACATATTCATACATTTTCTTTTTCTTTTTCTTTTGTGTGTTTACACTTGTGATATTTCACAAAGTACAATATTTTCATGATATCGTCAACTGTGTTCCATGCAAAAAGAAATAAGAACGTTAAATCGTCTACCTTAAGGCCGATCTTTCGATACGCTAATAAGGCCTCAGATTTAAGAAAATAAGAAAAATAAAACAAGTGGAAATTGTATAACCCAACAACAATCAGGTCAGTACTCCCGTACACGCAGAGAAAGTCCGATGAGTTATACGAAACACCAAAGAAAATAACGCTAAACGTCAAACAAACAACAATCAGATCGATCTTTCGATACGCAGAGAAAGTCCGATCGTTTGACAAAATAAAGAAAATCAAAAAAGTTTAAATCTTTGCAAAATGAACACATGTATACATAGTAATACTAAATTTATTTTTTACACTTATTTTTCTTTTCATCATAAAATACGCATCAAGATGTTATCCACATGGTCAAGCATTAGTATTTAGTTTATATCATATCTGAATACTTTCTGATTTGCCAAGCCTACTAAACATATCAAACAATGATCTTATTGCTCTTTCATCTACTCTATCCATGAGTTAGATACGTAAGCCAATGTACCATCATTTCCCAATGATCAATTTCTCAAAATTTTATATATTGTGCATTTATTCACCTTATATATTTTGCATGTATTCACCTTCTTCTCATAACATGCATTTTCACAATTTCTCCCCCTTACATGCAATTCTCCCCCTTCAAATGAAAACTCTATTTTTGGATTTTCATTTTACAAAAACAAGACTCTATCTTTAGATTTTTGTTTTATCGAAAACTCTATTTTTCGATAGGTCTTCTAGAAGTACCTGCACACTGGTCAAACTGATTAGTTCATAAATGACCTGAAGCGGATCGCTTTTGGTCGACCAGTGTCCTGATTTTGCTTTAAAACCACCTTTGGTTTCTAGAATTGTGATTGTTTTGGTAACTCAGTTTTTTATGAATCCATCATAGGTGGCTGTGATGAAAAACCTACATTTTGAACCTTTTGAAACCTAGGAACAAAATGTTTTTGTTTTAGAAAGAATGTAGGTTCACATTCATCAAAAACTCTGCATTGTTCATCAAAGAACTTTGGTTTGGTAGGTTTACCAAAAACTGGTTTCTGTTGAAACAGTTGTTATGATTCAGCAGGAAGTGGACAATGTTTTGCCATATGCCCTTTTTGGCGGCAAACATAACATAGACGTTTAGTTTTGTCCCACCTTTTAGGTGCCTGCACAGAGTTACAAACATGAATATCGCGAACATGATCAGAAAAATAATCATATACCTGTCGGCGGTGATCATGAACCCATTTAGATGTTGGGCTTCGAGAATAAAAACCATCAGAATAAACTTTTGCATTCTGATTCTTCAAGGTTCTTGAAACTTCCTTCTTCACAAAAACTTCGGAAATCTTTCAAGCATTGACACAATGAATAGGAAACTCTTTGTCAGAGAATATATGTTCCAAACCCTTGAGTGTATAAAACCGCTCAGGTTGAACTTTCTCAGCCTTGAAAACTTCCTCTTCACTTACTTCATTTTAAGCTTCTTCAAATCTTGTGGTGTTGATGCTGGAGCCTCCTCAACTTTGACATTTTGTGATTAAAAACCCAAACCAACATTCTTCCCAAAAACATTTTCCTCAGAATGTGAATTCTGGTGACCATCCTTTGCTAACTTTGAAAATTCAGCTTTGATTTCTTTAATATTTTTCTGCTCAAAGAAGATCGTCTAAGCAAATTCAGGTTGAGAACGAATCTTTTCACTTGAAGTAGTTGATTTCTCATTATCTGCGGAAGATGAACCATAAACAAACTTTGGAGCTGGAGGAATCTCAGATTTCTTTCCTTTCTTTTTCTTAGCTTTCTTGGTTTTCGTTTTCTTAACAATCTTCTCTTCTTCTTGAACAGATGATGAAAACTTGGAATAATCATAATCCTCAACCAATTCTTTCACTTCTTTGAAAGCTTCTTTGATATGAGTAGGAGGTGATGCAGTTTTGTCAAACATCTTTTCAAAATTAGCATCACTTGCTAAGAAGTTTGTGAACACTTGTGAATTTGAAACATTATTCAGCAATCGATTAGCATCAATCACTTGAATCTTTAAGTCTAAAATTTGTTGTTGAGCTGCAGCTAACTCTTGCTCAGTAGCAATCAACCTTATGCGTCTCAAATTTCTGCATTCGGATATTTTCCATTTGTAACATCCCACATTGGTGGGGAGGAGAACTAAGCATTGCTTTATAAGGAAGGGTGTGGATACCTCCCCTATCAAGACGCGTTTTAAAACCGTGAGGGGCGGATGCCTGAGGGTATGCCGGCTGCCAAAGCGGACAATATCTTGGTGCGACGGGTCTGGGCTGTTACAGATGGTATCAGAGCCAGTCGTCGGCCAGTGTGCCAGCGAGGACGCTGGTCCCCTAAGGGGGGAGGATTGTAACATCCCACATTGGTGGGGAGGAGAACTAAGCATTGCTTTATAAGGGTGTGGATACCTCCCCTATCAAGACGCGTTTTAAAACCGTGAGGGGCGGATGCCTGAGGGCATGCCGGCTGCCAAAGCGGACAATATCTTGGTGCGACGGGTCTGGGCTGTTACACCATTCCCTCAAACAATTCTTTCTTCAATTTATCTTCATTCCGCTTTTGAATCTCCAAATTTGCAGTTTGAACTTTATTCACACTTACCAACTCAGGCTTCTCATCCAAATACTTCTCCATAACATTTTGATAACTTTCATCTTATTTGCATTACTTGATGATGGTTGAGTAAAACCGGGTTTGCTAACATGTGCTTGTTGACATTCTCTAGCAAAATGTCCAAGCTTCGAACACTTGTAACACTTGATTTTTTATTTATCAAAACCTAATTTTCCATTAAAAGCTTGTTTTCCAGTCTTCTTATAATATCACTATGACCTTTGAGTTAACATAGCAAGTTTCCAGGCCATATCTAACTCATTAAATTGATCGTCATCAAGCTCATTCAAATCTTCTTTAATCAAGTGTACCTTCCCAACATCATTAATAATCATCCCAAAAGATGAAGAAATAAGAGCAGCAATAAGTTTGGCACATTCATCCACCGATTGAATAGAAAAAGCCCTTTGACTTGATGAATTCTGAGTTGTTGACTCTGGCATTGTAAATTTATAGGCCGATGATGAATTAGTATCCGAATTTCCAGAAATATTTCCAATGAAAGTAGTATGAGGTGCAGAACTCAGACTTGGTTTAGCCTTAGCCGTCATACTAGCAGTATTTTTACCATGGTAGAACTCTAGATTTTGCAGATTTGCCTTAGACTTGTTGGAATTCATCATCTCTATCTCACGAGCATGGAGTTTACCATTTAGATCATGAAATGTCAACGTGGAAAATTCTTTATCACGTGTAAGCAGCAACGCATTATTTTCCCATTTTTCTGGTAACGCTTCCATAATCTTTTCTTTCAACTCTTCATCAGTTTTCTCAATTTCCACAATCTTCATTTCACTTATAAGATGTGACAATCTTGAAACAAGAGCCGCAATATTTTCATTCTCGTAATGCTGAAAGTTGTCAAACTCTTTACTTAAAACCTTCTTCCGACTTTTCTTGTATTGATCATTCCCCTCACATCTTGCTGATAAAGCATCCTACAATTGTTTTGACTTCTTGCACGTACTAAATTGATGTAACAACTCAGTGGGTAATGCCATTGTAAGATAACCGAAAGCTTTTTTTTCAAGCTCGTATAATTTCCTTTCAGCAATGTTGAAGGTATGAACTTCCTTGAAATCTCCTTGATCAGTCGGATGTTGATAAAGCTTCTTAATTGGAATCCACAAATCGATATCATTCGTGCTTATGTAAGCATAAAATCGTTGCTTCCAATTCTGATAATCTTCCAACTTCAACTTGGGAACTTTCTGACTTGTTCCAATTTCGTTATCAAAATTCATCATGGTCTGCATCGCACTCTGCATCGCGGCAAAAGCTTGAAATTCCGACATCGTAGAAAAATTAAAAAATCTGATTGGCCGAACTCTTCCCGAACCTTAATAATGTTCCGAACCTTAACTGAACCTCGAATGAACCCTATCGGAATGTAATACCACCGTACTGTTTCCGAACCCTCAACGAACTCTTTCCGAACAAGATCCAAACCTCTTCCGAACAGAAAACACGTCGAACTTCGAACGAACCTTAAACGAACCAGAAGATAATCCGAACACTCAACGAATCCTAGACGAACTCTAAGTTCGGAGCAGTTATCCTGACGAACCTCAAGTTCGGACGACGGTTAGTCGGAATAGCAACATAGTTTTCTCAGAAGAAGTCGAATTTGGACGAATTTTGAAGAAGCTCATAGCAATTGATCAGAAAAAGTGATGAAGAACGATTTAGGAACAAATTTGACACAGAAAACTTGACAAAATTTGATTGAACTCATGTAAACACACTCGGAAAACACCAAAACGTTTAAAAAATCCAAAAATAGCAATCATAGATCAGTAGAATGAACCAGAAAGCTCTGATACCACTTGAAAAGTCGTGAGCATCAGATCGTCTACTAAATCTAGCTACCAGATACGAAAAGAGTAATTATAATGATTGTTTTATTGTTCTAAAGAAGAACAATTACAATCAGAATAACAGAGAACAGACATAGATAATACACTACAGAAACAAACACTTATGGATATCTTTCACGCTCAGAACTACCTAACACAAAGAACAAACATGTATTTATACTAACCCACCGAACCTCAACCGAACCTGAGGTTCGCCTTGATCCGAACTCCAGGTTCGGCCCATGTTCGGCCAGTCACACTTTGGCTTGAACTTGTTCTTGACTTGATGCAACTCGATACTTCACACAACACACAGATCAGGTATCAACATCTATAAATAGCCAAACTTGAGGTTCAGACAGTCAGTATTTCTCTTTTTTCACATGAAGTATTTGAATGATGGTCCTAACCATGAAGATCCTTAAAGGGAATGTTGGTAGTGGTTCAGGCCCAACCAGAAACACTGGTTCGGGTGCTAGAACTTCTACATCTCAGGGGAGTCAGATTCAAGGGATGTTATGCCGATAACTTCAATTCTATCGAATCAAGCTGCTAAGATTATGGATGAGTTCAAACAGATACTAGAAGAAGGTGAATTTGTTTGTGATCTTGATCCTGAACAGCTTCAAGCAGTTTTTGATTTGAACGATGAGGAGATGAAGAGAACTTCTGAAGCTACACCTGAGAAATATGAATCATCTGAGCCAGAGTCTGAGGAAGATATTCTTGAAGAAGAGATTGAGGTTGAAGATATTACTGAAGAGGAATATCCATATCTATACTCCAATATCAACAAAAAAAATCAGTCTGGTGATGATTTTGAAGTATTTCCCAAAGAGAAAGGTGCAGAAGCTTAGGAGAGATTGAAAAATAAAGAGGCAGAAAAACATGAAGACCTGATTGCTAAAGAGACAAAGGAACATAATCAACGATGGATGTTCAATGAATATATGAAGACATTCCATGCAAATTATGTTCCTCCTCCAAAGCCAATCAAGCAAAGAATGCATGTAAAATTCAAGGGTCAAGCATCAGGTGAAATTATCAGTTGGATGTATGCTGAAAGTCTTAGGTGCTATGGAATTAAACGATAACATGGACTTCAATATTTCAAGAGTGCACGAGACTTTGATACATTACCGGCTTGGGATATTCGGGAGCTTACTCGAAAGCCGTTCTACAATTATGGTAATGATTGGAGGGGTTTCTTCTTTAAGAATCAAATTGAGAAAGAATGTATTTCTGGACTTCAATTTCTGAAACCTCAAAGACCGAAGAGGCGTAGACATCCAACCAAGATTCATAAGAGAACCGGGAAGAAGTTGATAATACTTACTTTCAAAACCAAGCCTAATGTGATGAAGAAAATTCCGTTGGTGAAGATTGAATTAGATTTCATAAAAGAATTGAAGTAGTGGTGTTATCATGAGAAAACGGGTGAAGTTGTTATAGTGCTGAAGAAAGATAATAGAGTTGTGAAGGTTTATGATCCAATGTGGCTGATTAACTTATCAAAGGCTAATATAGATGTGTTGTATCACAATCAAATCTTGTTTCATCTAGATTATATGGATCAGGTTTTGCAGTTTCAACGGGTGATACGAATATGCTTTATGTTTGACATTTATGCTGGGCACAATCATCAGAGTACTTGGACTAGGATGGAGACTGAAGCTGAAAACTGACAAAGACTGACCAGCATTTGCCAAGGGGGAGTTTGTTGATACCTGCAGATGGCAAGTTGCTGGATCAGACAATGTTTTGAAGATGTCAAGATTTCAAGTTTACCTTGTTTGCCGAACCCTGTCCGAACCCTAGCCGAACTTCAGCTGAATTGCAGGTTTGGACAGGCAGTAGAGTTCGGACGGTGGGGTTTTATATATAGGTCGATAGGTTTGAATTTTGTAACTAAGTTTTCTTATGTGTGTGTAAGTGAACGTGTTTCTGAGCTCTGAGTCTCTGTAAGCTGATCTTGATTTTCGAATGAGATTGAGTCTTGTTATTTACACGTTTGTTCATCGTTTTGTTTACACAATGATTTTAAGCTGATCACGATCCATCCACTCACGCATTCTCAGGATTTTGCAATCTAGCTGTAGACTCGTTGAAATTCATCATTTCTATCTCTTGAGCATGAAGTTTACCAGTTAATTCATGAGACGATAATGTGGAAAATTCTTTGTCATGTGTAAGCAACAACACATAATTCTCCCATTTGTCTGGTAAAGCCACCATTATTTTCTCTTTCAACTCTTCATTGGTTTTCTCAATCCCGACAATCTTCAATTAACTGATAAGATGTGAAAATCTGGATACACGAGCCGTAATGTTTTCATTTTCATAATGTTGAAAATTATCAAACTCTTTATTCAACACCTTCTTCGACTCTTCTTGTATTGATCATTTCCTTCACATCTTGCAGATAACGCATCCCATAATTGTTTACTTTTCTTGCAAGTACTGAATTGCCGTAGGAATCGGTAGGTAAAGCCATCGTAAGATAACCAAAAACCTTTTGCTCAAGCGCATGACTTTTCCTTTCAACAGCATCAAAATTGTGAATTTCTTTCAAGTCTCCTTGATCAGTTGGGTGCATGTAAAGCTTTCGAATTTGAATCCATAAATCGATATCATTCGTGCTAATATAAGCAGAAAATCGTTGTTTTCAATTTTGATAATCCTCCAACTTAAACAACTTGGGAACTTTTTGGCTTGTTCCAATTTCGATGTCAAAATTAATCAAGGTTTGCATCGCGTTTTGCATAACGGCAAAAGCTTGGAAATCTGGCATTTTGAAAAATCAAATTCTGGTAGCCGAACTGAACCCGAACAGAAAACTGTTATCTGAACCTTAGCGAACTGGAACTTATCCGAACTGAAGTTGTGTCAACAAACCTGTCCGAACTGAACCCTTAATCCGAACTGAAGAATATCTGAACTTGTCCGAACCAAATCTTATCCGAATAGTAACAAACTGAAACCGTCCGAACCGTGACTTCGTATGAATCGAATCTAGACTTCGGGTAACCGAACTGAGCTGAGCACACATGAACAGAAACAAAATTCAAAGGAACTCAAACGAAAAGGTACTTCGGACGACCGAACCTAGATGAACTGATAGTTCGGATGACGGTTAACCCGAACTAAAAGTTCCTCAGCAAAATTAAACCAACAAAACCATTTTTCACTCAAAACTCACGATTTTGGACATATTTGAACGAGATTTTAAGCAGTAGACCAGAAAAAGTGATGAGGAATGATTTAGGAACAAAATTTTCACAAAATTCTCGACTGAAACAATCAAAATGTTGGGTCCTGTGACGGGCTCTTTTACAATGTTGGCACAATTTGATTTAAACAAGATAAACAAGTTGCGAAAGTAAATCAAATTGGAAGACAACAATTCACTAAAGGGTTATTCTGTATATCTCAAATGTAAATAATGGTTTACACGAGTTTATAGTATAACTATGTATCAACAGAAATAACTTTTCTATGGGAGTAATGTTGTAATTGCTTTGAGAAGATATTGAATTGTATGCTTGATGTCTTGCTTTTTTTGGTGAAGTCAGCTTGCTATTTATAGGAAGATGTAGCAAGTTGCAATTGGATAAGGTGGTTGGGACGGTTGATTTTGGAGTGTGTTAGAGTATATAGAGATAAATTGAAGATATTCAAGTAATCTCTTTTTCAACTGTCTTCAACTGCTTTCGTGATTAATGTCAAGTTGACATTCATTTTGCTTGGTCTTCACACAAAGGTAGAATTTGTTCTTCTCGTAATCTTTATCTTCTAATAGTACAGAACTCCTTCAGGACTCTTTTTTGAAGACTTTTGATGCTTCCCATTAGAAGCCTTTTACGGAAATGAAGATTTCTGTAGAATTTTGTCTGTACATAACTACTTTGGAATTTCCAGAGTAGTTTTGTATGAGTACAGAAATCATGCAGAAAACTGTATTTCATACAGACTTTCATCTCATTTCTCTTTTAAGGATATATCTTGTCTTTTCTTCTAATACTTGACTATTTTGTGTTACATTTACATCGTGTTCTAACAATGACCCCCTAAGTATTTGAAGAAAATAAACAAAAAGAGAAAGTAACATATAAAATGCAAAAATTTTTGAAAGATCAACAGGATGCATGGAGCTATAAATACAATTTTTAGGAGAGGAATCCGGTTACAGAGTCTTCTTTTACAGGAAATTTCTTGGGAAGAGGACTCCAACAGGCTTTGTGCAGTTCCTTTTGTAGCATTTTGTGTTGCTTTAGATCTTCTATTGTTTTGATCATAAGTTTCCTTCTTCTTGCAGTCTCAGGCTCAGTTTCTTTGTTTTCATTTAGTAGGAATGAGATGAATCTTAGGGATACAACAGAGTAGGCATGACATTGGCTGATCCTGAAGAACCTTTTCTGTGTATTGTGATTTCTGAAGCAAATCACAATTTCACCAGTGCTTGGAATTACTTTGGAGCCTTTCCACTTCAATCCAGAGGGAAGGTCTTCTTTTGCAGTTGAATGGCAAGTTGTTTTAGGCCAGTGTGTATAGCCAGCTCATAGTCAATCAGAGCAAACGAGTATATCTTCTTTCCTGCCTCCGTAAGTCGATGTATTGCTCTTGTGTTCCTGAGGCTTGTTGAACCAGTTGTCACACAACTTTTGATGAGGGACAAGATGTGCATTTCACTAAGTTGATCAAGATCTACATCAGTGAATGTATATGGTTGACGACTGTTTGCGGTGGTAGTGATCTTGTAGGAGTTGTGTAGAAGCATATTCTTATGCTACGTTGTGTCTCGTGTATTGTATCTATATTAGAGCATATGTGTGTGTGACTATGAGGGCAGCGGACCAGTTGGTCCTGCGTACCAAATGGTCCGCCCGGACCAGATGGTCCGGATGTGGTCCGTAGCTCATTTAGTCGTACCTATAAATAGGTAGCATGTGTAGAGAGTTCAAGACTTCTGAGAACTTCTTGCCATATTCTACATTTCTGTGTGTGTTTCTGTGAGTGTGCTCTCAAGACTCATTAATACAAATTCCATTTGTATTTACTTGTTTGATCTCGTTTTCATCTCGTTATCACGTGATTAGTAAACGATCCATCGCTTATCAGAGCTATCTGGTTCCATTTGCTGATCATTTTCTTTGATTTTGGAGATTTTTAGAGAGAGAAAGTTTGGGTTTTCTTCATTTTTCATCAAATTTCCGTAATTCCGAATGTTTCAACGATGGAAAATCATTTCTGAGTGTTGCTGGAGTGTTTTCGCATCATAGTAAAGCAATTTCCAGCTCCAAACGTCAAATTTCACGAAAATTAGTGAAATCAGCCTCGAAATCAGTTGGTCCGCCGGACGAATTTCTGGTCCGCTGGATGAATTTTCTGGTCCGCTGGTTGGTCCGCCCGTGTATCTTCATCAGCATTCTGGTCCGCTATTCTGGTCCGCGTAGGCAATCTTCAT
The DNA here is from genome assembly GCA_039602395.1 of Deinandra increscens subsp. villosa. Classification (NCBI taxonomy): domain Eukaryota; kingdom Viridiplantae; phylum Streptophyta; class Magnoliopsida; order Asterales; family Asteraceae; genus Deinandra; species Deinandra increscens. Next base: position 55,744,686 of record JBCNJP010000017.1, on the reverse strand, counting down.
ATTTTTGATCCGTGGCAGTTTTAGCGTACCATCTGATCCGCGACAGTCATTTCAGCGTATCATCTGGTCCGCCGTACGAAATCTGGTCCGCCGGACGAAATCTAATCCGGATTTGGTCCGCAGATACAAATCTGATCCGCTGGTAGTATTTTGGTCCGCTGAAAGTGTTTTGGTCCGCTGGCAGAAAAGTGTTCATCACTAAAACTGACGTAACTTGAGAACCGTAAAGAGTTACGGAACCCAATACCAGTCAAAACGTTCGTCTCGACGATATCTAGGACTTGTACCGGCCTACGGCCAGTACCGTCCAGTTTTGACCCCATAAATCCGCTTGGAAGACCTCCATTTTTGAGTTCCAAGTTTTGAGGTGTCATATTTCGGAAAATGTGTCGGATTTTCAAGCGTTTTCCGCGATTCAAAACACGATGCAAGCTATCATTAACTATGATAATGAAATAGGAACAAGTCAGAAAGTTCCGAAATTGCTCAGATTGGAAGATTATCATAGTTGGGTGAAGCGATTCAATGCATATGTTGGTGCTAATGATGTTGATTTTTGGATATCATACAATAATCTATACGAGTATCCAACAGGAACAAATGGAACCAGTTTTGCAACAAAGTCTTACTGGTGAGCAAAAGAATGCATATCAAGCAGAACAAAAAGCTTATGGTGCTTTAACGATGGCATTACCTTCCGACTTATTACATCAATTTTCTGCGTATACTTCTGCAAAAGAATTGTGGGATGCAATTCAGAAACGTTGTGAAGGAAAAGGTCAATTCAAGAAAAGCAAACAGAAGGTTCTAAAGAAAGAGTTCGACAATTTTAAGCATTATCCAAATGAAAATATTTCAAAGCTTATCACTAGATTTTCACATTTATTAAGTGAAATGGCTTTAGTTGGCATCAAAAAGGAAGAAGCTGATTTGAAAGAGAAGTTATTAGAGGCATTACCTGAAAAATGGGAAAACTATGTGATGATGATTACTCATGATAAAGAGTATTCAGGAGTGTCATTCATCAATTTGATTGAACAGATACAAGCAAGAGATATGGAGTTGAGTGTCAACAAATCCATGCATGCGCAAGTACAGAATCCAGCTGCATATCGTGGTGAAAATGATTCTACCATAAATGCTAAAAAATCAAACATTTTCAGTGAAGGTCCTCCTACTGCATTTCTTGCTGGAAAATCTGAGACTTATAGTTATTCTCCAGGTTGTACTCCTACATGTCCAAATCAATCATCAAAGCCTACAATTCCTGACAAGGCATCTGAGGATTTAGCTTCATTGTTATCTGCGTTTATATCATCGTCAAATGGTTCAATTTTTGGGAAACTGGGAGAAGTTGATTTGGTTGCAAATGACTTAAGTGAGTTGGATGATGATCATTTAAACGAGTTAGATTTACATTGGCAATTTGCTATGACTGTTGAAAGAGGTAAGAGATACATGAAGAAGCATGGTAAACAATCTTTTCTTCCAGGAGGAAAACTTGGATTGGATAAATCCAAAGTTAGGTGTTTCAAATGTTCACAAATTGGACATTTTGCTCGTGAATGTAAAAATCCGAAAATATCCGTCTCTTCGTCCTCAACAAACAATTCAAACTCGCGAGCCTTGATTTCACAAAGGGATGAAGGTTATAATTGGAATAAGGATATTGAAATAATGGAAGAGAAACAGAAACAGTTGGCATTAAATGCAACCAAACCTGCTTTGGTTTATGATAGTTCTCTAAATAAGTATGTCGAGTGGTATCCTGATGAATCTGCATTTCTTGCCGAAGTTGTAAGGAAGGAGGTAAGTGATGCTAATTCAGAAACAAGTTCATGTGAAACAGTACTGGAAGATGGAGTTGCTGAACTTACAAAAGAGGTACAAAAGAATTGTGAAGCATGTGTTGTTGCAAATGATAAATTTGAAACTTTGTTGAATGATTATGGTTTGATAACTGAAGAACTCAAAGTTGTGATCGCTGCTTTGGAATGTTCAAAACAAAGATGTACTGATTTAGAAAAAGTTAATTCAGAGTTGGTAACAGAAAAGGATAAATGGATTGCTAACTTTGAGAAAGAAAAGGCTGCTCATCTTGATGCAGTTCAAGATTTTGAGAATCTATTTGAAAAGAGTTATCCTGTTCAACAAAGGTATGAAAAAGCAAATGCGATTGCTGTTGAAGCTGCAGATAAAGTTTTAGAACTTCAAGAAGAAGTTTCAAAGCTTCGAGATGAAAATGTTCAGATGCGTGAAAAGAATGACATTTTAACAAAAGATGTTGCTTATTTTACTAAGAAGTGGGAGAAGGTTCATGCTGAGCTAATGGAGTTATGTGATACCAAAAGGCAACTGAAGGCTGAATACAATGAATTATCAGATGACTTTATTGGTACTCAGAAAGATTTGTTGGCTGCTCAAGTCAAAATATCTGAGTTAAAAGTTGAGATTCTCGCTCTTCAAAAGCAAGTAAAGAATTCAGTTATGTCTCCTACATTACTGAATTACACTTACAATCAGGAAAAGAGTGACGAAAGTGTGAAAGAAGAGGAATTACATTCTGTTCCAGCTCCAGTGGTTATATTAAATCCTCCATCTGTGTCACTTGATCCAAGAGCTGAATTGCAAGATTATTCTAAATTTGTAACTCCAACAACGAAGAAGAAAAACAAATCTAAGAAAAAGGAGGAGAAATTGGGTGAAGCTCCAAAGTTTGTTTCAACTTCCAAAGTTTTGGCAGAGGAAAAGATTTGTAAGAAAGTTGATTTTGTTTCTTCTTCAGCTCATGAAGACGAAAGAGCTTTGATTAAGAATAACAAATTGAAGGCTATTAAAGCTAAATTTACTAGCGAAGCTAAAGGAAGAAAAGCTCCTGAGTTTTCTTTAAACTCTTCAAAAGTTCAGGGGTACAAGCATAAAGGTCTTGGTTATGACGCTAAAGAAGAATCAGTTCCTCGAACACAACAAGCAAAGAATGTTGCTGGTTCAAATCAAAAGAACAAATTCAAACAGCAGAAGAAACAAACAGTGTTCAAATCAAAGGATGTTGATTACTATTCTGGAGGATCTTCTTATAGTTCTGGTTATTCTTCACGAAGTCCATCTCCAAGGTATGATACTTCTAACGATTTCTTTGATTCTTTTGGTTCAAAAAATATTTTTGGTTATCATGATGTGTTCAAACAGGACAAGAGAAATCTAAAGAATTTTGTTGATAAAAATCAAATTTTGAATCACTCTTGGGTAGCAGTTCCCTTAATGTTTTTCACAGGAAGTGTTATGCATGTCGTAAACCAGGACATCTTGCTGCTCAATGTCCTACGAATGCGAGTAATGACGCTTATGTGAACAAAACTGCTAAGTATGTGGATTTAAATGGTCATATTTTTGATGAACCACAACTGTCGATGTACAAATCAACTAGTAAGCCGTCTTGGGCAAAGACGCAAGTTGATCATTTTGTGGGTTCGTTAAACAGTTTTCAATCACCACTGATGTGGAAACCACGAGCTGTTTCCTTGGCAAACAAAGACCATGTTGAAGACACCGGGCGACCCGAGGCTGTTGACTCGTGCCGATCCCAAAACCACTAATGTTTTATCTGGTGTCTGCAGGTTTCTTCAAGAAGTCCTGTCATGCGTGTGTTGCTGATAGTGAAGAACTTGCTTAATTTAAAGTTTCAACGACATATCATTTTAAAATGTTTTTCAACCGATTTTTCCAAAGCTAAAACTGCAAAGTGTCCGTGTTGGTCGATCAATTTTCTTTCTTGTTCATATATTTTTAGGGGGAGAAAATTGAAAATTAAAAAAAAATAGTGTTTGTTTGAATTTTAGGGGGAGAAATTGGAAAAATATAAAAAAAATGGAAAATTGAGAAATTGATCCGACAAAAGCGAGAAATGATGGTACATCAGCATATATGTTATCTGCCATGGATAGATTAAGTCTAAAGGCTGTAGGTACTTGCATAATCTGTGAATGTGCATGACTAATCTGATATCTGCAAGTAAGATATAAACATAAAGCTTGCCTGATGATCTTTGGTTATTTGCTTCTTGATGAATGCTGTGTGATGATTCAAAAAAAAAATAGAATAAAGAGATATCTTGATGAATGCATGTTTTCATTTTGAAAGATTTAAACTTGTTTGATTTTCTTTATTTTGTCAAACGATCGGACTTTCTCTGCGTATCGAAAGATCGACCTGATTGTTGTTCGTTTGACGTTCTGCTTTATTTTCTTTGGTGTTTCGTATAATTCATCGGACTTTCTCTGCGTATACGGAAGTATCGACCTGATTGTTGTTGGATTATACAACTTCAACTGGTTTTGTTTTTTTATTTTCTCAAATACTTGGGCTTTCTCTGCGTGTCCTCAAAACCGACCTGATTGCTAGGTATTTGAGGTTCTCCTTTATTTTTGCATGACTCATCAAGGATGATTAAATCTCTAAGAAAGTTGGTTTTATATGATAAATATGATGATTTGCCTGTATTTCTGATAGAGTGGAGGCCGAGTTATTAGTGCATGATAAAATTACCTTAAGCATATCTAAAAACGGTAAAAAATGATTGGTGCATGCTGAAATAAACATAAATGTTGTATTTGCGATTATCTTGGCTTGCATGCTGATTAAGACCGAAATTGAAATGTGCTAGATGCGTTATGTCTGATATGATCTCGTTTCGTGATCTTTCTCGCAAAATACCAAAAATAGAGTGTAATTTTGTATTGCATTTATATTTCCATTCTAGTAAAATTCAAAAAGATTTTTGGTGTGTTTTAGCATAACTTTGAAAAATCAAAAAGATTTTAGGTGTGTTTTGATCTAAAGTTTCTAAAAGCCAAAAAGATTTTATTTCTTAATTGTTTTCGATTGATCAACACTTGATACAAAATCAAAATTTCAAAATCAATATCTTGGATTCTCAAAGAGAAGTTTTGCACCAAGATTAAATTATTTTTGGAAATTCAAAGAAAATCCGCACTTTTGTCTTCTAAAGTTGCAGGTTTTTGTGTGTCAAGACTCAAGCATGGTGAAAGGGGGAGTTTGTTATATCTTTCACAAGTGGATCTTGAAGGTCAAAGATTTATTCAAGAATGATCCAGCCATGCAAGCTCTATTTCTGACAAGATTTCAAGTTGACGATCGGATGCAACATTGTTGAAGATTGAAGACTAGAGATTTATTTAGAAAAGATACACTACACGTTAAGGGGGAGTTTGTAGAAGCATATTCTTATGCTACGTTGTGTCTCGTGTATTGTATCTATATTAGAGCATATGTGTGTGTGACTATGAGGGCAGCGGACCAGTTGGTCCTGCGTACCAAATGGTCCGCCCGGACCAGATGGTCCGGATGTGGTCCGCATCTCATTTAGTCGTACCTATAAATAGGTAGCATGTGTAGAGAGTTCAAGACTTCTGAGAACTTCTTGCCATATTCTACATTTCTGTGTGTGTTTCTGTGTGTGTGCTCTCAAGACTCATTAATACAAATTCCATTTGTATTTACTTGTTTGATCTCGTTTTCATCTCGTAATCACGTGATTAGCAAACGATACATCGCTCCTTGCGTCTACAAGTTGAAGTATTGATTGAAAGGATTTCCCTTTTGTTGTCTTTCTTTGATCTCATCAAGCTGCAGGATGGTGGCATCTGAGTGTATCCAGTTTCTTTCAAATGGCATGTTGTTGATTTTCTCCTCAAAAATCTTTTTGCTCATTGGACTCATTTGAGGAAGTTGTTTTGTTTCTTGAAGGAATATGTCTTCACACCTTCTCATTTCATGCCATATTTCCTCCTCAACCATTTTTTCTTCTTTTTCGTAGTTATCTTCAAATAAAGACTGAGAGGCCATTGAGACCTCAGGAGCATTGAGGTCTCCCCCTGGATTTGTGGCTTTCTCCTTGCCATTTTCAGATTCCTCGTGTATGTATCTAGACAAGAGCAAGTGTATAAGTCAAAGAGTCACCTGGCCTACCATATGGTGAGCCGTACCAGATGGTACGGGCGTACCAAATGGTCCTTAGGTGGTACACTGGCCAGAACTAAGTGTCTATAAATAGTTCGTGTTAGAGAGAGTCTAACAAGTTCTGTCATTTTCAATACTCTTAACTGTGTGTAACTAAGTGTGTTTCTCTCTCTAGCTTGTTTCTCTAAGTGAATCAATAAAGCAAAGCTTTATTTACTTGTTTGTGTTTCTTCGATTACCGAATCATGCAGTAGTAAGATCATCCAGTGGTTTTACAAGTGGTATCAGAGCTTTTGGTTGCTCTACTGCTGTGATTTTGGTAAATTTTTTAATTATAGAGTGAGAAATTGTGGGTTTTCCTCAGTTTTCATCAAATTCTTCCAATTCCGAGTGTTTCCGAGGTAAAAAATGATTTCTGAGTGTTCCTAGTGACTTTTCGCAACTTTCTGAATCAAATTCAAGTCCAAATTGTCGAAATTCGCGAAAATCCCCTGGTCCGCCTCAAGAACATTTGGTACGCCGCTGGTCCGCTAGGCAATCTTCAAATCTGGTCCGTGGCAGTTATTTTCTGGTCCGCTGAATTCTGGTCCGCTGAATTCTGGTTCGCTGAATCTGGTCCGCTGGCAGTTTCATAAAAGTGTCATAACTTTTGCATCGTAAATCGCTACGAAAGCCATAAGTACTCTAATCGATCGTCTCGTCGAGCTCTACATTGTTTGTTCAAAGTTGATTTTCAAAATCAAATTCTAACATCTTCGTTTTCGAGTTTGAAGTTTTGACGTTCGATTTCACCGAATTCGAAATGAAAGAAATTGATGCATTCGTTGCGGGTCATCGTCAGAATGTGCCAAAATTGATGAAGTGTGAAGATTATCCGAGTTGGGTAATGAAATTTAAAACATATCTTGATACCGTGGATAAAGATTTGTGGATTCCGATCAATCAGCTATATGTCTATCCAACTAATTCTCATGGAGATCCCATATGGCAAATGGATCTTTTAAATGCAGAAAAGAAGCAGTATGAAAATGAAAAGAAGACATATGCATTTTTAAAGTTGGCAATATCAACTAAGTTGTTTGTGTATTTTAAGGATTGTTGGAGATAAAAAGTATTGTGGGACAATCTGAAAATAATATGTGAATATCACAATATGCAACTTTATTGGAATTCAAGGTCAAACAAGAGTTCTAACAGTGAGATTGAAGAGTTAGAAAAGAAGCTGACAAAGTTGACCGAAAGAATGGTATTCTGATAAAAGAGTTGGAGAAATGGAAGAAGAATCCTACAGAAATATCCGATTCTTCAAAGATGCCAGATTTGATGAAAAAAATTTCTCGTCTGGTTGATAAATGTGAAGTGATTTCACATAAAAAGAAAAAAATTCGGGATTTGTTTACTGATTCTCATTTCTTAAGTGATGAAAGTCACAAGAAAGAAAATGAATGTGCTCAGAATAAAGCTGCTGTGAAGAATCAAAATTTCAAATTGAAATTAAGGATTTAAAGAAAACAATTGACAAATTGCTGATTGAGAATGAAAAGTTATCAAAAGAAGTAGGTGAAGATAAACAACAAATTTTGAAGTTACAAAATGAAAATGCAGAGGTGGTTAGAAATACTGAAAAATGGAAGCACGAAGCAAAAGATGCTATTAGAGATTTTGATGCTTTGTTTAAGAAATCAACAGCAAGAGTAGAATCGCTTAAGCAATCTTATGATGAGCTTAAGAAAGAGTTTGATAAAGTTACTGCTGCAGAAAATCGTCATCAATTGGTACATTCTGAATTACAAGACAAAGTCATACGTTTGAAAAAGGAAAATCAGTTGTTGATAAGGAATATTGAGATTCATGAGGGAAGAGTGAAGAAAATTACACAAGAAGTGTATGATGCTCATGATGAAATGAGGAGAGAAAAATTCTTATCAAACAGAGCTTCAGAAAAGTTAACTGATTCAGAAAAAGCATTGGGTGAAGCTCAAAAGAAAATATCAGATTTAAATGTTGAGGTTTTGGATCTTAAAAGACAGTTGAATAATCTGACGAATTCACATTCATTCACCAGTTACTTATGCAATGATAAGAATTTCAAGAAAGTGTTTGGAGGCAAAGAATACAATTAAATTCCACATCCTGTTATTCAATCTGATCCTTTAGGTGATCCCAAGTCTTCTGATGAAATTGGTAATAATTCTGAATTTGCCACTGAGAAATCTGAAAAGAAGAAAACTCAGTCATCTAACAAGAAAGAAGAGACTAAGCCAAAAGGTGAGACTACACCTGTCAAATTTGTGTCTGGTGGTCCTAGATTAGATGATGGATCAATTCCTGTTGAAAAAATGGTTGATCAAGATGAAAAAAAGTTTTCTGAAGAAAAGGTTGCTGCAAACTTGGTTGAGACTAACAATTTAAAGGGAATTAAAGCTTCGTTTTATCACGCTGCTAAATCTGGTCATGTTAGTTCTCAAGTTGATTTATCAAAGCTACCAGGTTACAAACAGTCTAGTTTGGGTAGTGGGAACAAGAAATTTGAGAAGAAAGACAAGAAGAACATGCCCAAGAAAGCTCCAAAAGAAAAGAAAGATACAAATCTTGATCAAATTTATCATTTGGCTCAGGTTTTCATATCAACAATGGAGAAAGGATTCGGGAGTCAACAATCAAAGAAAGATTTGACGAAGAAGATTTTCTCAAATCCGTCTCAAGGTGGTCACAGACATCCTGGTTGGTCTTCTTCAGGCTCAAATCCTACTCCTCAAAGTCCAACATCCAAATGGGTGCACAAGAATCGGTTTCAACCATTTGATGATTTTTATGATTATTTTGATTCTGATGATATGTGACATACAGTTCAGGAAAAACGAACACCGAAACGATCATATCGTTTGTGCTATCAATGTCGCCGACCAGGCCACATGGCACACGATTGTCCTAAAACTGCAAAAAGAACTTTTTCTAACAAATCTGCCACTTTTATTGATGAATCAGACAGAGTTTTTATTGAGTCCACACCCGTATCTTTTAAATCTTTAAAGAAACAATTTTGTAAATATGATTCAATCATGGATAGTTCATCCACTGGAAGTGACTCATTAATAACAGAAAAACGAAATATGCAGTGGCGACCTAAGCTGGTCACCAAGGCTGCAAATGATTTTACAGAAGAAACTGGTCGACCAGAAGCTGTGTGCTTCGTGTCATTTGAATACTAATCATTTAAACCAGTGTGCAGGTTTCTTCAAGAAGACCTGTCGGTGATTGTGAAGTTCAAGCTTCAAGTAGTTACTGATAGTGGAGTCTCCTGTTTAACTTAAATTGAATGCCTCATTTTACTAAACTGAAAGTTTTTCTACAAGCTTTAAATGATAGCTATCAGTATCGATTGGTTAATTTTCTTTCTTTTTACATTCCGTATGTAGTATAGGGGGAGAAAATTGAAAAACCAAAAAATAGTGTCTTTGTGTTTTTGTTAAAATGAAAAAAAAAATAGAGTCTTCATTTTAAGGGGGAGAAAAAGAGAAAAATACAAAAACATCAAAAAATAGAAATACAAAAACATTGAAAAATGAGAAATTGTATCCGACATAATTGGGAAATGATGGTACATTGGCTTACGTGTCTGACTCATGGATAAAATAGATGAAAAATCCATAAGATCATTGTTTGATGTGCTTGGTAGGCTTGGCATTAAATCAGAAAGTATTCAGATGTGATAAACATGAAATTTTAATGCTTGACCAAGTGGACAACATCTTGATGCATATCTCATGATATATCAAGAAAAGATATGTGAAAAAGAAAATGAGAAGTCATTGTCTAAACATGTGTTCATTTTGCAAAGATTTAAACTTGTTTGATTTTCTTTATTTTGTCAAACGATCGGACTTTCTCTGCGTGTCCACAAGACCGACCTGATCGTTTTTTGTTTGACGTTCTGCTTTATTTTCTTTGGTGTTTCGTATAACTCATCGGACTTTCTCTATGTATACGGAAGTATCGACCAGATTGTTGTTGAGTTATACAATTTCAACTTGTTTATTTTCTTGTTTTGTTAAATCCGAGGCCTTATCTGCGTATCAAAAGATCGACCTTAAGGTAGACGATTTAACGTTCTTATTTCTTTTTTGCATGGAACACAGTTGACTAAATCATGAATACGATCATTATGTGTATAAATCACAAATGAAATCAGAAAGTGTAATCTATACTATATAATAAACACAAGTTTTTAATGTCTATGTGGCACAATTTAAGGTGTGCCACCTAGGATTAGCTTATGTGTCATTTTTATAGATTTTTTAATTAGAAAATTAAATGGTATTTACAAAAAGGAAAGATCTTATAATTAAAAATAAAAAAATAAAATTCTTTCCATACAAAAATTATCCATATTTGTTTTACAATACAATAACTTTGATTCATTAATCTCCTTCATTTCTCAGTGAAAATTTGAAAAAAAACTTTCACCTTTTATTTCGTTTAATTATTTTTATATCACAGCATCGGGTATTTACCCGGGGCACTAACTAGTAATAGAAAATACATATCTGAGTTAGTCTGATAGTGTGGGGTACATTGGTCAAAGCAAATCTAATCAATACAATAACATATCCAGATGTTATGAGTATGATAGTGCCTAAGTTTAAGATTGAAAAATTATACCAGCAATCGGCATGACTTGTGTGCTGAAGTAATTGAAATTGATGTGTAGTTAAGCATGTCATGACCAATATGATCCTAAGTTGTGATCTTTCTCGCAAAAGAAAAAAATAGTGTATGATTCAGTATTTCATTTCTGTATTGCATTTATGTTTCATATATGAAAAATTAAAAAGATTTTCGGCGTGTTTTGATATAAAATTTCAAAAAGCCAAAAAGATTTTGTTTCTTATTTGTTTTCGACCGATCGATACATGATACGAAATCAAAATTTTAAAACTATATCTTGGATTCTCGAAGAGAAGTTTTGCGCCAAGATTAAATTAAATTTTCATAAAGGAAAACGAAAGCTACGTTTCCGTCTTCTGAAATTGCAGGTTATTCTGTGTGGCAAGACTTAAGCACGGTGAAAGGAGGAGTATGTAATATCTTTCACAAGTGGATCTTGAAGTTCAAAGATTGTTCAAGATTGATCCAGCCATGCAAGCTCAATTTCTAACAAGATTTCAAGTTGAAGATCAGACGCAACGATGCTAAAGATTGAAGACTGAAGTTTTGTTAGATAGATATATAGCTAGATACACTACACGTTAAGGGGGAGTTTGTTAGAGCATATTCTAATGCTACGTTGTGTCTCGTGTATTGTATCTAGGCTAGAGCAAGTGTATAAGTCAAAGAGTCACCTGGCCGTACCAGATGGTACGGGCGTACCAAATGGTCCGCAGGTGGTACGCTGGCCAGAACTAAGTGTCTATAAATAGACCGTGTTAGAGAGAGTCTAACAAGTTCTGTCATTTTAAGTACTCTTAACTGTGTGTAACTGAGTATGTTTCTCTCTCTAGCTTGTATCTCTAAGTGAATCAATAAAGCAAAGCTTTATTTACTTGTTTGTGTTTCTTCGATTACAGAATCATGCAGTAGTAAGATCGTCCAGTGGTTTTACAACCTGCAGTTTGATTTTTGATAGAGGTACCTGATGAGGGTGGAACCACAGGCTGACTGGACTTCTGTACAGGTGGTCTTGGTGGTGGTGGTGGAATTTAGTGATCAGGAGATAGACTGGGCTTGCATTGATCGTGTTTCTTTCTTTTGGGAGAGGACTCGATTCCATCGGGAGTTGTCTTTCACTTTCAGATGGGAGGGGAATCATCAAGATTGGCTTCTGTTACTTGCTTGGATAGATTCTTCATTCTTTTCTCTAGGATCATCTAAACTGAATTTATCTTCATCACATTTTAGCTTTCTTCATTTATTTCCTTGTGTAGAAGACTGAATTCTCCTTTGATCTTATTCAGCAACTCTTCTCCTTTGGCTTCATAGAATTGTAGTGCCTTTTGAGCCATTTTATTCAGTTCCTTGATCTGATGTTGTAGTGATTCTTGTTTTCCTCCTTTTAGTTGCCACTCCTTTTCTTGCAAGGCTCTCAGCTGGTCAAGGATCTTATTGAATTGTTGCTTGCTGTTTTTCTTCATTACTTTCAACTCTTCTTGTAGTTTAGCTATTTTCTGACTGTTGCTTTCTGTTTGTTTTGACAATTCTTCTATTTGTACGAAACTAATATAGAAATTCTGATGTAGTTCTGTACTTTTTTGTTTTTGTTTTGTCATGAAGTCATTGAGCAAAGTAGAGAGAGATTTGGAAAAATTCTCAAAGTCAAATTATGATGCAGCTTCAGGGGGTAATACACCAAAAGACAACACATGTCGTTCTGTTGGACTGATTAATTTCTCCTTGAGAACTTCACCAGTGCCTGTTAACTCAGCTATGCTGAGTGTGTACAGGTCTTTCACATTCATTGGTTTGTCCAAAATTGGATTTACATCCTGTGTTTTGAGAGAGTCCTGAGACATATGTGTTGTTTGTCTTTGTGATGACGTCTCTTGTGAGCTGGCACTGAACACATCAGTGTTGCTTTTTTCCAAGTTTCCTTGACTTCTAGAGATCCACTTGTTGTTACATCATCTTCCCTGACTGAGTCAGAGAAGATATTCTGATGTGTGGCTATGATGGGAATGTCAAGGTAGGGTGAGTTAGTTGTTTGGGTTTGAAATTGGAGAAAGGCTTCTTGGTAGGATGTTTGTGGTGATGATTGCTGGCTTTTGGTCTGATTTGGAGAGTTTTGGTTTTCTGGGGAGTGTGCGGCTGAGAATGTTGGCTCATTGGGTGTATGTGGAGGACTTGGTGCATGTTGGGAATCGTGATACCGAGCCAACAAGATTTGAATAGATGTGATTAATATTCAACGACCACTTATTATATACTGTCCTACAACACGGTGAAGAACATGACAACTCAAGACAACACGACTAAACAAAGAAGAGGCTCTAGTGAATATTATTTATTGTTTAAATATTGTCACTAGTTAGTATTTTATTATTATGCCCTTAGTGAGTCTTGTAGTATATATAGTAAGTCTTTCATTGTGAAAGACTTGATGATGTATGTCTAGTGAGAGAGAGTTAGTCATGGTCCTTTGAAGCTTGTAAGGGTTCATGAACTCACCTAGTAAGTTCATGATACCCGGGATGCGTGGGGTAGGTAAAATGTAATCAATCGATTATCTTTATTTATCTATCATTCCACCTTGTTTATCTATCTATCTTGTTCCTCATATATCCATGTTTACACTAGCTTTGCTCATCATCATCATCACATCTCAAACACTATCGTGTTCATATCCGGGTGTTCATTTGTTTCTACAAAAACGAGTTACACAAAGACTCGATCCGCTTCCACAACCAAGGTATTTGGTCACCACTTCGGTTTTTCAATTGGCATCAGAACCACGGTCGAGATAATGCAACTTCACCGTTGATATCTCAACTTTTTGTTCATATGCTCGTTATTTTTGTAAACAAATGGAAATATTTCTATTTTTGAAAGGTTTTTAAACTCCCATCCGTTATCTTTCAAAATCTATTTTTCTGGTGTGTTCTTAAAATCTATATGGGTTCTTGTGTTTAAATTTTGTTAAATCGATGAGTTTATGATATTCCTCCATCTTATATCAAAACTCTACCCAAATTTGATATGAATATGATGATTTTTGTTTCATGTGTCAAAACCTTCGTTGATTGTGACTTGTACAATATGCTTGTGTATGTGTACATGCCATCTAGTATTTTTTAAATTTCTTAAGAACCGAATTCTGTCATATTCTCCCTCCTAGGTAACTTTCATACCTATTTTTCAGACAAAAACACTTTACCTGCAAAATATCAGTGTAATATCACTATCACTTTCTCTCTCATTGCGCCCTACGCATACTTTATTCACAACTACATTAAACCTACAAAGTACATTTCTCTCTCTTCACGAATTCAAGATCCGTATACAGAAGATGTAAACTCATTGCAAGGTTATTGTTCAAGTTGATGATCTTAGAGATAGTGGATATCAAATTGATATATACGAGACTGCAGTTCGTCGCATGTCAAGTTTCTGTTCGTTGTCAAAGATGGTGATGAGGATGATGATTATCATGAGGTTGACGATGATAACACTTCAATCTGGGGTTAGCTTGAGGAAGACAGAGTAAGGTTAACATTGGTGACGAAGTTGACGAAGACGGTAACTTGAATCGATCTTGGTTGATGGTTCAAAGAAGCCAGTCACAACTAAGGTAACATACTCAGTTGACTGCAGTGTATTAGGGTTCACGAAAAGAAAGTGATGACAACGGACCGCTAGGGGACCTTGCGTGTGTTGGAAACGGAGAAAGAGAATAGAGCTACTACCGCTCTCTTACGTGCGAAGGAGAAGAATGAAAAAGAAATCAGACCTGTCGGAGGTGGCAGAAAAGGCGACGGTATTGTTCCTTCTCTCTCCTCATCTCCGCTCCAACTTCAACCTGAAATCCTCTTCAAACGGAAGTTCGACTTCAACCGGAAATCACTTCAAGCGGAAACTCGTTTTCGAGCAGAAATTTCAACTGGAAGTTCCAGGATTCAAACGGAAAAACAAGTTTGCTCCGGTCCAACTGCAACCGGAAATCCAACTTCAAGCGGAACACATATCGGTGATCAACCAGAAGTAGCTCATTCAACCAGAAAAGCTTTTGATCGGAATATTCTGCCGATATAGGTATTTAGACGCGCGTCTGATCAGAATATAGGTTAGTTCATCGGAAGTGCTTCTGATTGGAATTTTTATCACCAGAAAATCAGCAGGTCATCGAAAATCATACCATTGGTCGAGTAAAGAAGCTTCTGATTCGAACTCAGCAACAAAGATTTTGTTTGTATGAACCATTAGATTTGTGTGAAGAAGAACCTTAATGATATGAAACCTATATCGGCATCAACCATGCCGTTGCAAGCTCAAACCACAGTAACTTGTTCAACTCATCCACATGAATAAATCAGGTACCTCGATAGCAAGCAAATCATATTTCTATCTCAACTTTCTCCATTGTAGCAGACGTGTTCAGGAGTATAGAAGAAATAGAAGTCGTAGAAGTTGTGCACAGGTTTAGATTTCTACCATGAAAGAAGAAAAGAGGTTCAGTTTGTTAATGATTTGGTTTAGGTTATGATATTGCAAATTAATGGTTGTTGGTAATGTTTTGAGTTTGATTGCAACTGATGGGATCATTTCATGAAGAAAAAGAACACAGCAGATCATGAAGAACATGCCTATTACTTCAATAAGCATATTTCACTTCTGTTGACTTTTAGAAAAGTCAAAATAGGGGCTAAAAAGTCAAAATCAGCTTGCCTATTATACAGATTTGAGCTTATTGTTTGCTATGGTTGCAAAAGTCTAGGGGGAAGAGATTTGATGAGATGTTTTGGACCATTTGTAGCAAATGTGAATTTTAATCTTCAAAGCGTCCTCAAGCAGTAACAGTTGCGACATTGCCATTATGGTAAAAATCAAGGCAAGGTAAAAGAAGTGGTTTGTCTATGTGGAAAACATTGATTTGGTATTTCAATAATATTGGCTCACTTGAGTTATGATTGAATCCTCAAGTAGCTAGCCATTGTGTTGAGTTTATAAACACCCTATACATTTATAGTCTTTGGTTTCGGGCTAGAAGATGTTTATTGTAGGGGGGGGGGGGGCTTCACAAAGGATAAATGAGGGTCACCTTGAAGTCAAGTTACAAGAATACAAGAATCAATGTCACAAGTGTTGAGTATTCCATCTACCAAATAGGGGGGGGGGGGATTGTTGGGAATCGTGATACCGAGCCAACAAGATTTGGATAGATGCGATTAATATTCAACGACCACTTATTATATACCGTCCTACAACACGGTGAAGAACATGACAACTCAAGACAACACGACTCAAAAAAGAAGAGGCTCTAGTGGATATTATTTATTGTTTAAATATTATCACTAGTTAGTATTTTACTATTATGCCCTTAGTGAGTCTTGTAGTATATATAGTAAGTCTTTCATTGTGAAAGACTTGATGATGTATGTCTAGTGAGAGAAAGTTAGTCATGGTTCTTTGAAGCTTGTAACGGTTCATGAACTTACCTAGTAAGTTCATGATACCCGGGATGCGTGGGGTAGGTAAAATGTAATCATTCGATTATCTTTATTTATCTATCATTCCACCTTCTTTATCTATCTATCTATCTTGTTCTTCATATATCCATGTTTACATTAGATTTGCTCATCATCATCATCACATATCAAACACCATCGTGTTCATATCCGGGTGTTCATTTGTTTCTACAAAAACGAGTTACACAAAGACTCGATCCGCTTCCGCAACCAAGGTATTTAGTCACCACCTCGGTTTTTCAGTGTAGCTTCCTTATGTGGTGAGTATTATGGTTGTGGAGAGTTATGATGAGGAGAAGGACTATGGTCGGACATTTCTTCTGATGGTGATGTTGTGGAGTTGGTTGAGGTAGGTGATTGATCAGGGTTGGAATTGAGTTTATTGGCCTTGGTGAGGTGCTTCTGAAGGACTGGATTATTGTATTTTAGCTTGCATGTAATACTCCAAGGAAATTTATAGAAACTTATGTGTGTACGTGATCGGTAGATACCTTTGATGTGATACACTTCAGTGATATGGACTCCTTCATTTTCTTCTATTCTCACTTTCTCTTTGATCATTTGTGCTAGAAATCGTGACGTAGGGTACATAATCTGACTTCTTGCCTTTTAATTTCTCTTTGACTCTTTTCTCCATATCTTTCCAGATTAGAAGGGCTATGTCAATCTCTTCATTGAAGTACAGACTGTATAGAATAGTGAGAATGTTTTTGTTGATTTGATCCATGGAGCCCTTCTTAGATGTCATGGTGTGGTTATGTAAATCAGTGGTGAATCTCCAGGCGGGCTTTAGTTGAATTACTCTGAGATTTGAGATTTGACCATTTTCTGCAAGTTTCCTCCGGTGATCTCAGTAATCAGTTCTTTTAGGGCTGGATCATCTGGGTTTGGAGAGAAGGATGTGAAGTTGTCCGGTAGTGGAAAGATTTTTCTCAGGTAAGATAGTTGGAGTGTGATGTTTGTATCTGTATTCACCTTTCCTTTCATGTTTTCCTCTATCATCTTGACAGTTGCCCAAAAGTTTAGAATGGCGGATTTTGGGCATGGTTCGTTGACGGTTAAGGTTGTGGCAAGTTGAGATAAATTTTTCAGAGCTTCTATTATCAGCTGGAGGTTTGATGAATATGCAGATGGGTTTAGATCGCATGGTTAGTTAAGGGTGTCTAGGGTGAAATTGCATTGGGTGGTGAGTCGGAGGATGAGGAATCTAGGTTTAGGGTTTGAGTAGAGGGGTTTTGAGTGATTTTTCCTTTGGACTAGGTGTCCATCGCAGGGGTTGCAGATGAAGATGCCATTTGAGGATTCTAAAGTTTGTGATGTGAACAATGGGATTTGGATGAGAGGGACGATGTCCTATTATAGGTATCTCTTGATGTCATTCCGTTTTTCAAGGTTTTTTTTATAATGGCTATAATTAATTCGAACGAACACCTTTATTCTGAACGGTAATAAAAATTACCGTCGGCCATTATGTGAATAATTAGCGAATTAATTATCGCATTTATCAAAGCCAATTTTTTCATTTATTGCTCAGATATTTTGGACAATTTTGATTTATGTGGAGACATTCTACAATATTTCTGATCAAGAGAATGAGAATTATTTAATCAAGAAACTTATACAGAGAGTTTAAGGCAAGTATAGATGTCTGTACACGTGCATCTATTCTAGTCTCTGTTGTGAGCAGGAATTTTGAAGGCTTTGAATCCTGCTTCCATTTGGAGAGAAATGTATAGATGCAAAGATGTTTTCCTTCCTGTGGATGGAAGAAAATATCCATTGGATTCTGGAAGTCCAGAAATGGATAATCTACCAGGGGATACTCCCTTTTGAGAAACCACTTTGCTTGTTTTGATTACTCTTGGTATTGTTTCCTAGTTTAGGGCCTGGAGGATTAATTTTGTGGAAAACCTGGCGTAAAGAATGAATCTTTCATTTAAGGGTCTGTTGAGATTGTTTAGCATGTGTCTCATTAGGTACAGAGAGAAATTCATGTTGTGACCTTGAATGAGAGCATGCATGACACATTGAGTGTCCTCATCTGAAAGGTGATGATCAGAATATTTTGATGAGAAACAAATTTGAATTTGAGAGAAAAAATATTGTCATAGATGTGGAAGATGAACTCTGTCAGCTTTTCCTTCATATAGGTTTCCTTTGTATCCCATATCTGGAAGAGTTTTGTTAATAGCATCTTGATCGAAGTGACTGGGAGCAGATGGATTGTCTTTGATTTGAAGTGCTTTTCTGATCAGATGTTGATTAAAGACAAACAATACTCCACAGACCGATGTTCTTATCAGTGCATTGTCTCCATCCTTAACAATGAGGACGACATTCCTCCATAATCTTGAAGTAGAGAGTAGTTGATGGGAATATCAAGAGTTAATGCATATCCTATTGGGCAATTTTTGAGGAATTTCATCATTGGTTGATAGGACTAAAATCCGCTCCCACAGGGTGTATAGAGCATGGGGTTGTGAAGATTAGGAACATGGAATGTTGTATTTTCAGGTAATGGTGGTGAGAGTTCTTTGAAAGACATGACTGAGTTTATCTCTTTTGATAAGGAGTTTCAAAGTTGAATGAGGAAGAGGGATGTTGTTTGTGAATTTTTACTTTTGAGCTCCTTTTAAAGACATGGTGAGATGATGAAGTGAATAGAGGAGAGGTCAGAGGGATTTGACAGCATATACTTATAGGTCATTATTGATGTTTTTGATCCTAGAAATTTGAGTCTTTTGTTTAAGAAGTCAATTTTTCAGAGAAGTTCTTTGGGAGCATAGGAAGAAAAATGACAGGTAATTATTGAACTGGCTCCCTTACCCATTTATAATTTTTTATTTTTTTTATTATTATTATTTTTTCAATTTGCAGTCATGTTTCGCATACCCAGCTTGCTTAGTAAAAATGAGAATCTCTTTTCATCTAAAGGTTTAGTGAAGATATCTGCAAGCTGGAGTTCAGTTGGAACAAAGTACATTTCAATGTATCCTTTTTCAACGTGATCTTTGATAAAGTGGTACCTGACGTCTATGTGCTTTGTCTTTGAGTGATGAACATGATTGGATGTCATGGCAATGGCACTCTTTGAATCACAGAAAATTGGTAATTTAGAGAGGTTTATTTCATAGTCTTAAAGTTGGGTCTGCATCCATATTACTTGAGAGCAACAGCTGGCAACAACAACATATTCAGCTTTAGCGGTTGAAGTTGATACACAATCTTGCTTCTTGGATGTCCAACATACTAACTTACCTCCAAGCATCTGACAACTTCCTGATGTGCTCTTTCTGTCTAGTCTACAACTTGCATGATCAGCATCTGAGTAGGCTATTAGGGAAAAATTAGTTTCCTTGGGATACCAGAGACCTAGGTCAGCTGACCCTTTTAGGTATCTAAAGACTCTTTTGACATCTAATAAGTGAGACTCCTTGGGTTTACATTGATATCTGGCAAGGAAACATGTGGAGAACATGATATTAGGCCTACATGCTATTAGATACAAAAGTGAGCCTATCATTCCTCTATATGTGTGTTCATCAACATTTTTTCCATCTTTGTCAGCATCAATTTTCACATTTGTGGCCATTGGTGTTTTGAACGATGAGCAGTTTAAGAGAGAGTACTTATTGAGGAGATTTTTGATGTATTTTGCTTGATTTATAAAAATTCTTTCTGAAGTTTTTTTTAATTTGAATTTCCAGAAATTAATTTAGTCTCTTATCATGCTCATTTCAAAGTTTGTTGTCATAAGTTCCTGAAATTCTTTACAGAACAATGGACACGTGGATCCGAATATGACATCATCTACATAGATTTATACAACCAGGAGATGACCTTTTCTTTCTTTTAAAAACAATGTGGTGTGAATGGACCCTTTTTTAAAGTTGGCAGACAAAAGAAACTCAGAGAAGGTATCATACCAAGCTCTGGGTACTTGTTTTAAACCGTATAGGGCTCTTTTGAGTTTACAAACGTGATTTGGAAAATTTTCATTTTCAAATCCGGGTGGTTGTTCAATGTAGACTTCTTGATCAATTTTTCCATTTAAGGAGGCACAATGAATATCCATTTGATAGACTTTGAAACCTTTGAAGGCATCAAATGCCAGAAATATCCTGACAGCCTCAAGTCTTGTGACTGGGGCAAAGGTTTCATCGTAGTCTAATCCCTCTTGTTGACAGTATCCTTTTGCTACAAGCCTAGCTTTGTTTCTAATAATGGTTCCTTCTTCATCAGTTTTATTTCGAAAAACCCATTTAGTTCCTATCACAAATTTTTTGTTAGGTCTTGGAACTAAATTCCACACATTATTTCTTTCTATTTGTCCTAGTTCTTGTTGCATAGATAGGATCCAGTGGGGATCCTGAAGGGCTTCTTCATAATTTTTTGGGTATTATACTGAGGAATCCAGCATAGAGACACTGATTGGTTGAGGCTTCTCTGGTTTCAACACTTTTGTTTTATGGGATGATCTTTTGTCCATTTTGTTGCTGGAGGAAGAGTGGCTAATTCTTCACTGCCAAGCATTAGATCGGTTGTGTCAATGTCTTGACACTCCCCCTCAACTGATGGGCAGTCAGCTGAGTGAGAGATCTCATTTATAGAATCATTTAGGAGCTCCGGAGTAGAGTTCTGTAATGTTTCTATAGTTGTAATTTTTTCAATGAAGGTTTCATTATTTTTTTCCTTTAAATGAGAAATTTCATTTTGGTTCACAGCCTTTCTGCTATCTTTGCAGTGACCTTTTATGGTAAAGGTTTTTAAAATAGAAGAAAATATGGGAAAGTTACTTTCCTCATCAGAGTTTTCTTCGAAAAAAAATTTAGATGCTTCTTTTTCTTTTTCAGAGATGCATTCTTTATTAGATGTGGTATGCATAGCCATTTTATCGTCACTAAAGGACATATTTATACTTTCTCTTACCACT
Organism: Deinandra increscens subsp. villosa; assembly: GCA_039602395.1. Taxonomy (NCBI): domain Eukaryota; kingdom Viridiplantae; phylum Streptophyta; class Magnoliopsida; order Asterales; family Asteraceae; genus Deinandra; species Deinandra increscens. The sequence goes on along the minus strand of JBCNJP010000017.1, from coordinate 55,723,599 downwards.
TGATTTTGTAGAACAAAAACTCTGTATGCTTTTGACTTGAGTGAGTATCCAATGAAGATTCTTTATCGGCCTTTTTGTCGAACTTTCCGAGGTAATTATGATCGTTTAGTATATAGCACCTGCATCCAAAGACATGAAGAAATTTTAAGTTAGGATTTTTCTTATTGATTGCTTGGTAGGGAGTTTGATTAATCCTCTTATTAATGATTGATCTATTCTGAGTGAAGCATGCCGTTGCAATAGCTTCAGCCCAGAAATAGATGGGAAGATTTGCGGAGGAAAGCATGGATCTGGCAGCTTCTACTAGAGTTCTGTTTCTCCTTTCTACTACCCCATTTTGTTGTGGGGTCATTGGTGCAAAGAACTCATGAGAGATGCCTTTACTAACTAGATATGTGTCTAGTTTTGAGTTTTTGAATTCGGTTCCATTATCATATTTATTCTTCTTACTTTTAAGTGCATTAGTTTTTGTATTCTTCTTATAAAGTTAAATATACGATCCGTTGTTTCACTTTTTAATTTCAAAAATTCGACCAATGTATATCTGGAGAAGTCATCCACCATAACTAGGATGTACTTCTTTCCACCAAGGCTTTTTGTGCTTATAGGTCCACAGAGATCCATGTGGATTAGCTCGAGTGGTTGACTTCCAGATATTTCTTGAAGACTTTTGTGAGAAGTTTTTTTTTTCATTTTTCCCATTTGACAATCTTCACACATTTCTTTAGATTTTGATGATATGGCGGGAAGACCTTTTACCATCTTTTTATTGGGTAGTTCAGCAATTGTTCTAAAATTTAGATGTGATAGTCTTATATGCCAAAGCTCAGATTCCTTGTTAGAGGATTTTGAAACAAGACAGAAAGACTCACTTGAAATCAAATTGTTGAATTTAATAAAATAAAGACTCTGAATTATTCTTTTTCCCGTTAAGTAAATTTTACTGTCGTTTAGTCCAAAAAGTTCACATTTGTTGGAATAAAGAGTAAATTTGAAGCCTTTGTCACACAGTTGTCCATAACTCAGTAAGTTTTATTTTAGACCTTGAACGTGTGACACATTTTCAATTGTGCCTTCACCATTGATAATGGTTCCATACCCAATGGTATGTATTTTATACCATCACCAAAAGTGATGGATCTTCCTTTTCTCTTCACATAGTTGTTTAATAGTTGTTAGAACTAAAATCTATGTGACTAAAACCATCAAATCTGTTTACTGAAGCATTCGACTGAAGAATCTATTGTGAATTGATTCAGAGACACGGGTTGTGATGATCGAGGCTTGCAAGTTTGGACTGAAGACTGTTTTCTGGAAAAGTCAACCGTTCGGGTCAACGGTCAACATAAAAGTCAACGGAAGATAGGTTCGAACGAGTCAAGATTCGTATTAATTAAATCAACTTTGATTTAATTAATATTTTATGTTATTTGATTTACTTGTAATTTTGTTCATTTATTTATGTGTTCTGTTGTCAGTCACCCTCACTATATATAGTGAGGGTGCCCATTACAAGTAAAGAGAGTCTCCAAATGTAGAGATGGTGATCTTCTTGTAGAGTGTGTGATATTTCCATTCTTGAGAGAGAGAGTGAGTCATGGATTTCGATTAGAGAGTGTTTTTCATGATTTCTTGTTCTTGTAATCATTCGGATCAATGAAATCATTCGACTTTGTTCATCATCTTTCTTATGTTTATGATTATCCTTGATTCATCTCGATCATCATCATCGTCTCCTTCAGGTTTTCTAATCCGAACCTCCGTTCTTGCTCAAGATCGAGATTCTCGTAGTGGAAATCGGTCCTTACAATAGTTTTATTTCCCCAATCATGTGGGTTGAGCATCTAGAATCACAATACGAGGTTTGTTGTATAAGATGCATAAAAGAGGTATAGGAGTTTCCTTTTTGTGCCTTTTGATGAGCATCTTGACTTTTAGTTTAAACCTTTTGACTGTTGTGAAGATTTTTTTCGGTAATGAAGCATAAAAGAGGTATAGGAGTTTCCTTTTGTGCCTTTTGATTTCAGAAAAATTCATTTCAGAATGATGGGGTCTGTTGGCTATGCAATCCATCAGGGAATTATCAACTTCTTTCAGAAGATTGGTAATCCTAGATTTCCACTATGGATGTTCCTTCCTAGCAAGCATAGGGAGGTTAGCTAGTGAGCCGAGAGATTTCCCATTATTCTGATTTGAGAACATTTTAAAGAGCAGGAACTTTTAATATTGATTATTCAATCTGCTCTGATACCAATTGTTGGGTCCCGTGAGGGGCTCTTTAACAATGTTGGCACAATTTGATTTAAACAAGATAAACAAGTTGCAGAAAGTAAATCAAATTGGAAGACATCAATTCATAAAAGGGTTATTATGTATATCTCAAATGTAAATAATGGTTTACACGAGTTTATAGTATAACTATGTATCAACAGAAATAACTTTTCTATGGGAGTGATGTTATAATTGTTTTGAGAAGATATTGAATTGTATGTTTGATGTCATGCTTTGTTTGGTGAAGTCAGCTTGCTATTTATAGGAAGATGTAGCAAGTTACAACTGGATAAGGTGGTTGGGGATGGTTGATTTTGGAGTGTGTCAGAGTATATAGAGATAAATTGAAGATATTCAATTTATCTCTTTTTTCAACTATCTTCAACTGCTTTCGTGATTAATGTCAAGTTGACATTCATTTTGCTTGTTCTTCACACAAAGGTAGAATTTGTTCTACTCGTAATCTTTATCTTCTGATAGTCCAGAACTCCTTCAGGACTCTTCTTTGAAGACTTTTGATGCTTCCCATTAGAGGCCTTCTACATAAATGAGGATTTCTGTAGAATTTAGTCTATACAGAACTACTTCGGAATTACCGGAGTAGTTCTGTATGAGTACATAAACAATGCATAGATCTGTATTTCATACAGACTTTCATCTCCTTTCTCTTTTAAGGGTATATCTTATATTTTCTTCTAATACTTGAATGTTTTGTGTTACAATTACAATGTGTTCTAACACAAAAACTTGTAAAAACGCTCCAAATTTTTGAAAAACGACACTTTTTTGTTTCAAAAACCCCAAAAATAGCAACCACAGATCAGTAGAAGGAACCAGAAACCTCTGATACCACTTGAAAATTTGTAAGTATCGGATCGTCTACTCAATATAACTATTTCAGATACAAAACGTAACTAAAAGTTGTTTTATTGGTCACAAGAGAACAATTACAACTCTGGAATCACTCAGAGAAAACACCATTCAAAACACATACTTAAGCTCAGACCTCTCTCTCTCAGTTCAGAAAATACAAGACAAAACTTATATATATACACGACCAGCCGAACTCCCAGCGAACTCGCAGTTCGGATCCAGTTCGTGTAGTGTCTTTGTCTTGCTTGTTCAAATACTTCACACGACGCACAGATTATGTATCAACACTTGGAAAAAGATGAGAATTTTGAAAGAGTGTTTGATAGGACAGTTACACCCCCGACTATTATCAAGGAAGCTATCAATGTTGTCAAAGAACAGGTTGAGGAATGTGATTACTCAAAGTTTTCATCATCAAATTCTGAAGAAGAGAAGGTTGTGAGAAAAAGAAGAATAAAAGGAAAGGTAAGAAGAATGCACAAAAATCTGAAGTTCCCAAATTTTCACAATTTGTGTCTGGATCTTCATCAACTGAAAATGAAAAGTTAGCTACTTCAAATGAGAAGATTCGATCTCATACCTATATCGATGAGATGATTTTCTATGCAAAGAAGAATGTTAATGATGTCAAAGCTGAAATTTTAAGATTGGCGGAGAACGGGCATAAATCATCGGGTTCGAAAGAGAAGATTTCAGACAAAATATGCCAGTTTGGGTTTCAAGAAGAATATTGTTGAAGTTGGCCCTTCTAATGACCAAAAGTCATAGAATTTGAAAAAGGTCAACTTGAAATTGGTTCAGAAAGATTTTTTTAGAGCTAAAAATTACAACTTGAGAGATTCTACAAGCTCAATGGGTCAGAACAAATATTTTCTGACAAAAAATTTCCACCTCATTGTATGGATGCTCAGAAAATATCTGAATTTTTTGTGTACACTACTGATCAGAAGAACAAAAAGAAACAAGCTGCAAAATTTTCTTCTGGAGGATCAGGTTTTACTCCAAAAAGCCCAACATCCAAATGGTTTCATGATCACATGCATCAGATATATGATAATTTCTATGATCATTTTGGAGATAATATGTTTTCTTAAGCTATGTAGGTTCCTAAACGGTGGGACAAAAGCAGTGGGTTGTGTTACAACTGTCACCAAAAGGGGCATATGGCACAAGATTGTCCAATCCTATTATGTTTACTCAAAGAAAACAAAAGGTTCCATTTGTTGGTAAATCTGTCAAACTAAAGTTTATTATGAACATTGTAGAGTATTTGATGAACTTCAACATACATTCTTTCAAAAAACAAGACCGTTTTGTTCCTAAATTTACAAATCCAATTGTAGGTTATTCGTCACACCCAATTGTGATTGATTCATCAATACTAAATTACCAAAACGACAACAACAATGGAAACCTAAGGTGGTTTCGAAGCAAAACCAGGACACTGGTCGACCAGAAGCGATTCGCTTCGGCTCATTTAAAAACTGATGTGTTTGACCAGTGCACAGGTACTTCTAGAAGACCTATCGGTGATTAAAAAAGTTACTAATGGAGGAGAATTCTGCTTATTTTTAATTTTTTCATGATTCATCTTTCTAACCTGAAATTTTTTCTGAAAGTTAAAATAGACAGGTATCTGTGTCAGTTGATCAATTTTAAATTGAAAAAGCCAAAAATAGTGTCTTGTTTTTATAAAATGAGAAACCCAAAAAATAGAGTTCATCATTTTAGGGGGAGAAAATGCATGTTATGGGGAGAAATGCATATGGTGGAGGTGAATACAAGTAAAATATATAGTGAAGGTGAATACATACAAAATATATAGTGAAGGTGAGTACATGCAAAATATATAAAATTTTGAGAAATGGATCATTGGAAAATGATGGTACATTGGCTTACGTATCTGATTAATGGATAGAGTAGATGAAAAAGCCATAATATCATTGTTTGATATGCTTGGTAGGCTTGGAAAATTAGAAAGTATTCAGATGTGATATACAATAAATACTATGTTTGACCAAGTGGACAACACCTTGAAACATATTTCATGACAAAAATAAAAACGTGTGAAAAAGAAAAATGAGAAGTCACTGTGTATACATGTGTTCATTTTGCAAAGATTTAAACTTGTTTGATTTTAATTATTTTCTCAAAATATCAGACTTTCTCTACATATCGAAAGATCGACCTGATTGTTGTTTGTTTGAGGTTCTGCTTTATTTTCTTTGGTATTTCGTATAATTCATTGGACTTTCTCTACGTGTACGGGAGTACCGACCTGCTTATTGTTGAATTATACAATTTCAACTTGTTTTATTTTTTATTTTGTTAAATCCGAGGCCTTATCTGCGTATCGAAAGATCAACCTTAAGGTAGACGATTGGACGTTCTTATTTCTTTTTGCATGGGACCCAGTTGACGATATCATGAATACAAAACAGTATGTGATAATCACAAGTTTAATCACATGAGAAAAAGAAAATGTCTGAATATGTCTGATAGTGTGGGATACACTAGTCAAAGAAAATCTAATCAATACCTTAACATATCCAGATGTTATGAGTATGATTCTGCCTGAGTTTTAAGATGAACAAACTATACTAGCAATCAACATGGCTTGTGTGCTTCAATTAGTTGGAATTCAAGTGTAGTTCAGTACGATATGTCCGATATGATCGAAGATAGTGATCTTTCTCAATTCAAAACTAGAGTTTGATTCTGTATTCCAAGTTCAGTTCATATCAGAAAATACCAAAAAGATTTTCGTTGTGTTTTAGCATAAGTTTGAAAAATTAAAAAGATTTTAGGTTTGTTTTGATATAAACATTCTAAAAGTCAAATAGATTTTGTTTCTGCTTTGTTTTCGATCTGATCGACATGAGATACAAATCAAATTTCAAAATCAGTATCTTGGAGTCTCGAACAGACGTTTTACACCAAGATTATTTATGATTGAACAGGTACTAAGTGTAAGAGATTGTCACAACTTCAAGTCTTCTGAAGGTGTTGATAGCGATTTGAAATTTAAGAATAAAATTTTCTTGATTTTTGAAAGATGTAGGATGAAGTTCATCAAATACTCTGCCATGTTCATCAACGAACCGTTGTTTGGAAGCTTTACCAACAAATGGAACTCTTCCTTTCCTTTAAGTAAAAGCAGCAGTGGTTGTGTAAGTACACGGATGGATCTTACTACTGCAAGATCCAATTAATAAATTGAACACGAAGGTAAATAAAGCTTTGTTTTATTGATTTCACTAAGAGAGGTTACAAGGAATCTAGAGAGAGAAACACCTTAGAATACACACAGTTAAGATGACAGAAATGACAGAAGTTTTTAACTCTCTCTAACACGAACTATTTATAGTGACCAACTTACTAACCAGCATACCAATTGGTATGCCGCCCTTGGTAAGTTGACACTAGACTCACTAACATGCTCTGATCTAGATACAGTACACGAGACACATTACAACATAGGATTATGCTCTAACAAACTCCCTCTTAACGTGTAGTGTATCTATGCTAACTAAATTCCAGTCTTTAATCTTCAGCATTGTTGCATCCAATCTTTAACTTGACATTTCTTGTTAGCAGTAGAGCTTGCATGATTGGATCGGAACTTAAACAATCTTTGAACTTCAAGATCCACTTGTGAAAGATACTTCAAACTCCTCCTTTCACCATTCTTCAGTATTATCACACGGAACCTGCAATTTCAGAAGACAGAAACACGACTTTCTTTTCTTTTATGAAAAATTAATTTAATCGTGGCGCAAAATTTCTCTTCGAGAATCCAAGATATAAAGTTGAAAATATTTTTCGTATCGTGTATCGATCGGTCGAAAACAAAATAAGAAATAAAATCTTTTTGGCTTTTTGAAACTTTAAATCAAAACACACCGAAAATCTTTTGATATTTTTTAAGTTTATGCTAAAACACACCTAAAATCTTTTTGATTTTTTCTAAATTCATGCTAAAACACACCCAAAATCTTTTTAGATTTTTCAGATATGAAAGATAAATGCAATACAAAAATCAAATACTGAAACACACTCTATTTTTGTCTTTTGCGAGAAAAATGACAACTTGGGATCATATTGAACATAACATGCTGAACTACACTTCAATTTCAATTACTTCATCACACAAGTCATATCGATTACTGGTATAATTTGTCTATCTTAAACTCTGGCAGAATCATACTCATATCATCTGGATATGTTATGGTATTAATTAAGTTGCTTTGAACAGTGTACCCCATACTATCAGACATACTCAGATATGCTTTTACATCACCCTTTGTGACTTCACTTGTGATTTAACACATAGTGACTGTATTCATGATATAGTCAAGTGTGTTCTATGCAAAAAGAAATAAGAACGTTAAATCGTGTACCTTAAGGTCGATCTTTCGATACACAGATAAGGCCTCAGATTTAACAAAATAAGAAAAATAAAACAAGTTGAAATTGTATCATTCAACAACAATCAGGTCGGTCTTGTGGACACGCAGAGAAAGTCCGATAAATTATACGAAACACCAAAGAAAATAAAGCAGAACCTTAAATGAACAACTATCAGATCGATCTTGTGGATACGTAGAGATAGTCCGATCACTTAAGAAAATAAAGAAAATCAAACAAGTTTTAATCTTTGCAAAATGAACACATGTATACAAAGTGACTTCTCATTTTTATTTTTCACATAAGATATTAATATCTTGAGATATACTTCAAGATGTTGTTCACTTGGTCAAGCATTAGTATCTAGTGTATATCACATCTGAATAAGTTTTGATTTACTGCCGAGCCTACCAAGCACATCGAACAATGATCTTATGACTTTTGCATCTAATTTATCCATGAGCCAGACAAGTAAGCCAACGTACCATCATTTCCAATTATGTCGGGTACAATTTCTTATTTTTCAAAGTTTTTGTATTTTTTTGTCCCCCCCCCCCCCCCCCCTAAAATGTAACCTTTATTTTTGGATTTTTCATTTTAATAAAAACACAACGACACTATTTTTGGTATTTTCAATTTTCTCCCCCTAAACTACATAAGGAATGCATTAAAGAAAGAAAATTGACCTTTTGATACTGATACCTTTCAGTTTAAGCTTTCAGAAAAAATTTATGGAAAAAAACAATTAGCTTTTAAATGACCCGAAGCACACAGCTTCTAGTCGACCAGTGTCTTCAATAAAATTATTTGCAGCCTTGCAGACCGAATTAGGTCGCTAATGCATTTTAACTTGTTCAGTTTGAACTAAGTCATCATCAAGGGATGAACCACCAACACTTGAATTGACGTAGTTGTGGTGTATATAAAATATAGCGTTATTTTGGGACACCTTTTTAGCATTTGAAGCTTTTGAATTTATAAAACCTGATTTACTGACAACTACTATTTCACCACATTTACGGGCAAGTGCACCCATCGTGGGCAGTATAGTAGTGGTAAGTTAAATCGGGGTCGATCAAAGACACAAAGGAAAAGGAGGGCTCTTTATACTTCATCGTTGTTGACGTCTAACCTGAGCAATCTTCAAGTGAAGAGGTGAGTAAAAAGTATATATAATTAAACTAAACTAAATTAAACTAAAAAGGCGTGGTTTGGTCTACTCAGTCGCGGATAATATCATTTGGAAGACTTGTCAGTGGTGAAGTTGGTACCCTGTAAGCATAACCTTCTTTTAAGATTATTTACCAGCGGAAGATCAGCCACATTTCGGAATCTTAGGAAGATTCACCATCTCCACGATCAACCGTCTACGAGGAGTACGAATGTCGTGGGAAGGTGCCGCTGATAAACAAACAAAGTGGTATAATTCCTCTTACTTGCGGGGTCCCTCAAACCGGCAACTTACAGTACTTGACACGCCGTCATGAACCAGCAAGGGAACAACCCCGCGTGCCAGATTATTTTATTATAAAATGACCTTTTAAAGGGACTCTGGTCCATTTCATTCGCACCTAGCTCTCCGCATGTGTACGTCCGACGTAACCAGAGCCAAGTTCACAAACACGTACCATAACGGCTTCCGTGAAGTGACAAAATATTACCAACCTTCATTCCCAACCAAATACTTTCAGCCCGTACCTGCGTGGTCAGCCGATTTTGCTTACATGGACATAAGGACCTCGATCGTATCATGTAGCATGGGGCGCGAGTCACCTTTCGGATCATGCATTGTCCCCTGACCGGGTGTTACAAGTCCGGCCTTTGGGATTTCGACTCCCCAAATGGGCGTGATACGAAGAGCACATTTGTTTCAGAAAATCAATAATTAACTTTCAATAAAAACGATTTTTATAAAATCATTAGACACACCTTAAACAAGTTTATAAAAACAGTTTGCCAACCCACCAAAGACTTGTTTATTCCCAAATGAGTGTAAGAATTTGACTAACACTTATAAGATTAAGGCTTACAAATGTTAGTCTAAAGATTTGCTGAAGAGATAATGAAAGATTCATAGACAAATAACATTATTATCACCAAAAGTTATAGTTCTTACAATCTGTGACAACTAGACGTAAGAACACTAAAACAAGTGGCTCATAACTGAAAAGATGAACTAGACTAGAGACAGGGGGACGGAAGACTTAAGCAGTTTCGAAGAATGGCCGCCCTCTCCTTATATAGACCAACTTCTGACACGGCACGTGGCGTGCTTCTGACGGCATGGGCCGTGTTGGTTCAGGCGGGACGGGTCGTGTCTTCTCGGGCACGGGTTATGCATGTCAGAAAGTTGATCTCGAATCTTCGGTGTCAGGTAACATGGGGCCGTGCTCTTTGGGCACGGGGGCGTGCCATGTCAGACGCTTGATTCGCAGATCTTCGAGTGCAGAGGCACGTATCGTGCTAAGCCTGGCTTGGGCCGTGTTGTGTCAAAAGGCTAATTTCCAAATCTTCTTTTGCGAACGGTTCTTTGTTGGATTGGGTACGGGACATGCTAAGCTTCAACTTCACAAAATCTTCTTGTTTTTCATGCATTATTTGTTCCTTTTGTGATTTTGGCTTAGTAAAACATGAAAAACTACAAAGAAGACAAAATATGCGAGGGATATTTGTTTATAAAACATATATATTTTTAGACACATCAAGAATCATATTTAAAAAATTGTTTCTTTTGAGATTTAAATTGTGATGGTCTTGACACAGTAAAAACTCTGCCAGAGACATCAATAAATGTGGAAGATTTATCGGAAAATGATCTTTGTGCGGTTTCAGGGAAATTTTATGCCATGTGGCCTTTTCGGCAACATTGATAGCACAAGCGATATGATCGCTTATGTTTTTGTTTGTCCTGAAATGCATGACACACATTATCATAGTCAAAATTATCATAAAAATCATCAAATGCTTGAAATCGGTTAGCATTCACCCATTTTGAAGTAGGAATTCGAGGAGTAGAATTTGAGTCAGATGAAGAATATTCTTTGAACCGTTGACCAGCTCTGGAAGAAATTTCAAAGGAATTCTTCTTCTTTTGTTTACTCCGGAATCCTTTCTCCATTGTAGATATAAGAACCTGAGCCAAATGATAAATTTGATGAAGATTGGTATCCTTCTTCTCTTTTGGAATTTTCTTTGACATGTTCTTCTCGTCTTTCTTAGAAAATTTATGATTCTCACTAGCCAAACCTGACCGTTTATAACCTGGTAGCTTGGACAATTCCACTTGAGAGCCAGAAGATCCAACTTGAGTAACTTGAGTAAAAGTAGCTTTAATGCCCTTTAAGTTGTTAGCTTGTACCAACTAAGCAGCAACTTTATCCTCAAATAACTTCTTCTCATCTTTCTCAACCGTTTTTCCAAAAAAATTGTTTCATCATCTAATATAGTACAACCAGAAACAAATTTGACTGATGTATGATCATCATTTGTCTAATTTTCCATCTTCTTGGTAGATGACATTGATTTCTTCTGGTCAGATTTCTTAGTTAGCAAATTCAGAATAATCTTTCTTGGCATCGGAAGTTTGAACATCAGTAAGAGGATTAGTTTGAATAACCGAATGCAGAATTTGATTATGCTCTTCTCCTCCGAAAACTTTCTTAAAATTCTCATCTTTGCATAAATAACTCGTAAATGAATGAAAATTCTTCAGATTATGCAATTGACGAATCAGATCTAAAATCTCAACATTCAAATCTGATATCTTCTTTTGTGCTTCACCCAAGGCCTTTTCTGAATCAATTAACTACTCTGAAAATTTGTATGACAATGAATTTTCTCTTCTCATATTATCATGTGCATCATACACTTCTTGTGTCATCTTTTCCCATTTGCCTTTGTAGATGTCAAACTTTCTGTTCAGCAACTTATTCTGTCGAACCAACTCAGCTTTAACTTCAACTAGAATTGTGTTATCATTTTCATAACTCTTTGCTTTTTCAGCAGGCTCATCATAAGTTTGGTTTAGAACATCAAGCTTTACTTTTGACTTCTCAAATAAAGCATCAAAATCTACACAAACTTCTTCAGCTTTGAGTTAGAAATTTACAAGAAGAAATGTGAAGATTCAGATAAAGTTGTCAAGACAAGAAATTCACTTTCAGCAAGCAGCTTGATAACTTTTGTCATGAGCTCTTCATTTTCATGTTGAGGTTGTAATTTTCGTTGATCATTTTGAACACAACCTTCTGATAATTGTTTCTTGAGTTCTTTTAACTCTTGCACTAGCAAACTCTTTTCTTTAATTAAGTTCTCATTTGTCTTGACAACTTTATCTGAATCTTCACATTTCTTCTTGTAAATTTCTAACTCTTCTTCCTTCTTTTTGTTTTCAACAATCAAAACATTCTTTTCTTTAATCAATTCCTGAAATATTTTTCCTTCTTTTTGTTTTCAACAATCAAAACATTCTTTTCTTTAATCAATTCCTGAGAATTCACAAGTAGACTCATACCACTTACATCAGAATCACTTGATTCAACTTGCATATTTGCCATCAACACTATATGTGAATCACCAGTGAAACTAGCTTCAGACATAGTTTCCATTCTAGCATCATTTGCTTGAAAAGTGCAGATAAAAGCAGATTTATCCACTGTAAGATGTTCTAACCAATCAATACATTCATGAATTGAAGACACCATAGCTTTCGCTTTTGTATTGTGAACATGCTTATCCGAATTGAACTTTTTAGATGATGATTGATTACATTCACGAGCAAAATGTCTAAATTTGGAGCATTTGAAATATTTAATCTTTGACTTATCCAATCCAAGTTTCCCTCCTGGAATAAAAGATTTCTTTCCATGTTTCTTCATGAATCTTCTACATTTTTCAACTGTCATAGAAAATTGCTAATTCAAATCAAACTCATTAAATTAATCATCATCCAACTGATCTAAGTCGTCTCTAAAAAAATCAACTTCACCAATTTTACCAAAAATTGATCCACAAGAAGATGAATGAAAGCAGATATCAATGCAGCTAAATCTTCATTTGTTTAAGCAGGAATAGAACTGCTCGTTGCTTTATCAGGAGTTGTAAAACTACAACCTCAAGAGTAACCAGAATTCTCATATTTCCCAGCAAGAAAAGCTGTTGGAGTAGGATTTAAGATTGAACTAGAATTTGACTTAGCTTTAGCATTCACGGTAGCAGAATTTTCACCAAAGTACAATTCAGGATTCTGAATGTGTCAGGACCAATTTGGAGCCTTTACTCATTCAATTCACAGATCTAAGTGCGGAAATCATGAATCCATGATCAAATCATGTGATTTGCTTGTTGAAATCCTTAGATTTCATGTCTGAAACTCAAGAACATGTGGGTTTTCACACACAAGTGCGCTCTCTCTTCAAAAAGCCGTCCAAAAGCTTATTCTAGGTTATTCTATGTTATTCTAGTGCCGCTATTTATACTGGAGAGAGCACATGTCGTGATTGCACTGAAATCAAGAGAATGTTCTTGAAGTTAGTGAATTTTATGTCATCAGACTGACGAGATCGCCAAGAAAAACTACGAGATCGCCAAGGCCAATGCTGAGATCGCCAAGACCACTTAGTGAGCTAGCCAAGCCTTGGTGAGGTCGCCAAGACTTGGAGAGCTCGCCAAGGGTTGGCGAGGTCGCCAAGAGTAAACCACCAGATCGCCAAGACTGATGCCAAGTCGCCAAGAGTAATTCCCAGATCTCCAAGCCTTGGTGAGGTCGCCAAGACTCTTGGTGAGGTCGCCAAGAATGTCCAGAAATCACTAAGTACACTTCGGGAATGTCAATTATCATTATTGAATCACTAAGGGTTGTTATTACGAAGACACATTCAATTATTAACATTAGCCAAGTAGATTATCATGAAATGACCCGAAATTTGGAATCAAACTTTCACAATGCAATTGAAATGTACAAGGGCAATTTCTTCAATATCAATAATCAACACAAGTTAAGACATTATATATGAAACACAACACATCGAACACTTGAGTGATTAACATAAGCATTAAGAGAATTGTCCAAGTACAAAATACAAGTTAAAGTGAAAATTTACAATTTGAGCAAAAATACTAAGGATGCTATGTTTGAGTTGCCACCAACCCTAAGAAGATCTTACAAATTCCCCCTTTGGTGGTAATACAAACATAGAAAAGAAAAACTGAAGACTAGCTGAGTTATCCAAGCAGCTTTATCAAGAACCTCCAGCATATACGGGCAAGATTCCTGTATCGATCATCTAAGCAAATGATATGTGCCTCGTATAGTATCCAAAGTTCTTCTCGCGCGAACTTCTTCAAGTTAGAATAGTGCCACATCTCCAACATCCGTTCACGACCACGAGGGAGGTAGCAAATCCCGCGACCACCCATGATCCAGTCTTTCAAGGTACTTAGGCTTTCTGTCGTCGTCTTCCTAGCAGTAATGCACTCCCAGCACCACCATCTTAGAAATAAACCGAAGTAGTTTGCATCCACTATCTCGTATGGCCTAAGCCTTCGAGGGATGGTGTCCAGGCGATTGTAGAATAACCATTTAAGGTAACTTCTATGCAGCACTCTCAGTTCAATTGCAGCGAAGAGTCTTATTGTATCGTCGTCTTCCCTTTCAATGACCATCTTATGAGTGTCCCCACTGTAATACCAACATCTTATTGGGTTGCTTTTCTGATCTCCCTTTATATTCTTTGTAATCAAATCCTTGCTGATACTTTTGTACATGATCTTATGTGAGACCACAGCTGTCAAACCCCGGTCAACGGATTGGGTGTGAGCGAGACGGAATCATAGTCGTAGATATACAGAACAACTTCTACTAAATTCAAACGTCATTTAAAACATAATACCATTCATGTTACAACGGAAAGTTGTGGTGAAATGATATTGTCTTACATTTGAATAAGAGTCTTAGTTTGATATTGAAATCATAAAGCAGTTTATTTAAGATAGGTCAGGACTACGACTCCGGTAAAGCAGGGTCGAAAGTTACAGTGAAGCCCCATTTGCACGTCTTCCATGATAAGCTTAGATACCTAAGAAATTATGAGTTTAAAAGGTTAACATAAAGTTGGTGAGGTTCACAAGTTTATGATTCTATGGTAAGTTTGTAAGAACAGTTTACAGTATGTTGGAATAACAGTTTACGGTATACTTAAATGTTACGTTGGTTTACTGTCGTGGTTGTAAGATCTCCCAAGAACCTCAAATTCGAATACTAACGGATTACCCACTCATGGCATTCTATCCCAAGAATACCGAACAAGCTAGAATAACTGACGTGTACCCCTTGACAATATACGAAGTCAGGATTGGAGCTACCAAACCGGGCAGGGTTGTCAACCCAAATAGATCTATTCACTAGTTATCTTTTCGAGCAGAACTAATCGAATTTAATTAATATTGGGATTCAATTGTACTAACGTTGATAACGATAAAGTACCAGTTGTTTGGGATACAGAATGGAACATGTAGTCATACGGCTAACAGGTAAACCATAACATTAAGTAAAAAACATTTTATCAGTTCATGATTTCTCCCCCATAAGTGTAAAACAGTTGTAAAGAAAAGGGGCCGTGAAACTCACATGATTCAGTGATGATGATGGATTACCGAGTGGCAACTAGCAAGTAAAGTCCTAATAAAACATAAGACAATATGCATAAAGGTCCACATAATCATTTGAGTAACGAACGTTACCCAAATGATACCGGTCAAGTCTTGACGTATAATCCCGTTTGTAGCGTTTGAAAACCCGTTAGTTATTCAGTTTAAAATCAGTAAATGCTAATGTTCACGTATAAAGGCATTTAATGCAACTTGAATACAAGTAACGAACATGTGATAACGTATCATGAGGGCCAGTCCAATCAAGTATTAAACAACGTTTTAAATAATATTATTTATTATTATTTTAATGTTCGCTCGATCGATTGAATAATTAATCGTGTTAAGTTATAATATATATAACTAGGCATGATAATTATTATCGAATAATAATTCTAACTTGTCGAAATAATTTTATTAAATTATTACAAGTTAAGGATTAAATGTTTAACACAAGTAGGTAAATATTAAAGGTTATTTTAATATTAAACTTATGCTTAGAGAATTAAGGTTTTGAGTTAATATAAATATAATTATTATTAAAATAACTAATATTAACAATCATGATGAGTTTATCTCAAATTAGGGTTTCTAAACTCATACGGATAGTTATTTGTCGAAAATAATTATTTACGTTTCGATATGTCGTAAAACGTTTAAAGATTTCATTTCATTTCCAAACGTTTAAAAAAAATAAAACATTTGATCCGGTTAAAAACGTTTTGATTATTTTGATTTATTTAAAATAATCAAAAATGTTTAAAATATATTTTCATAATTTTTATAAGTCTTTTGATTTTATTTTTATAAAATTATTTTTAAATAACTTTATTTATTATATAAAGCTAGGGTTTTAATTTTTAAAGACTTTTATAGAAAATCAAGTATTTTCACTTTTGTATAAAATCCAAGATTTATACTTTTTATGTCAAGTGACATAAATATGTTCTTTTATAATTTTTGATATAAAATATATTTATATATATTTTTATCCATTTCGTTTTTATAAAATGTAAACAAGTCATTTAAGTCTTGTGTATTTAGAAATTATATTTTATAAAATGAGATCATTTTATACAAGTTAAGTTTCTTATGGTTTAGATCCAAGTAATTTTTATTAAAACTACTAATTTCAATATTTAACCATAAAAAATCATTTAAGGGTTTTTAAGATTATCATTTCATGTCAAATTTTTATGTTATCATCCTATTGTCTAAAATAGTCCACATGTGTTACTAACATCATATTTAGTCCATGATAATTGTCATTAGCATATATTAATCCATACACACGATGATTAACAACTAAATTCACAATTAACAATTCCAACAATTTATAATTTACTAAATCATGATAATAACAATTATTAATCATGCAAAATATGTAAATTATCATAAAAATCATCAAAGGATAAGTTTAAATAATTAAACTAGTAAGTTTAACCTTGTTGTTTTTATTTTAAATAAAAACACCATACATTTGTGTTAGGACAAGATATAAGATGATCCATATGATTAGCAAGTTATAACTTAAGTTTTAACGGGATAGTTGTCAAGACTCGTGGATCACTTGGGGCATCTTAAAACGATATAAACAAAGATAATAACCGGTTTAAAGGACTCACAACGGAGAGGGGTTAAACCGAGAGAAAGGAGAAAAGGTGGCGGTAGGTCGGCTCGGTGGTCCATGACGGCTCATGGTAGCAACATGGGGACGGGAACAGCCGCAGCAGCAGTCGCGTGGTGGTGGCAGTTCACGGCTGCCCCAGCAGCAGCAGCCTAGCGGCGGCGGTAGCTCCACGGCAGCAGCTCCGGCGGCAGTTCACGGTAGCAATATGGCGGCGCACAGCAGCTGTAGTCGGAGGCAGCAATTAGCGGTGGTGGCGGTGGTGTTGTATTGCGCGACTGATACAAGGGGAAAGGTGGTGGTGTTTGGTCCAATCAAAAGGGAAAAGGAGGGGTGTTTGTGGCTGAAGGTGGTGGTGGCTCATGGCTGCACAGCAGCAGCAGCCTAACAGCGGTGGGTGAGCTGGTTCGGTGGCAGCAACAGCCAGGCGGCGGTGGTTGGTTGTTGGCCGAGAGGAGAAGAAAGGAGGGGGCGGTGGTGGTGTGTGGGCTGCCGAGGAGAAGAGAGAGGAGAGTGACGGTGGTTGTTGGTGGCAGCGCCCAGCGGCGGTGGTGGCTGGGGTGTGTTGCTTCACCGGAAAAGATAAGGAGAGGGAGGTGGGTTGTAGTTTTTTTTTCGGCAGAGAAGAGAGGGGCAAGGTGGCGGTGGTGGTCTTTGTTTGTTGCAGCTCTCAAAAGAAGAAGAAGAAGAAGTGAAGATGGTGGTGGTTGTCTTTGTGGCAGAAAAAGAGGAAGAAGAAAAAGGGGGGTGTTTGGTCTTGTTTCACGACAGGGAAGAAAGAAAAAGAGAGGTAGGGTGAGGGTAGGTTGGTAGAAGGTGTGGTGAGGATGAGTGTAGTGTGTAGGTAATTAGGGTGGGGTGTTGGCAAGCTCATCATCGCATGAAATCTCCTAACTCTTTAAAAGAAAACAACAAACAAGTAGGTGACTTAATTTTGTAAAACATTGCCATGTTTTTATAAAATGGTTTTTGTAGAGTAGAGTTTTATAAAATGTATAAAGGATTGCAAAGGTGCAAAATCATAACTTTTATAAATAATAAAAGTCTAAAAGTCATACAAGTCGGTGACAAATTTTTATAAAAATAAAAGGTAGTAACAAGTTTTTATAAAAATTACAAAGTTGACGGGCCAATAAATTGAAAATTTATTCATTGGGCTTGGGATTTATATTGGGCTCAAATATTAAAGGAAATAATGTATTTGGGCCGGTTCGTTAGATTTGGGCCATACGGGTCCAAACGCGGCACCGGTTCGTGGTCCGTGCCCGTTGTGTATCGGTTGGATTCACGAATCGCAACGATTTACCAGAACATCAAGTTTGAGTCACGGGTAAAGGTTTCGGGTTCGGTATTATTGTTTTAGGCTTATTGAGCCTATTGGGCCAAGTCGGGCATAATTAGGTTAACGGTTGAGGTTGGCTTAAGTCTTGACAATGATTTCTGTTTGTGATGTTATTATTCCGTAAAAACAATTGTTCGAGTCGGTTACATCAGTTTTTCAGAAATCAGATATAGTTTTCAGTTTTTCACACGTGTTACGGTTTACGTTTTTAGTTTTGTCAGTTCGTGACAGTTTCAAGCTCGACCGTCCAGATTGGTTAAAACCGAATAGTTTTAAAGTTATACGGGAAGGCATAGACGGTAAGCTACTGGTCCGATTGTCTTAGTGATTTCAATTGGACCAATGTAACAAGGGTTAAGCTTTTCTCGTTTGCCGAAACTGATGACACATCTCCAAGATGACACTTTTAACATGACGCGGTCACCCTTTTTAAAGGATAAGGGTTTCCGACGATTGTCGGCAGATAAATCTCAATAGTCTGATAAAAGAATGAGGATTGACACACGGATGAACGAGGTTTTGAGTATGAAGGTTTCTGGACAAGTCAGGATTTCTCATGAATGGGCTCTACCAGGATTTTCATGCAGTCCAAATTACAATTATGTGTGCACCCACAATTGTGATTTGCCTTACATGATCAGCCTAAGCTTTGCTCATACTTGAGTTTTCAGTTTTCGTTGGAATATGCAATGTATCGGGGACAAGATGGCTTATGGAAAAGTTTAGATTGATTCGCTACCGGACGAAATCTTCCTTGATTACCGGGATTCCTAACGATAACAATAAAGGAAATGCGGTTTGGCTCCAGTCTATTGGTCTCGCAGTCTAAGATCTTAATATGTTCTAGACAAGATGGGTGTGTAGGCCGTTGGTCCAATCCATTCCACGATTTCAAGGGACAGATGAGGTTTAAGCATACCTAGCTTTCCAGGCCTAGTTACCTACGTCTGAGACAGAATCCATTATATGGTTTTGAACCCCCTTATAGATTCAAGGGTTCGCGTCGGTGTTAACGTAGTTCTCCTGGAGACTACCTATGGCTTTTGGAAGGTTCAGAAATTGAAAGGTCTCCTTAGTAGTTTCATGAACTATCTCTGGACCAGTCAGTTGACTGTTACTGGCTTCGGTCTAGCGAAGGGGCGAATGAAACTTTCTTCCATACAAGCCTTCGAAAAGGGGCGGCTTGAATATTCGAGCGATATCTATTGTTATAAGGGAACTCGGCGAGTGGAAAAATGGTTGTTTCAACCATTGCCTAGGTTTGTCTTGCGTGATGACAATCTGTCACATAACTACGCAACGTACCTTTTTAAGCTCTGGATTTTTCCTTTTGATTTGGTCATCAGTATAACTCCTTCATACATACATTTTGTTGGATCCCTGGGTGGATGGAATATCTTGATTTGTGGGCTTCATCAAACACTAGCCTTGTCAAGTCTCTGTGGCTAGGTACCCATAGTCTATCAAAAAAGTTCATGGTTCCATCAGGCTTTTCAATCAGTTGTATCTCCATGTCATGCAGGCATTCATTTTCCATATTCTCCGGCTTACGAGCTTCAATTTGAGCGTCACGAAAGTGTGACGTGAGGTTCGAGTGTATGGTCATTCTTAATGCTTGAACACGACACGGTTTGGTATGTTCCTTCCTACTTAATGCATCGGCTACTACGTTAGCCTTGCCCGGGTGATAACGAATATCACATTCATAATCGTTAAGCAGTTTAACCATCATCGTTGTCTCCTGTTTAGCTCTTTTTGGTTAAGGAATGCTGGAGGCTCTTGTGATCGGTGAATATAACGCACTGAGTCCCATAGAGGTAGTGCCTCCAGATTTTGAGGGCAAAGGCAACGGTTCTAAGTTCTAAGTCGTGACTCGTGTAATTCTTCTCATGAATATCTCAGTTGTTGAGATGCGTAAGCGATGACTTTCTCACGCTGCATCAGTACGCAACCCAAGCCTTGATGCGAAGCATCACAGTATACTACGAAATCCTCGATTCCGTCTGGTAAGGATAGGATTGGGGCGTTGCAAAGTTTTTGCTTTAACAACTGGAAAGAAGTTTCGGTTTTATCATCCCAGATGTACTTCTTATCTTTCTTAGTTAGGGAGGTAAGAGGCTGGGCTATCTTAAGAAAAAAATTTCAATGAATCAGCGGTAATAGACAGCGAGACCTAAGAATTGTCGAATCTCGATTGGGGTCGTGGGAGTACTCCAATCTTTGATTGATTCAATCTTAGACAGACCAACATGAATATCTCGGTCTTTAATCACATGACCCAGAAAGTGTACTTCGCGAATCCCAAAAGTCACATTTGGAGAATTTCGCGGAGAGATCTTCTTTCTTGAACAGTTCTACGATGAGTCTCAAGTGTTCTTCGTGTTCTTTCTTACTACGCGAGTAGATAAAAAATATCGTCGATGAACACGATAACAAATTTATCCAGGTACGGTTTGCACACGTGATTCATTAAGTCCATGAATACGGCCGGTGCTTTAATCAAACCGAATGGCATAACGAGGAACTCGTAATGATTATAACGTGTTCTAAATGCTGTCTTCGAGACATCTTCATCTCTAACTTGCAGTTGGTGGTACCCCGACCTTAGATCGAATAAGTCATCGATCCTTGGAAGCGGGTAACGGTTCTTCACAGTCTGTTTGTTCGACTCTCGGTAGTCGTTACACATCCTGAACGTTCCATCTTTCTTCTTCACGAATAAAACGGGAGCACCCCACGGGTAGTGGCTTCGACAAATGAAGCCCTTATCTAGCAATTCTTGCAGTTGGCTAGATAACTCTCGCATTTCAGACGGTGCCAGTCGGTAAGGGGACCTAGCAACGGGGCGGCTCTGGGTGTTCGGTCGATGCGAAACTCTACTTGCCGTGCTGGAGATAAGCCTGGAAAGTCTTCTGGAAAGACTTCCTGGTGTTCGCAGACAATAGGAACGTCTTCGACGCGTCTCTTTCAGTTTCTTCTCAGTGACATGAACTAGAATGGCATGGCATCCTATGTGGAGGAATTTCTATGCCTTCATACAAGACATGATAGCTATTTTGGCTCCATTCTTTTCATCTTGGACGTTCAGATTGTTGTCTTCCGCTAACGGCACTCTAACCATTTTCTCATGACACATAATTTCAGCATGGTTCTTTGCTAAGCAATCCATTCCAATGACTACATTGAAACTTCCTCTATCAATGGGCATTAAGTTGATGCTGAAAGAATGTTCCGCAGGTAGCCTGGGTATGTCACACCCCCAAAATACCACTAACGGAGTTTATACCGTTAAGGGGCGCGACTAGACCAGGATCCACAACCACAGTTACAAATACTAAACGAATCAGGGTTAGTTCAAACACAAATTATAGATAAAGTCTCAGATACAACGCAGCGGAATAAAATATTGTCTTATAGCACTAACCACGTGCTTTACAAAGTTAACATTGTTTTAAAATTCCCAAGTTAAGTTTTAAACAGAAATAAACGTCTTCTTGTGCCATGCCAACCCCCAGCGGATACTCCTTAGCGATCTGCAAAAGTTTAAACCACGCAAGTGTCAACCTAACGGTTGGTGAGTTCACAGTGGGCTTGTCATGCATTGGCCCGGTCTCATAATCATTGTTCGTATCAAAATGTACTTACAAAATATTCATTTGTGAAAAGCAATGCTCGTATTTAATTCTCAGTTTATAAATGGTTTGTCCGTGACCACGTCATCGGGTATGTACTAGTTCCGTAAAGTTAAAGGACTCAACCGATATCGCGGGTAGCTAATCCGTTGTTCCATGCTCTAAGGAAGTTTGTACCAAAGCTGACTTATTTTGTGGGGGCCGAGCCATCCCGTACAGTGCGGACCAAGTCATCGCGTTTTCTGCCTCCCCCGTGTCCTCTCGGGACCACGGTCAAATAGGCTGATATTGTTCCTCCGTGCACTCCCCGTGCCACGGGGCGGAGTTTGTCAAACTCCAGTAGATCTACCCAACATCCCCTCGCTTTCACAAATTAATGGCACAATTAAGTTGAGGACTTTTAAGTTATAAGGCATCCTTAGAAAACATGTGATATCATATGGTTTAGACTTTAACCTATACTAGCCATATTAAAACAGTTTTCGTTTCAGAAATCGTTTATTCAGAATTCACAAGTGTTCCCATAAAACACTTCAGTTCATCCCGTGGGTGCCAAGCATCCCGTGTTCTTATGTTTATCTGTGAGGTGCCTAGCACTCTCGAGTTTGTCAGCATTGTTTTCGTTAAGTTATTCTGTGTGGCCCAACGGACTCACGGTAAGCGGGTTAGTGACACTCACCTTTGGTTGCACTGCTACGCTTCAAGTAAATCCAAATATTGTTGTTTAACGAAGACCTAGAACACGTTTAGGTCTTAAGTATTAGTTTCGTGTCTAATCTTTACTTAACGTCACTATGGCCCATAACATAGCACGTTGCAACTATGACTCGACATACCGACACACGACACCAATGGTTGATCATAAACAAGGGTTCATTTGAATCAGATATCAAACATATTTCATCATGGCAAAATCATGCAAGTCATGGCATAACACTTAAGCAATTTCACAAGTTTGGTTTTTAGGTCAGGTCTTAGTTTCGCTAGCATAGTTTCGCTAGGCAGTTTCGCTGGGTGCACGGGCAGCACTTTCGCTAGGCAATGCCCGGTAACACAGTTTCGCTAGGCTAGTTTCGCCCGAAACTGCTGATGCAGTTTCGCTAGCCTAGTTTCGCAGGGAAACTGGTTTGAACTTTCGTTCAGGTATTTCGCTCGATAGTTTCGCTCGAGCTGGTCTGGTCAGGTTACCCGGCGACACTATAGTTTCGCTGGTCAGTGTCGCTGGAAGGATACACAATTTCGCTACTTAGTTTCGCCCAGAAAACAACAGTTTCGCTGGTCGTGAAAAACATACGGATTTGCCTAAAAATCAACCTAACAGCTTCTGATCATACATGCAATTCATTATTTAGCATCCATGGGCATTTACTAACATAAATCAAGCAACTTTAACACGTTTAACATGCATTTTGTCATCAAATCACCAAGAACACATATAAAACCCTAAAATGACTAAAATGGCATAAATCTCTATCATGGTTGGATTTCACACGTAAAGTTATCAACTTTATTACAGATCTAGCATCCTAAAGCATATATACAGAAGATCAAGCAATATCATGAAGGTTTGAGCATGCTTTAAGAAGAAAACATATAGAAAACACATAAAGCATAGTTTTTGGGACTCACGGTTGATTCTAGGATCGATAGATGAGATGAGATGATGGTCTAGAGGCTGAGATCTTGGTCTCTTGGTGGTATTCTCGGCTGACCAGGTTCCAGAGAAGTGTATGTGTGTGTTGGTTGTGAAATGAGGAAAATGAGGCTACTAGGGTTCATTAAGGTTTATTTATATCAGAGGCTAGTTTCGCTGGCAGTTTCGCTGGCTGGCGAAACTGGCTCTGATCTCGGGTACATTGATCAGTCTAGCCAGCTACCGGGCGAATCTGTAGTTTCGCTCGGTAGTTTCGCTGACTACCAAATCTAGGCAATTTTCACATAATCAAGTATTTACAATTAATCATGCTATTCACAATAATAAGTCATGTATTTAAATCACATTGCACATAAAGACAATCAATGATGAACACATAACACATATGGACGGTTCGGTGATCAACCAAAGGTCGTGGACGTATTCGGCCTAGTTAAGCATTAGTTACTTAAGTTAACACTTATAACGTAACTAACGGGTTTGTCTAACGGAAGTTAACCTTGAAATTCTCGGGTGTCACATCATTCCCCTGAAATTGGAATTTTCGTCCCGAAAATTATTCTTGTGTCGTAGCGTTCGCAGCATCAGCTGTCGTCGTTGCTATCGTCGCTGGGGAAAGAAAGCAAAAAGTTTTAGGGTTGTCACATCCTCCTCCCGTTAAGGAATTTTGGTCCCCAAAATTAAATCATACCATGAGTTTCCGTGGACGTTTGCTCGAACAGGTGAGGATACTTTTTCTTCATCTGATCCTCACGTTCCCAAGTATATTCAGGTCCACGTCTTGAGTTCCATCGCACCTTGACGATCGGAATCTTGCTACGTTTGAGGGCTTTCTCTTCGCGTCCCATGATTTCTACTGGTTGCTCAATAAATCTCAAATGTTCGTCGATTTCCAATTCCTCCATAGGAATTATTTCGATGTCTTCAGCCAGACATTTCTTTAGGTTGGAAACGTGAAACACGTTGTGAACTCCATCGAGTTCAGCAGGGAGTTGCAATCGATAGGCCACCGGGCCTACTTCCCCAATTATTTCAAACGGACCGATGTAGCGAGGATTTAACTTTCCACGCTTTCCGAAGCGTATCACTCCCTTCCAGGGAGATACCTTCAACAATACTTTGTCACCCACCTCGAACTTCAGAGGTTTTCGACGTTTGTCGGCGTAACTCTTTTGTCGATCACGCGCTGCAGCTAGCCGTTGTCTGATTTGAATAATCCGTTCGGTCATATCGTGGATAACTTCCGGTCCAGTGAGCCCTTTCTCACCTGTTTCAGCCCAACACACGGGCGATCTACATTTTCGGCCATAAAGTGCTTCAAAAGGTGCAGCACCTATACTTGAATGATAACTATTGTTGTAAGAGAACTCCACCAGCGGAAGGTGAGTCTCCCAATCCTTTCCAAAGTCAAGAACGCAAGCTCGGAGCATATCTTCTAATGTTTGAATCGTTCGTTCCGCCTGACCGTCAGTCTGCGGGTGATAAGCTGTACTCATGTCTAGTCGGGTTCCCAATGCTTCCTGCATTGATTGCCATAACCGGGAAGTGAATCGAGGATCTCGATCAGAAATTATAGTCTTTGGCACACCGTGAAGCTTCACAATTTTGTCGATGTACAGTTTTGTCAATTTATCCATATTATCACTTTCCTTCATTGGAATGAAATGTGCAGATTTGGTTAACCGATCGATGATAACCCAAATCGCATCCGGTTGATTTGATCGATGAGGTAATCCCGTTACAAAATCCATGGAGATGTCCTCCCATTTCCATTCTGGGATCTTTGGTTGTTGTAGTAAACCAGAAGGCTTCTGATATTCAATCTTGACTCTTGAACATGTTAAACACTTAGCCACATATCGAGCAATGTCGGCTTTCATATTCGGCCACCAATAAAGATTCTTCAAGTCCTGGTACATTTTATCCGATCCAGGGTGCACCGAGTATCTTGATTTGTGAGCCTCGTCCATCACGAGCTCACGGAGATTTCCAAACATTGGAACCCAGATTCTGTCATTATAATACGTAAGTCCATCGGACTTAACTTCAGAATGGCCATCTACACCACGCAGTGCTTCAGCTGCGAAGTTTTCGGCTTTCAAAGCTTCTCGTTGGCAGTCACGGATCCGATCCGGTAATCCTGAATGTATTGTAAGTTGAAGTGCTCGTACCCGACGAGGCTTTTCGTATTCTTTTCTGCTCAGGGCATCGGCCACCACGTTGGCTTTTCCAGGATGATATTTAATAGCCAAATCATAATCGTTCAGTAACTCGACCCACCGTCGTTGTCGCATGTTGAGGTCTTTCTGATCAAAGATGTGCTGTAGACTTTTATGATCGGTGAATATCGTGCACTTTGTTCCATATAGGTAATGTCTCCAAATCTTAAGTGCATGAACAACGGCTCCCATTTCCAAATCATGCGTTGTATAATTCTTTTCAGTATCCTTTAGTTGCCTGGACCCATAGGCAATTACTTTATCTCGTTGCATCAACACGCAACCGAGTCCTTGAATCGATGCATCGCAGTAAACCACAAAGTCGTCTATTCCATCGGGTAACGCAAGAATTGGAGCCGAACATAACATATCTTTAAGCGTTTGGAATGCGCGCTCTTCCTTTTCACCCCATCTGTATTGCACTCCTTTGTGCGTTAAGGCCGTTAGGGGTTGAGCCAATTGAGAGAAACCCTTAATAAACCTTCGATAATATCCGGCAAGCCCTAAAAATTGTCGGATCTCTGTTGGCGCTCTTGGGGTAGACCAGTTCTTAATTGCTTCCACTTTGGCTGGATCTACATGGATTCCTTCCTCATTTACAATGTGTCCAAGAAACTGGACTTCGCGGATCCAGAAGTCGCACTTCGAAAACTTAGCATAAAGCTGTTCCTTGCGGAGCAATTCCAATATAAGTCGCAGATTCTCCTCGTGTTCCTCCTTTGACTTAGAGTAGATCAAAATATCGTCGATGAAGACTATCACAAACTTATCGAGGTACGGCTTGCACACTCGATTCATTAGATCCATAAATACGGCAGGTGCATTGGTTAGCCCAAACGGCATAACCAGGAACTCGTAGTGACCATACCGAGTCCTGAAAGCAGTCTTAGGAACATCCTCTTCACGAACACGAAGTTGGTGATATCCAGACCGTAGATCAATCTTTGAAAAGTAGCTTGAACCTTGCAGTTGATCGAAGAGATCGTCGATTCGAGGAAGTGGATACCGATTCTTGATCGTGACTTTGTTAAGTTCTCGGTAGTCAATGCACATGCGGAACGTTCCATCCTTCTTCTTAACAAACAGTACCGGAGCTCCCCATGGAGACGAACTTGGACGAATAAACCCCTTGTCGAGTAGCTCTTGCAGTTGTGAGGAGAGTTCGTTGAGTTCACTTACAGCCAATCGATAAGGTGCGCGTGCGATCGGAGCGGCACCTGGAGCTAAATCAATCCCAAACTCAACTTGTCGAAATGGAGGCAAGCCAGGCAGATCTTCAGGAAATACGTCTTGAAAGTCGCGAACTATCGGGTAATCATCAATTTTGCGCTCGGGATGTGTCGTGTCAGTGACGTTTGCAAGAATCGCGAAGTGACCCTTACGGAGGCATTTCTGAGCTTTGAGAAACGAGATAATACCAGTTACTACTCCACCTTTCTCACCTTGAACCGTTAATTCTTTACCGTCTTCGAGTGGAATACGAACCACTTTTTCTTTACATAAGATTTCAGCCCGATTCTCGGATAACCAATCCATCCCTACTATAACGTCGAAACTACCAATTGGGAAAGGCATAAGGTCGATTCCTAGGGTATGGCCCGCTAGTTCTAGCTTACAATCCTTAACTATCTGAGTAGTATCATGAAGTTTACCATTTGCTAGTTCTACCACATATTTAGCGTCTAGGGCAATCGGTTTAGCATTAATTATTCTAGCAAATTTAGTGGAAATAAAACTTTTCTCAGCACCAGAATCAAATAAAACAGTAGCAAAGAAACCGTTCAAAATAAATTTACCGTTGATCACGTTGGCATCATTGCGAGCTTCACCCTGGCCCATGACGAAAGCTCGGCCTCTACCATTTCCACCATTCCCGTTTCCACCATTACCATTGCCATTCCCATTACCATTTCCTCCACCGTTACCATTCCCACCATTATTCCCCTGATTGCCATTGCCTTGTCTTCTTAACTGAGGGCAGTCTCTCTTGATGTGACCTTGAGCACCACACTCAAAGCAGCCACGTGCTCCCCCATTGTTGTTGTTCTGGTTCTGACCGTTGTTTCCATTACCCCGATTGTTCCCATAGTTGTTGTTTCTTCTGGGGCGATTTTGTTGTTCGGGCAAGGTCGCCCAACAGTCTTTTGCTTCGTGGCCTCCCTTGCCACACCTTTCACAGTTCACATTCTTCCTACAAGCACCAGCATGATGCTTCCCACATCTGTTGCACAAGGGCAGGTTACCCCTGTAGTTGCCTTGACCATTGCCACCCTGGCGGTAGTTGCTACTGTTGTTCCCTGATCTCTTGCTTTGACCTTGGGAGTTGAAAGACCTCCCAGTGCTATTACCCACACTCTGAACATTCATCGAGTTCTCAGGAGCTTCATCGTCAGCTTTTCTCTTGCCACTTAAGGCAGTCTTTTCAGTGGCTTTCGCAGGTAGCGTACCTTTCTCGACCTCTTGATCAGTAAGCTTGTGAGCCAAACGAATGGCTTGCTGCACGTTAGCAGGGTTGCTGGCAGTCACTAATCCTTTGATTTGAGGCGCGAGGCCTTCCAGGTAACGCTCAATGCGTTTGAACTCAGCGTCGACCATTGAGGGACATAGGACCTCATACTCGTGATATCGTGCAGTGTACTGTTCAACCTCAGACCCAGACATCTTCAAATTCAGGAATTCGCCTTCAAGCTTCTTCACTTGGTCACGTGGACAGAATTCTTCCATGATCAGCTCCTTAAACGCTGCCCACTGCATGTTATCAGCCGCTTCTAGCCCAACCATTTGAATTTCAGCGTTCCACCAGGAGAGTGCAGCTCCTTCGAAAGTACCAGTAGCAAACTTAACCTTGCTGTCCGCTGGGCAATTACACATGGAGAAGACCTTCTCGGACTTCTTAATCCATCGGAGGAGTCCTACAGCTCCTTCTTCGCCGGAAAATGTCATCGGCTTACAGTCCATGAAAGACTTGTATGTGCAGTGGTGTTGGTTTCCTGATGCATAAATAGTTCGGACTTTAAAATTTAAACAGGTCGTGATATAATTGCTTTGTGCCTTAACCGGCATAATAGTTACCCTGTGCGGCATATGCAGCTTGGACGGCTGCCACCGCGGCTTGCACATGTTCAGCAATCATCGCTTGCAGCTGTGCAGGCGTCATGTTAATACCGCCTCTTCCGTTTCCTCTTCCAGACATCTTGCTGAACAGTTAAAGTAGCCAGTGTTCAGTCACAGTTATATTCTCATACATATCCCATAATATGTATATTAGCCAGTTCCCGTTATCCCACTATTAGTCCAGAAAAATTTTCGTGCAAATTGAGGCGTCGTCGAAGAATGTTGTAAATGCTATCGTCGAAGGTCGGCTTCCCATAAAGTCACCGTCGGCGTAGTCGTCGTAGTAGAAATCAGGACGTAGCGTGTAGCATCGTTTCGTTGTCGCTTTCCCCAGAGTAGTGTGCGTATTCGCGGTCGCATTTCGTATTCGTGTGTGAAAATTTCCTAAGGTCTTTCCGTTAGACTACTTAGACACGGTCTATATATATACTTATATATATATATATATATACATATATCTGTACGTACTAAGCTTTTACTTACACAGCAGAGCGAGTATCCCAGGTTGGCACGTAAAAATTTTTGTTTTTGGGAATTTGTTTGTTCGTTTTGTAACCAAGGTTTTCAAGTTGCAGTTTCCAAATCGTTTTCAAAAATGATTCCAGTTCTCTGCAACCTATGGCTCTGATACCAATCTGTCACACCCCCAAAATACCACTAACGGAGTTTATACCGTTAAGGGGCGCGACTAGACCAGGATCCACAACCACAGTTACAAATACTAAACGAATCAGGGTTAGTTCAAACACAAATTATAGATAAAGTCTCAGATACAACGCAGCGGAATAAAATATTGTCTTATAGCACTAACCACGTGCTTTACAAAGTTAACATTGTTTTAAAATTCCCAAGTTAAGTTTTAAACAGAAATAAACGTCTTCTTGTGCCATGCCAACCCCCAGCGGATACTCCTTAGCGATCTGCAAAAGTTTAAACCACGCAAGTGTCAACCTAACGGTTGGTGAGTTCACAGTGGGCTTGTCATGCATTGGCCCGGTCTCATAATCATTGTTCGTATCAAAATGTACTTACAAAATATTCATTTGTGAAAAGCAATGCTCGTATTTAATTCTCAGTTTATAAATGGTTTGTCCGTGACCACGTCATCGGGTATGTACTAGTTCCGTAAAGTTAAAGGACTCAACCGATATCGCGGGTAGCTAATCCGTTGTTCCATGCTCTAAGGAAGTTTGTACCAAAGCTGACTTATTTTGTGGGGGCCGAGCCATCCCGTACAGTGCGGACCAAGTCATCGCGTTTTCTGCCTCCCCCGTGTCCTCTCGGGACCACGGTCAAATAGGCTGATATTGTTCCTCCGTGCACTCCCCGTGCCACGGGGCGGAGTTTGTCAAACTCCAGTAGATCTACCCAACATCCCCTCGCTTTCACAAATTAATGGCACAATTAAGTTGAGGACTTTTAAGTTATAAGGCATCCTTAGAAAACATGTGATATCATATGGTTTAGACTTTAACCTATACTAGCCATATTAAAACAGTTTTCGTTTCAGAAATCGTTTATTCAGAATTCACAAGTGTTCCCATAAAACACTTCAGTTCATCCCGTGGGTGCCAAGCATCCCGTGTTCTTATGTTTATCTGTGAGGTGCCTAGCACTCTCGAGTTTGTCAGCATTGTTTTCGTTAAGTTATTCTGTGTGGCCCAACGGACTCACGGTAAGCGGGTTAGTGACACTCACCTTTGGTTGCACTGCTACGCTTCAAGTAAATCCAAATATTGTTGTTTAACGAAGACCTAGAACACGTTTAGGTCTTAAGTATTAGTTTCGTGTCTAATCTTTACTTAACGTCACTATGGCCCATAACATAGCACGTTGCAACTATGACTCGACATACCGACACACGACACCAATGGTTGATCATAAACAAGGGTTCATTTGAATCAGATATCAAACATATTTCATCATGGCAAAATCATGCAAGTCATGGCATAACACTTAAGCAATTTCACAAGTTTGGTTTTTAGGTCAGGTCTTAGTTTCGCTAGCATAGTTTCGCTGGGTGCACGGGCAGCACTTTCGCTAGGCAATGCCCGGTAACACAGTTTCGCTAGGCTAGTTTCGCCCGAAACTGCTGATGCAGTTTCGCTAGCCTAGTTTCGCAGGGAAACTGGTTTGAACTTTCGTTCAGGTATTTCGCTCGATAGTTTCGCTCGAGCTGGTCTGGTCAGGTTACCCGGCGACACTATAGTTTCGCTGGTCAGTGTCGCTGGAAGGATACACAATTTCGCTACTTAGTTTCGCCCAGAAAACAACAGTTTCGCTGGTCGTGAAAAACATACGGATTTGCCTAAAAATCAACCTAACAGCTTCTGATCATACATGCAATTCATTATTTAGCATCCATGGGCATTTACTAACATAAATCAAGCAACTTTAACACGTTTAACATGCATTTTGTCATCAAATCACCAAGAACACATATAAAACCCTAAAATGACTAAAATGGCATAAATCTCTATCATGGTTGGATTTCACACGTAAAGTTATCAACTTTATTACAGATCTAGCATCCTAAAGCATATATACAGAAGATCAAGCAATATCATGAAGGTTTGAGCATGCTTTAAGAAGAAAACATATAGAAAACACATAAAGCATAGTTTTTGGGACTCACGGTTGATTCTAGGATCGATAGATGAGATGAGATGATGGTCTAGAGGCTGAGATCTTGGTCTCTTGGTGGTATTCTCGGCTGACCAGGTTCCAGAGAAGTGTATGTGTGTGTTGGTTGTGAAATGAGGAAAATGAGGCTACTAGGGTTCATTAAGGTTTATTTATATCAGAGGCTAGTTTCGCTGGCAGTTTCGCTGGCTGGCGAAACTGGCTCTGATCTCGGGTACATTGATCAGTCTAGCCAGCTACCGGGCGAATCTGTAGTTTCGCTCGGTAGTTTCGCTGACTACCAAATCTAGGCAATTTTCACATAATCAAGTATTTACAATTAATCATGCTATTCACAATAATAAGTCATGTATTTAAATCACATTGCACATAAAGACAATCAATGATGAACACATAACACATATGGACGGTTCGGTGATCAACCAAAGGTCGTGGACGTATTCGGCCTAGTTAAGCATTAGTTACTTAAGTTAACACTTATAACGTAACTAACGGGTTTGTCTAACGGAAGTTAACCTTGAAATTCTCGGGTGTCACAGGGTAGATTATTCTGGTTTCTATCAAAAATCCATTTGCTAATGCTACTATGAACTTAGTGTCTAAGGCAACATGGGTGATTTCAATTATTTAACTAAAATCTGTAGACACAAAGCTTCTATCGGCACCCGTACCAAATAAAACAGAGGTATAATGGCTATTTAGCAGGAACGTACCCGTCTCCGTGTTGGGGTCACGGCGGGCGTCTCTGGCATTGATCATGAAAGCTCTTCCTCTAGCAGGGTTAGCATCTTGATTCTTCACCTTTGGGCATTCCTTTTTGTAATGGCCAATTTCCCAGCAACCGTAGCAAGTGCGATTTGGGAAATCGCGTGCTACATGTCTCCTAACCTTGCAGATGTTACAATAGACATTTCCACAATTGAGAGCGTGGTGTAGGTTGCTTTTGGAGCATAGGGGTGTTGTACCGGTGTAACCGGTCCTTCAGACAGGGTGAACAGTTCACGGGACCTTTAAAAGGTGTAGTCTTTAATTCATGAAGTCCTTTTATGAACATTCACGATAGTCCACATATGTTACTAACATCATATTTAGTCAATGATAATTGTCATTAGCATATATTAATCCATACACACGATGATTAACAACTAAATTCACAATTAACAATTCCAACAATTTATAATTTACTAAATCATGATAATAACAATTATTAATCATGCAAAATAGTTAAATTATCATAAAATCATCAAAGGATAAGTTTAAATTAGTAAACTAGTAAGTTTAACCTTGTGTTTTTATTTTAAATAAAAACATCATACATTTGTGTTAGGAACAAGATTTAAGATAATCCATATGATTAGCAAGTTATAACTTAAGTTTTAACGGGTTAGTTGTCAAGACTCGTGGATCACTTGGGGCATCTTAAAATGATAGAAACAAAGATAATAACCGGTTTAAAGGACTCACAATGGAGAGGGGTTAAACCGAGAGAAAGGAGAAAAGGTGGCGGTAGGTCGGCTCGGTGGTCCACGACGGCTCACGGCAGCAACATGGGGACGGGAACAGCCGCAGCAGCAGTCGCGTGGTGGTGACAGTTCACGGCTGCCCCAGCAGTAGCAGCAGCCTAGCGGCGGTGGCAGCTCCACGGCAGCAACTGGACAGCAGCAGCTCCGGCAGCAGCTCACGGCATCAACATGGCGGCGCACAGCAGCTGCAGTCTGAGGCAACAATTAGTGGTGGTGGAGGTGGTGTTGTTATGCGCGACTGATACAAGGGGAAAGGTGGTGGTGTTTGGTCCGATCAAAAGGGAAAAGGAGGGGTGTTTGTGGCTGAAGGTGGTGGTGGCTCACGGCTGCACAGCAGCAGCAGCCCAGCGGAGGTGGGTGAGCTGGTTCGGTGGCAGCAACAGCCAGGCGGCGGTGGTTGGTTACTGGCCGAGAGGAGAAGAAAGGAGGGGGCGGTGGTGGTGTGTTGGTTGCCGAGGAGAAGAGAGAGGAGAGTGGCGGTGGTTGTTGGTGGCAGCGCCCAGCGACGGTGGTGGTTAGGGCTGTGTTGCTTCACCGGAAAAGATAAGGAGAGGGAGGTGGGTTGTAGTTTTCTTTTTCCGGCAGAGAAGAGAGGGGCAAGATGGCGGTGGTGGTCTTTGTTTGTTGTAGCTCTCAAAAAAAAAAAAGAAGAAGTGAAGATGGTGGTGGTTGTCTTTGTGACAGAAAATGAGGAAGAAGAAAAAGGGGGTGTTTGGTCTTGTTTCACGACAGGGAAGAAAGAAAAAGAGAGGTAGGGTGAGGGTAGGTTGGTAGAAGGTGTGTTGAGGATGAGTGTAGTGTGTGGGTAATTAGGGTGGGGTGTTGGCAAGCTCATCATCACACGAAATCTCCTAACTCTTTAAAAGAAAACAACAAACAAGTAGGTGACTTACTTTTATAAATCATTGCCATGTTTTTATAAACTAGTTTTTGTAGAGTAGAGTTTTATAAAATGTATAAAGGATTGCAAAGGTGCAAAATCATAACTTTTATAAATAATAAAAGTCTAAAAGTCATACAAGTCGGTGACAAACTTTTATAAAAATAAAAGGTAGTAACAGGTTTTATAAAAATTGCAAAGTTGATGGGCCAATAAATTGAAAATTTATTCATTGGGCTTCGGATTTATATTGGGACCAAATATTAAAGGAAATAATGTATTTGGGCGGGTTCGTTAGATTTGGGCCATTAGGGTCCAAACACGGCACCGGTTTATGGTCCGGGGCCGTTGTGTATCGGTTGGGTTCACGGATCGCCACGATTTACCGGAACATCGAGTTTGAGTAACGGGTCAAGGTTTTGGGTACGGTTTTATTATTTTAGGCTTATTGGGCCTCTTGGGCCAAGTCGGGCCCAATTAGGTTAACGGTTGAGGTTGGCTGAAGTTTTGAAAAAGATTTCGGTTTGTGATGTTATTATTCTGTAAAAACAATTGTTCGAGTCGGTTACATCAGCTTTTCAGAAATCAGATATAGTTTTCAGTTTTTCACACGTGTTACGGTTTACGTTTTTAGTTTTGTCAGTTCGTGACACTTTTAAGCTCGACCGTCCAGATTGGTTAAAACCGAATAGTTTTAAACATACGACCGCTTATCAGTTTGCCGTGTCGGTTATACAAGTGTACGACACCAGTTCCAGATAAAATATAAAAATACATTTTATTTTTATATTTATTTTCTTGTTATTGAAATTCCATGATTAATCCATGGAATCTCTATGAAAATTACGGGTATACGCTTCAAGTACAAATGCGGGATTAGGTCTACGTCATCAGTTAGCAGTCAGACATAGTAATTAACAGTTTAAACAGTAATCAGATCAGTTAATGCACATTAATACTTAATTAAAAGTCAAAGTAAAGAGTTTTGACCTAGGTTTTCGGACGAGGTTTCACAACAGCTCTGTGCCTTCTGAAAGTTTTATACTTCTTTTTCTCTGTCTTGAGGGGGCGAGTTGAACTAACGTTGTAGATGACTTTTATTTTTTCTTCAACATCTCTACCCAATGGATCATTTGAGTGGTTGATCAGCTGTCTCCACCTAAGTTGTTTCAACTCCCAAGAAAACAGATTTAGGAGGTCTCTTATCTTGGCAAAAAATTGTACAAATCCGTTTCTGCGTTTGACAATAAATGCCTTAAACTCGTGATCATATTTCCAATCAAGGATTTTCATCCCATCATTGGATTCGACGTTAGGAGGCATATCTTTGAGCTTTTTAGCAGTGAACTGCACCAAGGCTTTCCGATATGGTGCCATTTCCTTCCAGTCGTCAACCAAGGTAGGGGCTTCATTCCTTCGGTGTTCCTCTACCCTTATTGCTTCTCGTTCGTCTTGTTGACGCTTGACCTTCTTATTTTCTTCAATAATGTGGTTTTTGACCATTTTTCGTAGACTAGGTAGCTGCTTTCTGCTATAGCTTTTGAGAGCATATCCCCTCTCGTCTAGAAAGTCCTGCAACTCTCTTTTGGTCATTCGGTTAATACCAAGCGTAGCTGTAGTGGGACTGAGTGGAGGTGAAACATGATCAAGGATGTCTGGAGGTGGAGGCATATACTATGCATGCATCTCTCATATCTTTTCCCGCAGATTGTCATAGAATTGCACATATTCAAACTTCTTATTAGGGTCAGCAAAGGGATTTGCTCGAGGATCAGTAAGCTTATCTGCAAGTTTGTAGTTTTAGAGATGTTTCTCCATATCTTGCTTTTCAGTATACAGTTCAACTAGCTGTGCATCGTGAGAGTCATCAAGTAGGATAGGGAATCCCACGAGATATGAGCTCTCTGACATATATTGCAATTTCTGATGTGTCAGACGGATCAACATTGTATCCAGCTAAGTTGAGGATTAATCTTATTCTAGGTTCTCCCTCATCTGTGTTTTGATCATTTGGCTCAAAGTTTTCTGATCCAGGGCCAATTTTCGATTGAGGACGGCTGGATTCTGTCAATTTTCTGATAGCCTCTTGTCTGGATATCTCATCCAACGTCCTCTCAAGAATTATTTCTTCCTTAGCAGCTCTGATAGCTTCTTCCTTCTTTCTTTGTTTTTCCATTTGTTGTTCGTAAACCTCTTCAGGAGTCAGTTTCCTTTTACCTTTGTCAGGTCTACCAAAAGGACCAGCTTCTTGTGATGAGGTCGGATTATTTGTAGCTTGACCACCACTTACACTTGTTATTGGATGAATTTGAACAGTTTCATTTGCAGCACCAGTGGTGGTTTCAGTAGATTCTGGCACTGAAGGTTGGGATGAAGGTCCCTCTTGATTTACTTGTTCTTCTTCTGAATGATGAACTGGTGAAGGGATTGATTTCATGTTAACATCATCTACAATTTGAGGCTCGCTTTCCACATGTTTAGATCTCGAAGGAGTTGGAGATACAATCTCAAATGGTTCTTCTTTGATCTCATAAATGATCTCCTCGTCATACTCATAGTCAGTTGTGAACTCCAGGTTTATGAAGTTTGTAGCACTGGAGTCATAAATAAGATTATTCAGACGTTCAGCCAAAGTTATATCATTGAAGATATCATCTGGAATCATACTGAGAGGCTGGATCTCCAATGCTTCTTTGGCTTCAACTGCTTCTTTAGTAACAACTACAACGCTTCGGCTGCGAGGATCGGTAGCATGAGTGTTTGCATAGAATTCACGAAACGCGTTTCTTCCAAGATCTAAGAACTCACTTTCAACATGCAGGTGTCTTAATTGTTCAGAAATCTCAGATATAGTAGTTGCAGGCATAACAATGCTTATTGGTTGTTGTACTGGAGGAGCCAACTGGAGTTGCAATGACATTTTAGGAATGATGGGAGGTGCATCTGGTTCAACCATGTTTAAAGCAAGGATCTCTCCTGAGGATGATTGATTTATTTTCAAATGCAGCCTTGGAGAATCTTGGAAGTTTGATATTCTCAGGAGGCGGCACCAGGCTTATTACCGATTGGTATATTTCATCTTCCTCTTCAGCATTTGGTTCATCATTTAGAAAAGTGTCGCCATAGGAAATATCAACTTCAGATTCAGAAGATTCATTGTCATCTGATGGGAAATCAGCAAGATGAGTATCATCTACATCTTGTTCTATGACAATGGGAAGAGTTTTTGCTTCAGAAGATTTGCCAGCTTGGTTTGGACTTTGCTCTTTATTTTGTTGAATGTTTTCTACAGAAGGAGCATGTTCTAGCATTTGATCATCACCTTGATTACCACTTCCACTACCACCCACATCATCATCATTGTTGGCTCTGGCAGTTTGATTATTTTGGAGAGCTTCAGCCAATAACCTCTTCAGTCTTTCAATTTCTTCTTCCTGCTCTTTTATTTTTCTCATTGGCTTTTAGAAGCTCTTGATCGTGTTCTTTGATCTTGTCATTAGCTTCTTAAAACTTATCAGCAGCAGAGATGTCAGAGACCTCAAGATTTTGTTCCAAGATAACCTCTTGATGGACCAAAGAAGTATCTGCCCTGGACACAATTTCTTGAGCTGGAGCAGTTGTAATAAGCTGAGACTCAACCTGAGTTACCGGATCCAAGCTTGTGATGTTAATTTCAGCAATGGCGTCAATATCTGGAATTGTAGCTTCAGTAGCGGTGATGGGAGCAGATTGATCTCTTTGTTGCACAAAGACATCTGGTAAAGGTTATGCTGGTGTTTGCACATCAACAACAGTTCCAGTTCACGAGACAGACCCTCTTCTTACTTCAATCTTCTTTCGTTCTTGACCGTACTTTGATCTTGACTCCCTATTGTAGCCAGGCCTAACATCTCCCTCAAGTATAAATGAGGCTAATTCTGGCTCAGGTGAATCAGCTTTTAAGGAATTTGATGAGATGTCATCATGAGTTTGCTTTGACTTTATTTTCTTTTGCTTCTTATGACTTGAAGCTTCAGGTTGTTCAATAACTTGGGTTGGTTCTCTTGTTTTTATTTTCTTTCTTTTGGGACCCCTAGCATCTGAACTAGTAGAGTCAGAACCTGATTCAGATTCGGGTTTGGATACTGAAGCAATTGAGTTATTTCATTATTATTTCCAGACACATCATCTTCACTACCAGACTCTTCATTTATTATCTCCTGATTTGTCTGATTCAGGTGCATCTTTGGATAAAGCTCTGTCTTTAGGTTCTGAATGCATAGGGTCATCATGAATTGGAGAATTTATTGGATGATCATCTAGGAGATTTGCTACATTATTATCAGGTTCAGCAGCATTGGAATCTACCATTTCAGCATCAGCTTCATCATTTCTTTGATCTTCATCCATATCATCATCAACATCAATTCCATCAATCATGTTTGGGAAAAATGAAACTTTGGGTCCATCATAACGACCAATCTGGTAACGCGTGTAAGAACTATGTACCATCCTCCTAGGAACCAAGTAGGGTTCTGTCTTCTACAAGTTCGGGTAATAATGATCAAGAATGGCCTGTATGAATCTGGGATACATCAGAAATTTCTCAGATTTTCTAGTGGGATGAAGGTTGTAGTCCATCCATTCGATTATTTGCCTGGAGAGGTTGAAACCGGCACTGGAGGCTAAACCATGTAAAGCCCAAGCAGTTTCTTCCACGAAGTCATCAGTCCCTGACTTTCTTGGAGCGAAAGTTGAAATGAAGAAAGTGATAATACACTTCCAGTTATCCGGGAATAACGTCTTCTTTATTTTCTCTTTCGTAGTCACCGAAAGATCTACTTGATATCCCATAATGAGGATCGTGTCTTGCCATTCTTCTTTTGGAAAAGAAATAGGGCAAAGTGCATCATTTAGTTGTAGCACTACTCGGACCTTTTCTTCATTGATTTCAACAAATGACCCTTGAATCCTTGATCTGATAGACTTGAAACCATTGTCAGCAACAAATGTGTTGGCGTTGATCCAGAAATCATTTATTATACCCGAGCTTATGACAGGCTCCAACTGGATACTAGTGATCCAATTTGAGTTTTCTAGGATTCTAAAAGCTTGTTCATATCGTCCGGCATCAGTCCAGCTTCTGTTGATTTCACAGTATTGATTGTGAGATTTTGAGAAATCCAGAGGGGCATTGGCTGCTCTTTCCTGTCTGTGAGCCATCTGCACATAAGAAATAACATGATTACATCATATTTGACAAGTCAAATAAATGTCGTGTCACACTAAATTCGTGATAGTGACAGAGCTTTTCAAATTAACCTACAAAGATATAAAAGAAATTTACTCAGGGCATAGGCTCAAATTTCTTCAAAAATTAATCAATTTAGTTCAACAGAGTATGTCAGTGAATTTGACCCAAATTCCAGCAATTTCCCTTGAAATAATAATTTTATTGTAAATGTTGACTTTGGCAAAGAACAAGGTTAATATTGACTCAAGAATGCTGTTTGATGTTTATTTGATGAAAAACACAAGTAAAGGCAAATTATGATAGAATTTGAGAAATTTGTGTAAAAATTCACTCAAATGAGTGGACTTTTGTTGAAAAGTCAACATTTTTGACTCAAATGACTCAATAAGCTTAAGAAGGAATCAATAAGTGATTCCCCCTAAACTTGAGTTTTTCACAATAGAAGATATTTATTTTCGATCAAACATAATTCTTGAATCACAATTTCTTAATTCAGCATGATTTGAGCACTTTGAGACACTTACTAACACATATATTCTATTTAACTACTTGTGTGGGTGTAAAATGAAAAGTTCCACTTAAGCACATACAAGATGTCAAATGATGAATCAGAATACATGTATGAAGTTCTGTCATGCTTAAATCACATAACCAAAGTCAGATAAAGTCAAGTAAAGGAACAAGAAGCATTCAATATTAGACATTTAGCATCATCATAAAGGTCAAAGACAAATAGGAACAATCAACCCTAAATTCTAACCTTGCTAGCATTTATTTTCTTATAGGTGTGATATGAAGTTCAATAGTTCCTGTGACAACCCTAAAACTTTTTGCTTTCTTTCCCCAGCGACGATAGCAACAACGACAGCTGATGCTGCGAACGCTACGACACAAGAATAATTTTCGGGACGAAAATTCCAATTTCAGGGGAATGATGTGACACCCGAGAATTTCAAGGTTAACTTCCGTTAGACAAACCCGTTAGTTACGTTATAAGTAGCTAATACATAACTAGGCCGAATACGTCCACGACCTTTGGTTGATCACCAAACCCGTCCATATGTGTTATGTGCTCATCATTGATTGTCTTTATGTGCAATGTGATTTAAATACATGACTTACTATTGTGAATAGCATGATTAATTGTAAATACTTGATTATGTGAAAACTTGCCCTTTTTGGTCTCCAGCGAAACTACTGGGCGAAACTATAATGTCGCCCGGTAGTTAGCCAAGACAGTCCAATAACACGAGACCAGAGCCAGTTTCGCCAGCCAGCGAAACTGCCAGCGAAATTAGCCTCTGATATAAATAAACATAATGAACCCTAGTAGCCTCATTTGCTCAACCACACAACAAACACACACACACTCCCTGAGATTTCTGGACCAGCCGAGAATACCATCAAGAGACCAAGATCTCAGCCTCTAGACCATCATCTCATCTCATCCATCGACTCTAGAATCATCCCGTGAGTCCTAAACCTTGAGTTCTTATGTTTACTTTGGGTTTTTATTAAAAAGCATGCTAGAATCTTCATGTTAACGCTTGAAATTGAACCTGAGATGTTGTATATGCTAGATCTATTATAAAGTTAGCAACTTTACGTTTAAAATCTAATCATGTTAGAGATTCATGCTAGTTTAGCCATTTTAGGGTTTTGAACTTGTTTTGGTGATTTGATGATAAAACTGCATGCAAATGTGTTAAAGCTTGTTGATTTATGTTGGTAAATGCCTAGGGATGCTAGATAATGAATTGCATGTATGATCAGAAGCTGTTAGGTTGATTTTTAGGCAAATCCGTATGTTTTTCGCGACCAGCGAAACTGTTGTTCTCTGGGCGAAACTAAGTAGCGAAATTGTGTATCCTTCCAGCGACACTGACCAGCGAAACTATAGTGTCGCCGGGAACCTGACCAGACCAGCTCGAGCGAAACTATCGAGCGAAATACCTGAACGAAAGTTCAAACCAGTTTCCCTGCGAAACTAGGCTAGCGAAACTGCGTCAGCAGTTTCGGGCGAAACTAGCCTAGCGAAACTGTGTTACCGGGCACTGCCTAGCGAAAGTGCTGCCCGTGCACCTAGCGAAACTGCCTAGCGAAACTATGCTAGCGAAACTAAGACCTGACCTAAAGACCAAACTTGTGAAATTTGCTTAAGTGTTATGCCACGACTTGCATGATTTTGCCATGATGAAAATATGTTTGATATCTGATTCAAATGAACCCTTGTTTATGATCAACCATTGGTGTCGTGTGTCGGTATGTCGAGTCATAGTTGCAACGTGCTATGTTATGGGCCATAGTGACGTTAAGTAAAGGTTAGACACGAAACTAATACTTAAGACCTAAACGTGTTCTAGGTCCTCGATAAGCAACAATACTTGGATTACTAGAAGTGTAGCAGTGCAACCAAAGGTGAGTGTCACTAACCCGCTTAACGTGAGTCCGTTGGGCCACACAGAATAACTTAACGAAAAACAATGCTGACAAACTCGAGAGTGCTAGGCACCTCACTGATAAACATAAGAATACGGGATGCTTGGCACCCACTTGATGTACTGAAGTGTTTTATGGGAACACTTGTGAATTCTGAATAAACGATTTCTGAAACGAAAACTGTTTTAATATGGCTAGTGTAGGTTAAAGTCTAAACCATATGATATCACATGTTTTCTAAGGATGCCTTATAACTTAAAAGTCCTCAACTTAATTGTGCCATTAATTTGTGAAAGCGAGGGGATGTTGGGTAGATCTACCGGAGTTTGACAAACTCCGCCCCGTGGCACGGGGAGTGCACGGAGGTACAATATCAGCCTATTTGCCCGTGGTCCCGAGAGGACACGGGGGAGGCAGAAAACGCGATGGCTTGGCCCGCACCGTACGGGATGGCTCGGCCCCCACAAAATAAGTCAGCTTTGGTACAAACTTCCTTAGAGCATGGAACAACGGATTAGCTACCCGCGATATCGGTTGAGTCCTTTAACTTTACGGAACTAGTACATACCCGATGACGTGGTCACGGACAAAACATTTATAAACTGAGAATTAATTACAAGCATTGCTTTTCACAAATGAATATTTTGTAAGTACATTTTGATACGAACTATGATTATGAGACCGGGCCAATGCATGACAAGCCCACTGTGAACTCACCAACCGTTAGGTTGACACTTGCGTGGTTTAAACTTTTGCAGATCGCTAAGGAGTATCCGGAGCGGGTTGGCATGGCACTTGAAGATCCTTGTTTTGATTTAAACTAAATTGTGAATTTAAAACAATGTTTATGTAAAGCACGTGGTTAGTGCTAAGACAATATTTTATTCCGCTGCGTTGTGTTTGAAGCTTTAATTTATAATTTGTGTTTGAACTAACCCTGATTCGTTTAGTATTTGTAACTATGGTTGTGGATCCTGGTCTAGTCGCGCCCCTTAACGGTATAAACTCCGTTAGTGGTATTTTGGGGGTGTGACAGATTGGTATCAGAGCCATAGGTTGCAGAGAACTGGAATCATTTTTGAAAACGATTTGGAAACTGCAACTTGAAAACCTTGGTTACAAAACAAACAAACAAATTCCCAAAGACAAAATTTTTACGTGCCAACCTGGGATACTCGCTCTGCTGTGTAAGTAAAAGCTTAGTACGTATGGATATATGTATATATATATATATATAAGTATATATATAGACCGTGTCTAAGTAGTCTAACGGAAGGACCTTAGGAAATTTTCACACACGAATACGAAACGCGAACTCGAAATACGCACACTACTCTGGGGAAAGCGACAACGAAACGATGCTACACGCTACGTCCTGATTTCTACTACGACGACTACGCCGACGGTGACTTTATGGGAAGCCGACCTTCGACGATAGCA
Source organism: Deinandra increscens subsp. villosa (assembly GCA_039602395.1). NCBI lineage: Eukaryota > Viridiplantae > Streptophyta > Magnoliopsida > Asterales > Asteraceae > Deinandra > Deinandra increscens. Next base: position 55,680,655 of record JBCNJP010000017.1, on the reverse strand, counting down.
TTTACGACATTCTCCGACGACGCCTCGATTTTGCACAAAATTTTTCTGGACTAATAGTGAGATAACGGGAACTGGCTAACATACATATTATGGGATATGTATGAGAATATAACTGTGACTGAACATTGGCTACTTTAACTGTTCAGCAAGATGTCTGGAAGAGGAAACGGAAGAGGCGGTATTCACATGACGCCTGCACAACTACAAGCGATGATTGCTGAGCACGTGCAAGCCGCGGTGGCAGCCGTCCAAGCTGCATATGCCGCACAGGGTAACTATTATGCCGGTTAAGGCACAAAGCAATTATATCATGACCTGTTTAAATTTAAAAATCCGAACTATTTATGCATCAGGAAACCAACACCACTGTACGTTCAAGTCCTTCATGGACTGCAAGCCGATGATGTTTTCCGGCGAAGAAGGAGCTGTAGGACTCCTCCGATGGATTGAGAAGTCCGAGAAGGTCTTCTCCATGTGTAATTGTCCAGCTGAAAGCAAGGTGAAGTTCGCTACTGGTACTTTTGAAGGAGCTGCCCTCTCCTGGTGGAACTCTGAGATTCAGATGATTGGGCTAGACGCGGCCAACAACATGCAGTGGGCAGCATTTAAGGATCTGATTATGGAGGAATACTGTCCTCGCGATCAAGTGAAAAAGCTAGAAGGCGAATTCCTGAATTTGAAGATGTCTGGGTCTGAGATTGAGCAATACACTGCACGATATCACGAATATGAGGTTTTGTGCCCCTCAATGGTTGATGCCGAATTCAAACGCGTTGAGCGTTACCTGGAAGGCCTCGCGCCTCAAATCAAGGGACTGGTGACTGCCAGCAACCCCGCAAACGTGCAGCAAGCCATTCGTTTGGCTCACAAGCTTACCGATCAAGAGGTCGAGAAAGGTACCCTACCTGCAAAAGCCACAGAAAAGACTGCCTTGAGTGGCAAGAGAAAGGCTGAAGATGAAGCTCCTGAAAACTCGTTGAATGTTCAAAGTGTGGGTAACAGTACTGGGAGGTCTTTCAACTCCCAGGGTCAAAGCAAGAGATCAGGGAACAACAGCAGCAACTACCGCCAGGGCGGAAATGGTCAAGGCAACTACAGGGGTAACCTGCCTCTGTGTAACAGATGTGGAAGGCATCATGCTGGAAACTGTAGGAAGAATATGAACTGTGAAAGGTGTGGTAAGGGAGGCCACGAAGCTAAAGACTGTTGGGCAATTTTACCCGAGCAACAAAACCGCCCCAGAAGGAACAACAACAACTATGGGAATAATCGGGGTAATGGGAACAACGGTCAGAACCAGAACAACAACAACAATGGGGGAGCCCGTGGCTGCTTTGAGTGTGGTGCTCAAGGTCACATCAAGAGAGACTGCCCTCAGTTAAGAAGACAAGGTAATGGTAATCAGGGAAATAACGGTGGGAATGGTAACGGCGGAGGAAATGGTAATGGGAATGGCAATGGAAATGGTGGAAACGGGAATGGTGGAAATGGTAGAGGCCGAGCTTTCGTCATGGGCCAGGGTGAAGCTCGCAATGATGCCAACGTGATCAACGGTAAATTTATTTTGAACGGTTTCTTTGCTACTGTTTTATTTGATTCTGGTGCTGAGAAAAGTTTTATTTCCACTAAATTTGCTAGAATAATTAATGCTAAACCGATTGCCCTAGACGCTAAATATGTGGTAGAACTAGCAAATGGTAAACTTCATGATACCACCCAGATAGTTAAGGACTGTAAGCTAGAACTAGCGGGCCATACCCTAGGAATCGACCTTATGCCTTTCCCAATTGGTAGTTTCGACGTTATAGTAGGAATGGATTGGTTATCCGAGAATCGGGCTGAAATCTTATGTAAAGAAAAAGTGGTTCGTATTCCACTCGAAGACGGCAAAGAATTAACGGTTCAAGGTGAAAAAGGTGGAGTAGTAACTGGTATTATCTCGTTTCTCAAAGCTCAGAAATGCCTCCGTAAGGGTCACTTCGCGATTCTTGCGAACGTCACTGACACGACACATCCCGAGCGCAAAATTGATGATTACCCGATAGTTCGCGACTTTCAAGACGTATTTCCTGAAGATCTGCCTGGTCTGCCTCCATTTCGACAAGTTGAGTTTGGGATTGATTTAGCTCCAGGTGCCGCTCCGATCGCACGCGCACCTTACCGATTGGCTGTAAGTGAACTCAACGAACTCTCCTCACAACTGCAAGAGCTACTCGACAAAGGGTTTATTCGTCCAAGTTCGTCTCCATGGGGAGCTCCGGTACTGTTTGTTAAGAAGAAGGATGGAACGTTCCGCATGTGCATTGACTACCGAGAGCTTAACAAAGTTACGATCAAGAATCGGTATCCGCTTCCTCGCATCGACGATCTCTTCGACCAACTACAGGGTTCAAGCTACTTTTCAAAGATTGATCTACGGTCAGGATATCACCAGCTTCGCGTTCGTGACGAAGATGTACCCAAGACTGCTTTCAGAACTCGGTATGGTCACTACGAGTTCCTGGTTATGCCGTTTGGGCTAACCAATGCACCGGCTGTGTTTATGGACCTAATGAATCGAGTATGCAAGCCGTACCTCGATAAGTTTGTAATAGTCTTCATCGACGATATTTTGATCTACTCTAAGACAAAGGAGGAACACGAGGAGCATCTGCGACTTATATTGGAATTGCTCCGCAAGGAACAGCTTTATGCTAAGTTTTCGAAGTGCGACTTCTGGATCCGCGAAGTCCAGTTTCTTGGACACATTGTAAATGAGGAAGGAATCCATGTTGATCCAGCCAAAGTGGAAGCGATAAAGAACTGGTCTACCCCAAGAGCGCCAACAGAGATCCGACAATTTTTAGGGCTTGCCGGATATTATCGAAGGTTTATTAAGGGTTTCTCTCAACTGGCTCAACCCTTAACGGCCTTAACGCACAAAGGAGTGCAATACAGATGGGGTGAGAAGGAAGAGCGCGCGTTCCAAACGCTCAAAGATATGTTATGTTCGGCTCCAATCCTTGCGTTACCAGATGGAATTGACGATTTTGTAGTATATTGCGATGCATCAATCCAAGGACTCGGTTGCGTGTTGATGCAACGAGATAAAGTAATTGCCTATGGGTCCAGGCAACTAAAGGATACTGAAAAGAATTATACAACGCATGATTTGGAAATGGGAGCCGTTGTTCATGCACTTAAGATTTGGAGACACTACTTATATGGAACAAAGTGCACAATATTCACCGATCATAAAAGTTTGCAACACATCTTCGATCAGAAAGATCTCAACATGCGGCAAAGAAGGTGGGTTGAATTACTGAATGATTATGATTTGGCAATCAAGTATCATCCTGGAAAAGCCAACGTTGTGGCCGATGCCCTGAGCAGAAAAGAATACGAAAAGCCTCGTCGGGTACGAGCGCTTCAACTTACAATACATTCAGGATTACCGGATCGGATCCGTGACTGCCAACGAGAAGCTTTGAAAGCAGAGAACTTCGCAGCTGAAGCACTGCGAGGTGTAGATGGCCATTCTGAAGTTAAGTCGGATGGACTCACATATTACAATGACAGAATCTGGGTTCCAATGTTTGGAAATCTCCGTGAGCTCGTGATGGACGAGGCTCACAAGTCAAGATATTCGGTGCACCCAGGATCAGATAAAATGTATCAGGACTTGAAAACTCTTTATTGGTGGCCGAATATGAAAGCCGACATTGCTCGATATGTGGCTAAATGCTTGACCTGCTCACGAGTTAAGATTGAATATCAAAAGCCTTCTGGTCTACTACAACAACCAAAGATCCCAGAATGGAAATGGGAGGACATCTCCATGGATTTTGTAACGGGATTACCTCATCGATCAAATCAACCGGATGCGATTTGGGTTATCATCGATCGGTTAACCAAATCTGCACATTTCATTCCAATGAAGGAAAGTGATAATATGGATAAGTTGACAAAGCTGTACATTGACCGAATTGTGAAGCTTCACGGTGTGCCAAAGACTATAATTTCTGATCGAGATCCTCGATTCACTTCCCGGTTATGGCAATCAATGCAGGAAGCATTGGGAACCCGACTAGACATGAGTACAGCTTATCACCCGCAGACCGATGGTCAGACGGAACGAACGATTCAAACCTTAGAAGATATGCTCCGAGCTTGCGTTCTTGACTTTGGAAAAGATTGGGAGACTCACCTTCCACTGGTGGAGTTCTCTTACAACAATAGTTATCATTCAAGTATAGGTGCTGCACCTTTCGAAGCACTTTATGGCAGGAAATGTAGATCGCCCGTGTGTTGGGCTGAAACAGGTGAGAAAGGGCTCACTGGACCGGAAGTTATCCACGATATGACCGAACGGATTATTCAAATCAGACAACGGCTAGCTGCAGCGCGTGATCGACAAAAGAGTTATGCCGACAAACGCCGAAAACCTCTAAAGTTCGAGGTGGGTGACAAAGTATTGTTGAAGGTATCTCCTTGGAAGGGAGTGATACGCTTCGGAAAGCGTGGAAAGTTAAATCCTCGCTACATCGGTCCGTTTGAAATAATTGGGGAAGTAGGCCCGGTGGCCTATCGATTGCAACTCCCTGCTGAACTCGATGGAGTTCACAACGTGTTTCACGTTTCCAATCTAAAGAAATGTCTGGCAGAGGACATCGAAATAATTCCTCTGGAGGAATTGGAAATTGACGAACATCTGAGATTTATTGAGCAACCAGTAGAAATCATGGGACGCGAGGAGAAAGCCCTCAAACGTAGCAAGATTCCGATCGTCAAGGTGCGATGGAACTCAAGACGTGGACCTGAATATACTTGGGAACGCGAAGATCAGATGAAGAAAAAGTATCCTCACCTGTTCGAGCAAACGTCCACGGAAACTCATGGTATGATTTAATTTTGGGGACCAAAATTCCTTAACGGGAGGAGGATGTGACAACCCTAAAACTTTTTGCTTTCTTTCCCCAGCGACGATAGCAACAACGACAGCTGATGCTGCGAACGCTACGACACAAGAATAATTTTCGGGACGAAAATTCCAATTTCAGGGGAATGATGTGACACCCGAGAATTTCAAGGTTAACTTCCGTTAGACAAACCCGTTAGTTACGTTATAAGTAGCTAATACATAACTAGGCCGAATACGTCCACGACCTTTGGTTGATCACCAAACCCGTCCATATGTGTTATGTGCTCATCATTGATTGTCTTTATGTGCAATGTGATTTAAATACATGACTTACTATTGTGAATAGCATGATTAATTGTAAATACTTGATTATGTGAAAACTTGCCCTTTTTGGTCTCCAGCGAAACTACTGGGCGAAACTATAATGTCGCCCGGTAGTTAGCCAAGACAGTCCAATAACACGAGACCAGAGCCAGTTTCGCCAGCCAGCGAAACTGCCAGCGAAATTAGCCTCTGATATAAATAAACATAATGAACCCTAGTAGCCTCATTTGCTCAACCACACAACAAACACACACACACTCCTCTGAGATTTCTGGACCAGCCGAGAATACCATCAAGAGACCAAGATCTCAGCCTCTAGACCATCATCTCATCTCATCCATCGACTCTAGAATCATCCCGTGAGTCCTAAACCTTGAGTTCTTATGTTTACTTTGGGTTTTTATTAAAAAGCATGCTAGAATCTTCATGTTAACGCTTGAAATTGAACCTGAGATGTTGTATATGCTAGATCTATTATAAAGTTAGCAACTTTACGTTTAAAATCTAATCATGTTAGAGATTTATGCTAGTTTAGCCATTTTAGGGTTTTGAACTTGTTTTGGTGATTTGATGATAAAACTGCATGTAAATGTGTTAAAGCTTGTTGATTTATGTTGGTAAATGCCTAGGGATGCTAGATAATGAATTGCATGTATGATCAGAAGCTGTTAGGTTGATTTTTAGGCAAATCCGTATGTTTTTCGCGACCAGCGAAACTGTTGTTCTCTGGGCGAAACTAAGTAGCGAAATTGTGTATCCTTCCAGCGACACTGACCAGCGAAACTATAGTGTCGCCGGGAACCTGACCAGACCAGCTCGAGCGAAACTATCGAGCGAAATACCTGAACGAAAGTTCAAACCAGTTTCCCTGCGAAACTAGGCTAGCGAAACTGCGTCAGCAGTTTCGGGCGAAACTAGCCTAGCGAAACTGTGTTACCGGGCACTGCCTAGCGAAAGTGCTGCCCGTGCACCTAGCGAAACTGCCTAGCGAAACTATGCTAGCGAAACTAAGACCTGACCTAAAGACCAAACTTGTGAAATTTGCTTAAGTGTTATGCCACGACTTGCATGATTTTGCCATGATGAAAATATGTTTGATATCTGATTCAAATGAACCCTTGTTTATGATCAACCATTGGTGTCGTGTGTCGGTATGTCGAGTCATAGTTGCAACGTGCTATGTTATGGGCCATAGTGACGTTAAGTAAAGGTTAGACACGAAACTAATACTTAAGACCTAAACGTGTTCTAGGTCCTCGATAAGCAACAATACTTGGATTACTAGAAGTGTAGCAGTGCAACCAAAGGTGAGTGTCACTAACCCGCTTAACGTGAGTCCGTTGGGCCACACAGAATAACTTAACGAAAAACAATGCTGACAAACTCGAGAGTGCTAGGCACCTCACTGATAAACATAAGAATACGGGATGCTTGGCACCCACTTGATGTACTGAAGTGTTTTATGGGAACACTTGTGAATTCTGAATAAACGATTTCTGAAACGAAAACTGTTTTAATATGGCTAGTGTAGGTTAAAGTCTAAACCATATGATATCACATGTTTTCTAAGGATGCCTTATAACTTAAAAGTCCTCAACTTAATTGTGCCATTAATTTGTGAAAGCGAGGGGATGTTGGGTAGATCTACTGGAGTTTGACAAACTCCGCCCCGTGGCACGGGGAGTGCACGGAGGTACAATATCAGCCTATTTGCCCGTGGTCCCGAGAGGACACGGGGGAGGCAGAAAACGCGATGGCTTGGCCCGCACCGTACGGGATGGCTCGGCCCCCACAAAATAAGTCAGCTTTGGTACAAACTTCCTTAGAGCATGGAACAACGGATTAGCTACCCGCGATATCGGTTGAGTCCTTTAACTTTACGGAACTAGTACATACCCGATGACGTGGTCACGGACAAAACATTTATAAACTGAGAATTAATTACAAGCATTGCTTTTCACAAATGAATATTTTGTAAGTACATTTTGATACGAACTATGATTAAGAGACCGGGCCAATGCATGACAAGCCCACTGTGAACTCACCAACCGTTAGGTTGACACTTGCGTGGTTTAAACTTTTGCAGATCGCTAAGGAGTATCCGGAGCGGGTTGGCATGGCACTTGAAGATCCTTGTTTTGATTTAAACTAAATTGTGAATTTAAAACAATGTTTATGTAAAGCACGTGGTTAGTGCTAAGACAATATTTTATTCCGCTGCGTTGTGTTTGAAGCTTTAATTTATAATTTGTGTTTGAACTAACCCTGATTCGTTTAGTATTTGTAACTATGGTTGTGGATCCTGGTCTAGTCGCGCCCCTTAACGGTATAAACTCCGTTAGTGGTATTTTGGGGGTGTGACAGTTCCTATCCTAACCATTTATTTAGAATAAAAGATAATGACTCATAAAACAATGACTAATGTGCATGTTATTTCATTAAATCAGGTATGATTGTAAACCTTACACAGAATTGCAGAAATTTAACATGCTAAGTCCTATTTCATGAGACTTATTGAATTATTGCATAAAAATCAAGTAGGACAATCCACCTGAATAGACAGAAGTCAAATATCCAATAATTTATTAGAGATCAGAAGAGATACCTCAAAGAAGATCTAATGTTTGCTAAGATCTACTTGAGAAGTATTTAGAAATCAACAGGTTCAAAGCTTGATCCTGTTTGTGATCAATCATACACAGATTAGAAATTTGACTAAGGTTATTCAGGCTGAATGAAAGAGTTTAATGAATTGCCCCTGTGTAGCTCAATAGTTGTATATAAATTGCCAAGAATTTATGAAACATACCTCTCTGATGATCTAATTTGAGCTAAGCTCAATGTAAGAGACAAGGTAATCTTGTAGTGTTTCTGGACATAATTTGTTATTAAATCAGGCAATATTTGTTAAATAATTGATTGAAAGCCACACATAGCCTAAATAGGGTCAGATTCATTAAATAAGAGTGATTTACACAAAAATTGACTTAAAAAGTCAACTATGCAAGCATTTGTCAAAAACCAAGTCAAGACTTAGTCAAACATTGCAGATTTAAACTATATTGACTTCAAACCTATGTTAGACAATTTAAAGTCCTGAACTTGACTTATTTTATCAATTTAAGTTGCAAATCCAGTGAAACTCAATTGTAAGGAAGAAATCGAACAAAATAATCAAAAGTAGCCTTTATGTTGTCAAATTGGTCAATTTTATTCTTAAAGCAACACAATTGTGACAAATGTTACCATTTCATGTTAAGGATTTCCTTCCTCAAGTTATTTGAGTTAATTGACTCTTATTGGATTGAGTTTAGACCATTTAAAGTCCAATTTTGGTTACATGGAAAAATTTTGAGAAAAATTCACTATTTGAACCAATATGATGAGATTTGCATCCAATTTGATCTCATTTAGGACTTGAACCATTTACTAAACTCTTTATTTTTGTTACTTTTCAAAAATTTAAAATTTCGACATGAATTGTTCCAAAATTCAACTTATTTCCTTAACGGGTCAAACTAAGACAAAGTCCAGTTTAGCTTCGAATTTTGAAGCTTTGGAAACCCGGATTGCATTTAGAAACATCCTAATGCAACACATTGGTGTTTTGGAACATCCATAATCAAAACATCTCATTCACAGTTTGGAATTTAACCAATTGAGAGATCAATCAGTGGATTATTTCATAAACAAAAACTTCAGGATCAACCCTAAACTACCTAGCATAGAACTAGCAATAGGATTCATCAATCATCAATTTTGTTTAACAGTCATCAATCTCAATAGAGTTTGAGTCCAAACTACATAAAGCAACACAACCAAATTCTCAAATTTAATGAAGGTTTTCCGCCTTGTTTACGACAAACAACTTGAAGTGAGATTCAAGAACTTGTGAATGAAATCACTTTGCTTAGTCTTGATTCAATCACTATGTATCAACAGAAATTTACAAAAATTTCATATGATATCAAGACCTATTATTGACCACTGTAACCTACCCCTGTTTGCAGTTCATAATCGAATGATAATGATGAGTTCATTTACCTTAAAGAAGCTAAAAGTTGTAGTTTATTCACAAGATGAGATGAATGAATCTGTGTAAATATCAATAAAAAGAAAGCAATAAGAACCCTAAATCGAAATAAGAACCGTCGGCCTCAAATATTGCTCCCGAGTCAAAAACCTCCAAATTAACCTAGAAATTGACTAAATACAAACCTGAAAGTGCAGAGAGAGTGTGCGCACCAACCCTAAATGCACGAGAGTCAGATTCTGGTATTTGATCGGAGGAGAGATCTGTTGGATTTAGGTGTCCAGACCCGACTAAATCAAGTACCCGACCCGGTCAAGACCCGTAAGAGTTACACCGGAGGCAACGGGTATTTAAGACCGCTTACTTTTATAACCGGCAAATTCGCAGAGGAATCAATTATTTGTTTATTAAATAGTTGAATAGATAAATAATTAATTACTATTAAGTTTAATTAAGCGACAAAAGACGTTAAACATTATTTACGTCATGGACGAGAATAGACAGATTATTAGTTTGACTAATACTCGGCAAGCGACAAACATTTAAAGGGTTAAATGTTAATTTCAGAAATTAAATGGTTCGATTAAGGATTAGGTGAAATCGAGGGGCCAAACGGAAATTAAATCAGTTATAAATATAACTGATTAAGGGAGGCGAAAACCCTAATCCAAAAAGGTGAGATTTTCGGCCTCCCCTTCCTCCCTCTCATGATTCTGACGCCGTCGGTAACCCCACCGCCTCCGTCTCTTTTGTTCTCCGACGACTCATTCGCGAGAACCCTAATCCAAGTCGCCGTCGCCGCCCTGTCGTTTTCACTGCCGCCGACAGCCGCTCACGAAGCCGTCGCCGTTCGCCCTCCTCCATCGCCGCCGCCGCAGCCACCGAGTCGCCGCTGCCCGCCGCCGTCACCGTCGCACCTCGCCGCTGCCTCGACAACCGCCGGCCCTCCTCGCCATCGCCGGCTCCGCCGCCGACAAACCCCAGTCGCGAACCGCGTATCACGCGTGTTCCGCCGTCGTCCGCGAAACCCTAGTTCGCGCCCGATCCGACGTGCGAGTTTCTCTCGGTGCTTGATTCACCGCGTTGAAAATCCGCATCCGCGAAGAAAGTTAGATTCGTTAGACGAATCACGTTCTGCGAAACCCTAGCGTCACCCGTTGACTTTCGGTGTCTCAAGCGTTTGTTTGAATCACCGCTCATGTATATCTAAACTCGTTATAAGTTTAGATTCAATTATTTAATTTATATACATGTTGCGTTTCTCGTTTAACGCGTTTTGGTGTTTGCGCGTTTGGTGATTGTCGAATCCTGTTGATTTCGGTTTATGCTAATTATCTGGTTTTTGCGTTTGTAAATTAATACGTTTTCCGCTGCATATTAAATTAAATGTTAATTTAATTATTTGTTTTGATTTACTCGGTAATCGTTTAATAATTATTCATTGTAAATAATTATTTCTTAAAAAAAATTGCTATTACCGAGACCCGAATGCCACTGTCATAACCCAACAAGATCGGTGTTCGGCGGTGGAGAGGGACGGTCGCCGGAAGTTCACCGAGAGATAGAGAAAGGGAGCGGGTATGTGTGTTTGGTTTGAATGAGAATGAAAAAAAATGAACCTTATCCTTTTTATTTAGGCGAGGTCGTAAAACTTAGGGTTTTTGAGATTTAAACGAAATCGCCAACATCTGCCTTTAGTGAAATCGCCAAGACGAGACATGTGATATTGAGATCGCCAAGGAGTAACCCGAGATCTCCAAGTGATTATATCTTCAGGCGAGATCGCCAAAGTGTAATCCGAGATCGCCAAGGGTTTATATCTTCAGGCGAGATCGCCAAGGACTGAAAGGGACGAAGTCGCCAAGCTTAAATCTCGGTTTGTTTTGTGAAAAAACACCTAAGTGTATTTCGAGATCGCCAAAAAGAAGGTTTGAGGCGAGATCGCCAAGAGGAAATTCCTTTATGCGAGATCGCCTAGTGTAGAGTCGGTCTTATGCGAGATCGCCAAAGGTTATACCTAATTATGGGAGATCGCCAAGGGTAAAATCTCGGGGTGACAACCTTTTAGGCGAGGTCGCTAACAATAAAAGGAAAAATTTAAAAGGTCTTTGATAGCAAGTTTATTAAAAAATTTATTTGAGAATTTTCTTATTTAAGAGTGTTGGTATTGTTATCCACTTAAGCTCAAGCAAGGCAATTTTCAGCAAAATCACTGTGATGTCATTTATCATGTTTTAGTCCGGTTTAATGAAAGTTATGTTGACATTTTATTCCACTAAGTCAAACAGTTATCCTAGCTTTGTCTATTTAGCACTTCAGTCATGCACAACACACATATGGAATTTCTTCCCCCTATTTCTTTAGAGGGAAGTACCGATTTCAAAATGGATGTGTAATTTTTTTATTCGCGTGAACACAAGGTCAGAGTTTCCTTAGTAGATGTGTCACGGAATATTTTCAATGATAATGATGGGACGCGTGAACACAAGGTCAGAGTTTCCTCAGCAGATGTGTCACGGTCAATGGATGTATGTGAGATTTTTCTCACTTATTGATGGATGTGTGACAATTCACACTTATTGGTGGATGTGTGATGAATCACACTTATTGATTGGTTTGAAATCAGCACTTTCCGCAAAAGAAATACTCGAGTGTGTTGGTTAACTTACTTAGCACAGACTTAAGCAGATTTAAAGGATTTTACTAACTGTTTTGACTAAAAGTCCACAATTTCATGGTTTTAAGTGTTTAATCACATGACTTGCCTAATTCTTATTTTGTTGAGCTTACCGACACATCGAATGATAGAATTACTGATCGATTGGATCATATCCTATGGTCAGATCACAAGACCAGAATTATATCATGTTCCACATAGTTTGTCCAACCAAACACCAAAATTTTTTTGTTTTTCTTTTTCAAAGTTTATATTAAGCATTGCAAAATTGCAAAGATTTTGTTCTTGGACTCAAGTACCCATCAAGTTCCTTTACAAAAATTTTTGGGAATTACTCGATTCTAATTTACATGATTTTTATTTATTTTTGCATTTTTTTTTTGGAATTTTCCTCAATTTTTCAGTATTTATTGGAGCATCACTAAAAATTCAAGATTTTGACTTTTTCACCAGGTTTTCAACAAGTGTCTTCACAAAAGTTGTTTGAAATGACTCAATTCTATTTTTAGAGATTTTTATTTATTTTTAAAAATTTTTGTGATTTTCTCCAATTTTTCAACCGTGAGTCTTGACATAAAGACTAAAAATAAATAAGAAAAAAAAATAATTTTGTTATTTTCTGGATATATGATTGACTCTTATGAAATATCTTATTTATGGTCATGAAGGATGACCAAAAAAGAAAAATTAAAGTTAAAATCATTTTACGTTTTTCAAAAAATATTGAAAGATAAAATGTTTTTGGTTTTTCACTTTGGGATTTGAAAAATAGAAAACAAGGTAAAAATCTTTTTGTGTTTTTCAAGTTCAAATTATTGCAAGGTCATGGAGCAAACAATGACAATACCTCTAAAACCTACACAACCTAAGACTAAAGCACTGTTCTAAAAGGAACCTAAAGATGAGCTCAAAGTTAATCATTCCTACTGACTGAACTAGGAAATTAAACCTATTTACATCAAATCCCTTGGTGAAGAGATCTGCCAGTTGATTTTCAGAGGAAACATGAACTAAGGTGATAAGCTTTTTCTCATGACAGTCCCTAATAAAGTGATGCCTAATCTCTATGTGTTTGGTCTTAGAATGCTGAATAGGGTTCTTAACAATGCACATGGCAACAGTATTATTAATGTTAATAGGAGTGGACATGAAATTCAAACCGTAGTCCAGAAGCTAATTCTAGATCCAGAGGACTTGAGAACAGCAAGAGGCAGCTGCAATGTATTCTGCTTCAGTAGGTGAAGTAGACACGATTGACTGCTTCTTGCATTTCCACAAAACGAATCGATTCCCAAGAATTGAGCTCCTCCGGTGGTTGACTTCCTATCCATGTTGCAACCCCCGTAGTTGTTTTGGAGGCATGTTATTCGCTTGGAACATTTGATTTCCAGAGTTAAAGTCAGACATGGTGAAACAAGTTGTGTTTCTTCACAAAAGAGCTTAATGGGTCAAACGGGTCGAGATCTCAGAAATTGCTTCAACGGATGCTAGATTGAGGTTAATTGCTCAAAACCTACAAAACAGACATCATGAAGGTTATTTAGTTTGAATCAATCAAGCAATAAAGTCAAATTTGAAATTTTCAAATTTTCAAGACTTAGAAAATTTTCCAGCCATGTTCTTGAGCATAATCACTAGATCAAAATCAAATTTCATGAAATCAAGTTTTTATTGCACCAATAGTTTAGGAATTTGCTTATGAACAGATTTGTTAACTACAACAAGCTCCAAAAACCACTTAATCTATGTGAAATCAGATCAAATAGTGATTCTTATGAAAAACTTCCAAGAACACAATTTTTGCTCTAAAATCTTCAATACTTGATGTTTTTGAGTGATTCAAGTTGCTATCATCCCTAAATCATGAGTCTAACATGTATGCATGTTTAATTTTGACTCAAAATCAGTGGAAGATGGACTTTATTTTTCAAAAGAAACGCACAACACGTATGCTCTGTGTTCGCATAAATCTGAAAAGCTCAAAAATTGACCCATTTATTGTGATTATTAATGAAAACTAAGCATTCCAACAGATTCAAAATAGGTCAAGGAATCATTTAAACAACTAGGTTTGATGACTTGCATGAGTGATTCTTCAAGTTTTTGAGAAAAACCTCAAGAACATGAAGAACAATTGCTCTAATACCATTTGTCAGGACCAATTTGGAGCCTTTACTCATCCAATTCACAGATCCAAGTGCGGAAATCATGAATCCATGATCAAATCATGTGATTTGCTTGTTGAAATCCTTAGATTTCATGTCTGAAACTCAAGAACACGTGGGTTTTCACACATAAGTGCTCTCTCTCTTCAAACAGTCGTCCAAAAGCTTATTCTAGGTTATTCTAGTGTTGCTATTTATACTGGAGAGAGTACAGGTCGTGATTGCACTGAAATCAAGAGAATGTTATTGAAGTTAGCGAATTTTATGTCATCAGACTGACGAGATCGCCAATAACAACTATGAGATCGCCAAGGCCAAAGCTGAGATCGCCAAGACCATTTGGTGAGCTCGCCAAGGGTTGGCGAGGTCGCCAAGAGTAAACCACTAGGTCGCCAAGACTGATGCCAAGTCGCTAAGAGTAATTCCCGGATCTCCAAGTCTTGGTGAGGTCGCCAAGAATCTTGGTAAGGTCGCCAAGACTCTTGGTGAGGTCGCCAAGAATGTCCAGAAATCACTAATTACACTCCGGAAATGTCAATTATCATTATTGAATCACTAAGGGTTGTTATTATGAAGACACATTCAATTATTAACATTAGCCAAGTAGATTATCATGAAATGACCCAGAATTTGGAATCAGACTTTCACAATGCAATTGAGATGTACAAGGGCAATTTCTTCAATATCAATAATCAACACAAGTTAAGACATTACATATGAAACACAAAACATCAAACACTTGAGTGATTAACATAAGCATTAAGAGAATTGTCCAAGTACAAAATACAAGTTAAAGTGAAAGATTTACAATTTGAGCACAAATACTAAGGATGCTATGTTTGAGTTGCCACCAACCCTAAGAAGATCTTACAGAATGGAAGGATGTGCTGACTTTTTTCACAATCATTTACATTTCACGAGCTTGTTAATTGATTGAATGTCCAGCTTGAATAATTTGGATCATGTGTTAACATCATAACATAATTTTCCCATTTGTTAGGTAAAGCTTTCAGAAATTTCTTTTTCAATTCATCATTCTCCTTTGTAACTTGCAAAAATTCAAGTTCATTTATTAAATGTGAAATTCTTGCAATCAAGTTAGACATTTTCTCATTCTCACAGTGCCCAAAATTATCAAATTCTTTCTTCAAAACTTTCTTTCGAGTCTTTTTATATTGCTCATTACCCTCACACCTTTCTGCAATAGCATCCCACAATTCCTTAGAAGTTGTATAATTCTTAAACTGATGCATCAAATCTTTAGGTAACGCCGTTATAAGAAAACTGTAAGTTTTCTTCTCTCTTGCAAAAAGTTTTCTTTCATTAGCATCTAAATCACTTATCATCTTTGGCTTTCGAGCACTTAGCATTAGACACTCATACTACTTTTCAATTGGTATCCAACAATCAACATCTTGAGAAAGTATGTATGATTCAAATCATTTCTTCCAATTATGGTAATCCTCCAATCTTAACAACTTAGGAACTTTCTGAGTTGTTCCTATTTCATTATCATAACTCATCATGAGTTGCATTGAAGTTTGAGTAGCTGTAAATGCTTGATAATCACTCATTTTGAAGTTTTGATATTCGATTATTCATTTTTAAAACTTCAAACTCAAAAACAAAGATATTAGAGATTGATTTTGAAAATCAAATATGAAGTAACAATGTAGATCTCGTTGAGATGGTCGTTTTGACTGGTTATGGGTCTTGTAACTTGTTGATACCTGATATGTGCATTGTATGAAGTATCCAATCAAGATTCAAGAACCAAGTTCAAGGCTAGGTTACTGTCAGCCGAACCTAGTCCGAACCATGAGTTCAGACCTGTCGAACTTGTGGTTCGCTAGGAGTTCGGCCACCAGGCTATAAATAGTGAGCTTGATCATTGTTTGTGTACGAATGTGCAGTAGAGCGAATCTTAAGTGTGTGTTTCTGAGGTGTAATTCTCTGTGTCTCTGTTCTAAGTGTTACTGATTGTAATTGTTCTTTGATCAATAAAACAATCGGTTAATTACTTGTTTCATATCCGTTATATCTAGATTGAGTAGACAATCCAACGCTCACGACTTTTCAAGTGGTATCAGAGCGTTCTTGTCCATTCTACTGATCTGTGGTTGCTATTTTTGGAGTTTTTGCAATGAAATGAGTACTTTTCGGTGATTTGCAAGTGTTTTTACAAAATTTTGATGACTTCGATCGAGCCTTTTGTGAAAATTTTGCTCCTAAATCATTCCTCATCATTTTTTATGATCCTCTGCTGCAAATCTCATCAAATTCTGTCCAAAATTGAAATTTTTGAGCGAAAATGGTGAAGTTCGGATGTTACTTTTCAGGTTCGAACTAACTTCTCCGAAGTCCTAGTTCGGACAGAGTTCGGACGAGTTCGTTTCGAGTTCGGTCATAGTTCGGTCATAGTTCAGAGTTTGTTCTTGTTCGGTAGTAGTTCGGTCGAGGTTCGGCTTCGTTTGTAGTTCAGAACAAGTTCGGAACTGATTCGGTACAAGTTTGGAAGGAGTTCTGTGTTCGTTCGGCACTATTAAGGTTTGTTTGACGTTCGGACTATTGTTTGAGGTTCGGAGAGAGTTCGGAACAGGTTCAGACAAGGTGTTTAAGTTCAGATAGGGTTCGGACGATCAGAACTTTAATATTTTCAACGATGTCGGAATATCAAGCTTTTTTCGTGATGCAGAGTGCGATGCAGACCATGATGAATTTTGATAACGAAATTGGAACAAGTCAGAAAGTTCCCAAGTTGTTGAAGTTGGAAGATTATCAGAATTTGAAACAACGATTTTCTGCTTACATAAGCAGGACTGATATCGATTTGTGGATTCCAATCAAGAAGCTTTATCAACATCCGACTGATCAAGGAGATTTCAAGGAAGTTCATACCTTCGACATTGCTGAAAGGAAATCATATGAGCTTGAACAAAAGGCGTTCGGCTATTTTACAATGGTGTTACCCACTGAGTTGCTACATCAATTTAGTACTTGCAAGAAATCTAAGCAATTGTGGGATGCATTATCAGCAAGATGTGAGGGTAATGATGAATACAAGAAGAGTCGAAGAAAGGTGTTGAATAAAGAATTTGATAATTTCCAACATTATGACAATGGGAACATTACTGCTCTTGTTTCACGGTTTTCACATCTGATTAGTGAATTAAAGGTAGTTGGAATTGAGAAAACCGATGCTGATTTGAAGGAAAAGATTATGGAAGCTTTGCCTGAAAAGTGGGAGAACTATGTTTTGTTACTCACTCATGATAAGGAATACTCTACATTGACATTTCACGAGCTTATTGGAAAACTTAATGCTCGGGAAATGGAAATGTTAAATTCAAAGAACTGAAGTGCTACTTTACAAAATCCTGAGTTGTATCATGGTGAGAATACTGCTAGCATGAATGCTAAAGCAAAACCATATCTAAGTTCTGCACCTAGTGTTGCTTTTATGGCTGGAGTTTCTCGAAATTCTGATTCTTTAAAAGTCTACAATTTTACCATTCCAAATTTCACAAATCAGAATGCTTTGTCTGCTGAAACAACAGATGATTATGCTAAAATGATTTCTGCTTTAATTACATCATCTTTTGGGTTGGTTATCAAGAATGTTGCTGATGCAAAGATTACAAGAGATGATCTTGATGAACTTAATGATGATCAGTTAAACGAATTAGATTTCGCTTGGCAATATGCTATGCTAGGTCAAATATCAAAACGATTTTTAAAGAAACATGGCAGGAGTTCATCTGATTTCAATAGTAAATTGGTATTTGATAAATCCAAGTTGAAATGTTACAAATGCTCAAAGCTTGGACATTTTGCTAAAGAATGTCAACAAGCTCATGGAAGCAAACCTCCTTTTACTCAACCATCGTCAAGTAATGCAAACAAGACAGTCTTAACTAGTCAGAATGATGGTGTTTATTGTTTTGGTCAAAAACTGCCTAAGCAATTAGTTGATCAAACTTTGTATGTGAGGTAGCGTGTTTGATGTAAATAAGGATGAAAATGTAAGTTTGGAGCTTGACACGAGGATGTAACGAGGGAAAATCCAAGTATCCTTGAGTATCCTCAAGGAGCCTGGCAAAAAACCTCGGGGGCCGGTTCAAAGTACCTGCCTCCTAAAACTTTTATATGATGAAAGTATTTGGTACAAAGTAAATGAGCTCGAAATCTAAGTGTTACAGAGAGTTTTGATAGCGAGTATCGTGTGTTGTGTGTGTGTCCTCCTGAATGAATGACCTAGAGCTCGTTTAAATAGTCAAAAATACATTAACTAACTAGGCTAAAAACTAGGGATTGAGTCTTCAAGTCTTTGTGAACGTTGGAGTCAGTTACAACACGTCCCATAAAGCTTTGACCGAGTCTTTAGCCATCATTTACACGTCCCTTAATACCTGCAATCAATTAAGACACGTGGACAATTGTAACGGTTAATCAGATAACTGTAGCTCAGGATCCTTTGAGCTTCTGGCGAGCATCCTGAAATAATATAACCAACTGTCCTATATTTTAGGGATTCTCCCAACTAAGCCAATATGAATGTTGTGGACCACTTAGTCCACGTTCTATATCATTTGTCCGAGTCTTTAGGCTTGCCTACATGTTTCTTTGACCCTGCAATTAATAAGACACATGGGAAAAACAAACGGGTTAGTTGATAACTGTAATTCAGGATGCTCGAACCTGCCAGGATCCTGAACTTGCATAAGGATACCAAACCATTTGAGCTGCTGCCAGGATCCCGGATTATCAGCCCTAACAATTGCCCCTGAATTTTAACAGTTGTCGACCAAGAAGACGGCTGTAAAAATTCAAACTCAGCGTCATCTCTTGAAATAATTACGAAGGTGACTCGTTAGATCCTGATTTGATAGCAACACAACTTCTCATGTGATTTCCCCATAAATAACTCCAAGTTGCTGTCTTCCCCATACATCAGTCGGAACCCTGTCGATTGCTCTTTTTGTATTTCCTGCATATATATGACTTAGTAGCATTTTGATCATCATGGTGTGCCGTGTATGCTTTTAATTATTTTGAAAAATGTTTGAATGAGGATCCTACAGGATGCTCAGCATAGTTTAGTTTAAAAACTCAAAAGTTTATTAAAATTTTGTCAATGTTAACAAACCATGATGCCATCTAATACTTAGTAATAAAAATACGTATTAAACGCAGTATCAATATAACCTGTTTGAGAATACTCCAACCGTAGAGGTAGTCAGGATCTCTAAGGATCCTTAGGAATCCTTAAGATAGACTTGATGAAATTCCGATTTTAAGGCATAAAATACCTTAAAAACCTTGAGCACTTGTGAATAAGTTAAACTGGGGTCAAGCCCAATCTTGTATTCTCGCAGTGTAAAACGTTTTATAAATCTTGGGTCTAAGCCAACTGGGGTCAAGCCCGAAACTTGAGAGACACAAGTGTGTCTAAGCCTTAATTAATGCGAGAGCATCAACAACCTTTGCTAACCTGAGGACAAGCTCATAGATACTTGGGACTAAGCCAACTGGGGTCAAGCCCATAACTTAGGAGACACGAAGGTGCCTAAACCTTAGTTAATGTGAGAACATTAAAAACCTTTGTTATTCTGAGGACAAGCTCAAAAATACTTGGGACTAAGCCAACTGGGGTCAAGCCCAAAAACTTGAGAGACACGAAAGTGCCTAAACCTTAGTTGACATGAAAATGCCAAAAACCTTAGAATCTTTACGAGATGACACGTCTGCCACCCATTTTGAAGTGCACTCTATGGCCAACAGTGATGAAATTATCAGCCACCCTCAGATGGACTGGTCGCACCACCTTGAACCATAGGCCACCACCGTGCGCTCCTGGCGAGGGTCTTGCGCTCCTGGCGATTCCCATTAGTGAACGAGAAGGTGAAAACCTCCTAAACCTTTTGACAGCATTCAGAATGCCTTAGACTTAGAAGAGGTGATCAGCCTCTAGCTTATGTTTGGACGCTCGAAGCACCTACAAAACACTTCAAGGCTTGGTGAGGGGTGGGTGTTAGCTTGGCTAACACCCCTCCGATGCCTAAGTCAGTACATATTCCACGAAAATAATAATGTGAAATTGACATAAGGGTAAAAATCATACCTGAGGTTCTCGAAGTTTAGACAAGGATTCCTTGATATGCTCAAAGGATCTAGAAAGCACTTACATAAAATATAACTTCAAGTGAATTGCATTCCAAGCTCTTGGGAGCAGCTCACCTTCCATAGTAGCCAACCTATATGCTCCCTTTCCAGCTTCTGAATCTATTAAATAGGGACCTTCCCATTTAGGCGCGAGTTTCCCATGTGCCGGATTGGTTGTATTTTGAAAAGCTTTCCTGAGTACCAGATCTCCTACTTGAAATCTTCTGATTCTGAGATTCCTGTTATAAGATTTGGCTATCCTTTGCTGGTATGCTGCCATCCTAAATTTTGCGAGGTCTCTGATTTCTTCAATTGTTTCAAGATCTTCAAGGAGCTCTTGCTTGTTTGCTTCAAAATCCCGGCAGCTTGTTCTCGCGGTTGGCATCACCATCTCAGTGGGAATTACAGCTTCGGATCCAAACACTAAGGAAAATGGTGTTCGACCAGTAGCATTTTTGGAGGTCGTTCTGTCGGCCCATAATACGAAAGGTAGCTCTTCAGCCCATCTTCCTTTCTTGTCTCCTAGCTTCTTCTTGAGATTATTGATGATGATTTTATTGCTCGATTCTGCCTGGCCATTAGCTTGTGGATGTATGGGAGTTGAAGTTACCATCTTGATGCCCCATGCCTCACAAAAACTTGTTGTCCTTTTTCCAATAAATTGAGATCCATTGTCACACACTATTTCTGATGGAATTCCAAATCTTGTCAAGATATTCCTTTTGATAAAGGAAATTACTTCCTTTTCTCTAACTTGAACAAAAGCTTCGGCTTCAATCCACTTAGAAAAGTAGTCTGTCATGGCTAGCATGAAGACTTTTCCTCCAGGTGCTACAGGCAGCTTACCAACTATATCCATGCCCCATTTCATGAACGGCCACGGAGACGATATTGAATGAAGCGGCTCAGCAGGCTGATGGAGGATATTGCCGTGCCGCTGGCATGCATCACACTTCTGAACAAAGGCCATTGCATCCTTTTTCATAGTAGGCCAGTAGTATCCTGTCCTCAATACTTTAGAAAATAGTGATCTGCCCCCAGTGTGGTTGCCACAATCACCTTCGTGAATATCCTGCAGTACTGCAAGTGCTTCAGGCTGCTCGAGGCATCTCAAATATGGTCCTGCAAGAGATTTCTTATATAAGATACCATTTATTATTGAATATGGAATTACCTTTGTTCGGAAGAGTCTAGAGTTCTCGTTTTTGGGGATTTCTCCTTCTTGAATAAATCTCCTGATAGGATAGGTCCAGGATTCTTGAGGATCCTGAGAGTCTGTCATTTCTTGATCTTTATCTGTTGTAACATCATTAACTTCTTGTTCTTCAATTGCCGGTGTCAGGACGTGAGTTATGGGAATCTTGACACCTTCTGGGATCCTTAAAGATGATGCTAAATTTGCCAAAGCATCAGCTTCTGCGTTTTCTTCTCTAGGTACCTGTGATATGCTGCAATATTCAAAGGATAATGCTAATTGTTTTACAAGGTCTAGATATTTGGTTAGCCTTTCGCCTTACACTGCATAGGATCCATTAAATTGGTTAGTTAATAACAAGGAATCAATAAAAACTTGAATGTGTTGGATACCCATATCTTTAGCGAGTTGTAATCCTGCAATTAAAGCTTCGTATTCGGCTTCATTATTAGTAGCCTTGAATTCACAGTGGATAGATAGAGGGATAATGTCCCCCTGTGGCGATTTCAGTAGCGCACCCAATCCTGTACCTCTAACATTAGATGCTCCATCTGTATACAAGACCCAGCTGCCTGAAGCTTCTTCAAGCTGCTTGACTTCTAGTTCAACTTCTGGCAGTATGTCGCTGCTGAAATCAGCCACAAAGTCTGCTAAGGCCTGTGACTTGATCGCTGTTCTTGGTTCATATATGATGTCATAGGCACTTAATTTAACTGCCCATTTCGCCATTCTTCCAGACATCTCTGGCTTTCTTAGGACACACTTAATAGGATAGTTAGTTTTTACATAAATAACATGAGTTTCAAAATAATGCCTTAACTTTTGAGAAGCCATGACAAGAGCTAAGATTAATTTTTCTAAATAAGAATACCTGGTTTCAGCATCTAGCAATGTTTTGCTTACATAGTATACTGGATGCTGCTGCCCCTCATGATCCTTCACAAGCACAGCACTTACTGAGCTGCCTGAAACTGCTAGATAGAGAGACAGTGGCTCGCCTTTAACTGGTTGCATCAGAAGCGGAGCGGATGACAAATATTCTTTCAAGGAGCTCAGAGCTGCTTCATGCTTCTCACCCCATTCGAACTTTTTGTTCTTCTTCAATATGTCATAGAATTCTTTGCTCTTTTCGGAAGATCTTGATATGAATCTGTTAAGAGCTGCTACTCTTCCAGTCAGTCTTTGAACTTCTTTAACATTTGTTGGAGACTTCAAGTTTATAATAGCTTGTATCTGCTCGGGGCTGGCTTCAATTCCCCTTTCAGTAACCATAAAGCCTAAGAACTTGCCGGCTTTTACTCCGAAATGGCACTTGGAAGGATTCAATTTCATGTTGAATTGGTCTAGGATATCAAAAGTAGCTTCAAGATCTCTAGGGTGGTCCTTCGCTTTTTTCGATTTCACCACCATATCATCGATGTATACTTCCATGGTGTCCCCCAGCTTGTCTTTAAACATCATGTTGACTAGCCTTTGGTATGTAGCACCTGCATTTCGTAAACCAAAAGTCATTGCAATATAACAATAAATACCTGTGGGAGTCATGAAGGCCGTGTCTTCCTGATCTGATGGTTCCATTTGAATTTGTTGAAAGCCCGAAGATGCATCCATAAAGGTCAACATCTCGTGCCCGGCAGTCGCGTCCACCATAGAATCAATATGTGGTAGAGGGAATGGGTCTTTTGGACAGGCCTTGTTTAGGTCTGTGTAGTCTACACATACCCTCCACTTACCATTCTTCTTTTGGACTACCACCACATTAGCCAACCAGCGAGGATACTTAACTTCTCTGATCATTCTTGATTTGAGCAGCCTGTCAACTTCCTCTTGGATTATGACGTTTCTCTCAGGAGCGAACTTCCTTCTCTTCTGATGTATTGGCCTGAAAGATTCATCTATACCAAGTTTATGAGTAATAATATCTTTAGATATACCTATCATGTCTTCATGTTTCCATGCAAATGTTGTGACTCTGGACTTTAAGAGGCTCACGAGCTGCTCCTCAGTATCCTCAGGAATATTTGTTCCTACCAACACTTTGATTTCAGGATCTTCAGGATTGAGTTGAACTTCTTTGGTCTCCAATTCCTTTGTCATCTGAACTCTTCGTGCTGGTTTCTTTAATTGCTATGCTGGCTTTGACTTGATAGTGTTCTTCATAGCAGAAGTGTAGCAGTCTTTGGCTTCTTGTTGATCACTTAGTATTCTTACAACTCCCCAAGGTGTGGGAAGCTTCACACATTGATGATAGGTAGATGGAACTGCTTTCATGTCATGGATCCATGGCCTTCCCAAGATTACATTGCAACAAGGCAGGGAATCAATAACGCAGAATTTCTGCATGGAATTGACTCCTTCTACGTAAACAGGAAGTCTGATGTCTCCAACCGTATGCTTGGTTTCTCCGCTAAATCCTACTAATACTGAGGATCTTGGAATTATCTCTTCTTCGGGAATGCTCATCTTCTTAAGCACGTCCAATCGAATAATGTTGACTGAGCTGCCATTGTCTATCAGGATCCTGCGAACATAATGGTTAGCAATACATAATGTAATTACCAGACTGTCATGATGAGGATCCTGGATGTCCTGCTTATCAGTTTCGTCAAAAGAAATGACTTTGTCTTCAGTCAATATTGCATTCTTCTTTGGTCGACTGCCTTGATCCATTTTAGCCTCCTTGGCATGTCTTTTTGCTGATGAGAAAGAGGCCCCACATATGTCAGATCCTCCGGAGATGAAGTTGATCACTTTAGCATCTGCTGGTGGTGATTGCGCTCTTTTGGGCAGCTCAGAAGCTTCTTGAGTTTTACTCTTCTTCCTGCCGAACAATTCCTTGAGATGCCCCTTGCTGAGCAGGTAACTGATCTCTTTCCGAAGGGCTATGCAATCATCTGTTAAGTGCCCAAAGTCTTCGTGGTAGGCACACCATTTAGACTTATCTTTCCATGATCCTTGTTTATCCGATTTTCTTGGCCACCTGGCTTTATCACCTAGATCCTGCAAGGCACATAACAAACCACTTGTGTCAACCGAAAAGCAATAATCAGATACCTTTGGGAAGTTCTCTTCGTCGTCTTCCTCTTCCACTTCGTTGACCCTTGGATTATCATTACGATAATAGGGTTTGTTTCTTTGTTGTTTCCCGGGAGAGTTTGTCCTTCTGCCCGACGTTTCTTCACCTCTTTTTTGGATCTTCTTATCGTCTTCCAACCTGATGAACCTCAGTGCCCTTGTTCTGACCTCATCAAGGTTCCTGCAAGGAGTCATAACCAAATCATCATAAAATCGGGAATCCCCTCTAATCCCCATTTTGAAGGCTTCTACAGCAGCAGCCATATCCAAGTTAGGGATATCTAGAGCTTCTCGACCAAATCTGGCCACGTAATCCCTTAGGGATTCACTGGGCTTCTGAACTATCCTGTACAAATCACCAGTGAGCTTCTCAAAGCTCCTGCTGCAAGAAAACTGGTTATTAAACAAGTTAACCAAGTGGGGAAAAGAAGTAATAGTATTAGGAGGGATACTGAGTAGCCATTTCAAGGCTGGTCCTGTCAGTGTTGAACCAAATCCCTTGCATAAGCAAGCTTCTTTGATGTTTGCAGGAATGGGGTTGATCTCCATTCGCTCCCTGTATTGTGCCACGTGCTCCTCAGGATCTGTGGTTCCATCGTAGAGTTTCATGTTGGGGGTCTGAAATCTTTTCGGTATCTCTACGTCACAGATGGGCCATGCAAATCTGGATATCCTGTGGCTGCCCGCTGGCACTTCAGGAATTTGGACGAATAACACCAGGAACACTTGAGATCATGTCTTTCAATCTCTGAAGTTCCCTGGCGATGACGGGGTTAATACCTGCATCCTGCACAATTCCTTGGTTAGGGTTAGTATAATAATTATCAAAGTTGTTACCAGCCCTGGAAGTTCGTAGAGGGATTTGAGGTCCATATCCAGTATCTCTAACGACGGTTGGCTCAGTCGTAGTCTCCACTTGCATGGGGATGAAGTCTCCCTCATGCATCTCCTGAGATGAACCTGGGAATGTGCCTGTAGAGACAGTAGGGTTAGAAAATAAGGATCCTTGAGGATCCTGAGCTGCTCGGAAGCGGCTCCGATATGGTTGGAATGGCTGAGATGAGGATCCCTGTGGCATCTGTGGAGTAGGCATTGCTGATTGCTGACTCCAAGGCTCATGAGGGTTCGTTGCAGCAAACCGCTGTGGCTGAGATACAGGTTGTTGCATTGATACCGTTGGCACCCGGTGACTTAGCGACCCGGATGGTTGCTGACTCGAGCATCTCGGCGGCTGCTGACTTCCATATCCACCGTAATAAGATTCTAGGGGCTGCTCGGAGTAGAACCCAGAGTATCCCAGATCTGTCACTCCGGGACTCTTCTGTTGCTGAGGGCCCGAAAATCTCGCAGTAGTAGTTGTTGCAACACCTGATTTTTGAGCAGTGAAGGGGTTTATTTTCTGTTTTGGCTGCTCCGATATTTCCGGAGAGTCGAACCCGAATGATTTTGGCATCAACGGGCTAATCTCCTCCACTGGTTTCTTAGATTTCTTCAATTCCATGATCTCCTTCATCATTATCTCGTTGGTTTTGCTTTGTTCATCCGCACGGGCCTTCATCTGCCTGATCAAAACATAGAGATCGTCATTAGAAATAGCAGAGTTAGTGGACGTACCTTGAGAACCAGTAAAAGTAGGGTATTCCGTTCTTTTAGCATCAGTATCAGTTGCTTTCTTCGTCATTGGGGGAAGACCGGTGCTCACAGTCGGTTTAGTGGACGAAACAGATTTTGAAGTAATCTTTGGTTGAGTCGACATTTTCAAGAATTGGTTATGGGAAGAAGATCAAGGCTTTTAGCTGAATTCAAACACCTTTTGCCCCACGGTGGGCGCCAAATTGTTTTGGTCAAAAACTGCCTAAGCAATTAGTTGATCAAACTTTGTATGTGAGGTAGCGTGTTTGATGTAAATAAGGATGAAAATGTAAGTTTGGAGCTTGACACGAGGATGTAACGAGGGAAAATCCAAGTATCCTTGAGTATCCTCAAGGAGCCTGGCAAAAAACCTCGGGGGCCGGTTCAAAGTACCTGCCTCCTAAAACTTTTATATGATGAAAGTATTTGGTACAAAGTAAATGAGCTCGAAATCTAAGTGTTACAGAGAGTTTTGATAGCGAGTATCGTGTGTTGTGTGTGTGTCCTCCTGAATGAATGACATAGAGCTCGTTTAAATAGTCAAAAATACATTAACTAACTAGGCTAAAAACTAGGGATTGAGTCTTCAAGTCTTTGTGAACGTTGGAGTCAGTTACAACACGTCCCATAAAGCTTTGACCGAGTCTTTAGCCATCATTTACACGTCCCTTAATACCTGCAATCAATTAAGACACGTGGACAATTGTAACGGTTAATCAGATAACTGTAGCTCAGGATCCTTTGAGCTTCTGGCGAGCATCCTGAAATAATATAACCAACTGTCCTATATTTTAGGGATTCTCCCAACTAAGCCAATATGAACGTTGTGGACCACTTAGTCCACGTTCTATATCATTTGTCCGAGTCTTTAGGCTTGCCTACATGTTTCTTTGACCCTGCAATTAATAAGACACATGGGAAAAACAAACGGGTTAGTTGATAACTGTAATTCAGGATGCTCGAACCTGCCAGGATCCTGAACTTGCATAAGGATACCAAACCATTTGAGCTGCTGCCAGGATCCCGGATTATCAGCCCTAACATTTATGATTGGGGAAAATATTTTGACTCATCTACTTTGATTGTTACTCATGATCAACAAGAAGAATATTGTTTAGACACAAGTTCAGATACAAGTTCAGCACCGAGTTCCTATGAATCTGCTAAAAACCTGGAAAGTTTGTTGAAGGAAAATGCTTCGTTGTTGAATAAATATCAAAAGCTTTCTGAGGAATTCCAGTTGGTTAATTCAGAGTTGGACATTTCTGAGGAACATGAGAAGGAATTGGTTTTGAAGAATGACTGTTTACTTACAAAGATCAAATTGCTGAATGAAGTTTTAGAGATTCTAAAACAAGATAAAAAGGATGTTGAAGCTGCAAATGCAAAGATCTATGAAGAGAGGGATGAGTTGGTGAAAAAAGTCAAGAAATGGAAGGATGAAGCAGAGGATGCTGCTAATGATTTTCAAAATTTGTTTGAAAAGTCAAAAATCAAGCTTGATTTGCTGACAAAGGATGCTGAAGAATCTGCTGCTAAGATTGCAAGTTATCAAGCTATCATGGAAAAATATTTGGATGAGAAGCGGGAATTGGTTAGTGTTAATAAAGTTCAAACTGCAAATTTGGAGATTCAAAAGCGCAACGAAGATAAATTGAAGGAAGAATTGATTGAGGGAATGGAGAATCTACGCATGCAGAAATATGAGACGCATAAGGTTGCAAAGCGATTGATTGCTACTGAGAAGGAGTTGGCTGAAGCTCACCAACAAATTCCAGAATTAAAGATTCCAGTAATTGATCCAAATCGATTGCTGAATAATGTCTCTAATTCTCAAGTGTTCATAAGTTTTCTAGCTAAAGATGAACATTTCGAAAAGATGTTTGATAAGACAGCTTCACCTCCTACTCATATCAAAGAAGCTTTCAAAGAAGTTAAGGAAAAGGTTGAAGAGGTTAATTACTCAAAGTTTTCATCATCTAACTCTGAGGAAGAGAAGGTTGTGAAGAAAAAGAAAAATAAGAAGACTAAGAAGAAGAAAGGCAAGACATCTGAGATTCCTCCAGCTCCTAAGTTTGTTTCTGGTTCATCTTCTGCTGATAATGAGAAATCAGCTACTTCAAGTGAAAAGATTCGTTCCCAACTTGAATTTAATGAGACGATCTTCTTTGAACAGAAAAATCTTAAAGATATCAAAGCTGAGTTTTAAAAGTTAGCAAAGGTTTGACATTTGAATTCAAATTTCGAGGAAAAAGTTGTTGGAAAAAACTGTTGGTTTGGGTTATAAAGCACAGAATGTCAAAGCTGAGGAGGTTCCAGCATCCACATCACAAGATTTGAAGAAACTTAAGATGAAACAGGTGAAGAAGGAAGTTTTGAAAGCTGAAAAGGCTCAACCTGAGCGTTTTTACAAACTCAAGGGTTTAGAACATATATTCTCCGACAAAGAATTTCCTCTTCATTGTGTCGATGCTCGGAAGATTTCCGAAGTTTTTGAAAAGAAAGATGCTTCAAGAACCTTGAAGACTAAAATTGCCAAATGTTCTTCTGATGGTTCTCATTCTCGAAGCCTAACATCTAAATGGGTACATGATCGCCGACATCAGGTATATAATATTCCTTTTGATCATGTTCGAGATATTCATATTTGTGAATCTGTGCAGGCACCTAAAATGTGGGACAAATCTGAACGTATATGTTATGTTTGCCGCCAAAAATGGCATATGGCAAAAGAATGTCCACTTCCTGCTGAATCAAACCAAAGGTTTCAACAAAAACCAGCTTTTTGGTAATCCTGCCAAACCAAGGTTCATTAATGAACAAGGCAGAGCTTTTTATGAATGTGAACCTACATTCTTTCTAAAACAAAAACGTTTTGTTCCTATGTTTCAAAAGGTTCAAAATGTAGGTTCTTCATCACAGTCCCCTATGATTGATTCATCAAAAACTGAATTACCAAAACGATCACAACAATGGAAACCCAAAGTGGTTTCTAAGAAAAATCAGGACACTGGTCGACCTGAAGCGATCAGCTTCGGGTCATTAATGAACTAATCAGTTTGACCAGTGTGCAGGTACTTCTAGAAGACCTATCGACGATTGAAAAGTTGTTGATGGAGGAGTATTCTGCTTAATTTAAATTGCTTGTTATAAATTTTTCTAACCTGCAAATTTTTGATACTCTAAACTGCAAGGTATCCGTGTTGATTGATCAATTTTTCTTTCTTTATGCATTTTCAATTGATAAAAACCAAAAATAGCGTCATGTTATTATAAAATGAAAATCCAAAAATAGACTTTTCATTTTAAGGGGGAGAAATGCATGTAAGGGGGAGAAATTGTAAGAATGCATGTTAAGGGAAGAAGGTGAATACATGCAAAATATATAAAGAAGGTGAATACATGCACAATATATAAAATTTTAAGAATATAAAATTTTGAGAAATTGATCATTGGGAAATGATGGTACATTGGCTTATGTATTTGAGTCATGGATAGAGTAGATGAAAGGGCCATAAGATAATTGTTTGATGTGTTTGGTAGGCTCGGCAAATCAGAAAATATTCAGATGTGATATACACTAAATACTATTGCTTAACCATGTGGATAACATCTTGATGCGTATTTCATGACAAAAAGAAAAATAAGTGTGAAAATCAAAATGAGAAGTCACTGTGTATACATGTGTTCTTTTTGCAAAGATTAAACTTGTTTGATTTTTTTTTTGTCAAACGATCGGACTTTCTCTACGTGTCCACAAGACCGACCTGATTGTTCTTCGTTTGACGTTCTGTTTTATTTTCTTTGGTGTGTCGTATAACTCATCGGACTTTCTCTGCGTGTACGGGAGTACCGACCTGATTGTTGTTGGGTTATACAATTTCAACTTGTTTTATTTCTTTATTTTGTTAAATCTGAGGTCTTATCTGGGCATCAAAAGATCGACCTTAAGGTAGACGATTTAACGTTCTTATTTCTTTTTGCATGGAACACAGTTGATAATTTCATGAAAATATTATACTTCGTGAAAATTCACAAGTGTATTACAAAAAAGCAAAAGAAAAGGAAAAAAGAAAAAGGAATACGTCTGATAGTGTTGGATACACTGGTCAAAGCAAATCTAATCAATACCTTAACATATCCATATTTAATGAGTATAATTCTGCCTGAGTTTAAGATGGACAAATTATACCGGCAATCAGCATTACTTTTGGGCTTCAATTAATTGAAATTGAACTGTAATTCAGTGCGTTATGTTCAGTATGATCCCATATAGTGATATTTCTCATACCAAAAATAGTGTCTGATTCTGTATTGCAATTTACATTTCTTTTTAGATAAGTACAAAAAGATTTTTTGTGTGTTTTAGCATAAGTTGGAAAAATCAAAAAGATTTTAGGTTTGTTTTGATATAAACTTTCTAAGAGCCAAAAAGATTTTATTTGTTCTTTATTTTCGATCTAATCAGCATGTGATACAAATTCAATTTTCAAAATCATATCTTGGAGTCTCGAAGAGACGTTTTGCGCCAAGATTATTTAAATTTTGAGCAGGTTGCTAAAGTGAAAGAAATCACAACTTCAAGTCTTCTGAAGCTGTTGATAAAAGACCAAAGATACACCAGACATCATCAAGTATTCAAGATCAAGCTACGATCAAGTTGAGGAAGAGTTTGTTCGAAGATTCATTTCATTTGATGAACGGATTCTACACTTGAAAGGGAGCTTGATTGAAGGTACAGATTTGATGATGTCGAATAGATACTGCACACACGACGAGGGGGAGTTTGTTAATACCTGACATGTGCGTCGTGTGAAGTATCCATTCAATATTCAAGAACCAAGTTCAAGGCTAGGTTACCGCCAGCCGAACCTAGTCTGAACTAGGAGTTCGGACCTGCCGAACCTAGGGTTCGCTAGGAGTTCGGCCAGCAGGCTATAAATAGTGAGCTTCATCATTGTTTTGTGTACGAGTGTGCAGTAGAGTGAATCTTAAGCGTGTATTTCTGAGGTGTAATTCTCTATGTCTCTGTTCTAAGTGTTACTGATTGTAATTGTTCTTTAATCAATAAAACAATCGGTTAATTACTTGTTTCGTATCCGTTATAGCTAGATTGAGTAGACCAACGCTCATGACTTTTCATAACTCTTTGCAGAACAAAATTTATGTCAATTTCAGTGTAGGATCGTTAATAGTTATGATTAAACTAAAACAAAAACCCTCTACTTGTAAATATAACCCTGCGGAATTAAAGTTATACTTCACTTTACTCTAGCAGATTTAGTTCTCTTGTATTAGGTAGTGTTTGATTTGCATAAGTATAGTAACAACGAAGTAAGAAATACTCGGCACTATTTGCATTAACTCAAAATTACACTATTAGAAGGTGATCAAGAACCGTGTGTAAAACTAAGAGCTAACTATGCTATATATAGTACAGATGAGATCAATAACAGCCATTGATCTCAAACGATCTAATCTAAACCGTTTAATACAAAGTCAAATACAAACTACCAAAAGCATAAACTTCGACAATTGGAATAACTTGCGTGTGATCAGCATCATACTACTTTTGAAGAGCGGCTTGGGTAGATTTAGAATTAATCGAGAAGCTTTTGCAGGATTGGACTTGCTGAAAAGACATCTCAGGAAAAGTCCGGTTGAACTCATTATCTGGGGGATAATCGAGTTCACCCGGAATATTCGCTAGTTAACAAAATTGCTTCTTCTGCTTGAACTCCCAGTTCCGCTTGAAGTTTAGAATTCCGCTTCAACTTCAGCCGGAACTTAACAAAACTGGATTTCAGCTGGAAATCTCCTAAGCAAAATATTCCTTACAATCTCCCCCTAAGCTGATGCTGTCAAATTATTCTTTACTTCAAAGTTTATCTTCAAAATTGACTTGTACCCAAAAATTCTTCTCCTTGACCTACTTGTCAACCGACTTGATGTTGGCATCTGGATTTTGAGCAAGCTCTTTAGAGTTAGTTTTAGTCACCTTCACATGTTTGAACGTTGCCCAATCTATTTCACTCCATTCAGTCTAAACTGAAATGGATTCATGAACAGTGAAGGTGCCATCAGCTCTGTATATGTAAAACAGCTTCTTTTCTTCTTCCCAAATGATAAATTTGATCTCACTAACAGGTTCTTCTTCTTCTTCAGCTGAGTCATCATCTAAACTGCTTCTGTAGAGCATTCCACAATCAAGCACAGTTGGTTCAATGAGAAGCCTTAACATGTGCTCAGCTCTTGAAGGACTTAGAATTTCTTTAAGTTTCAGAATGATGTCAGTCATTTGTAGTCCAGTTAGAAGTGTAGTAGCCTTGTGAGCATTCACTACTTAGGTTGTGCCATTTGCTAATTGGAAGGAGAAATCAAAATTTTCTTCAATTACTGTTCACCCAATGATTTTGTTCTTTCTGGGTGGCCCTTTCCTTCTTTTGCTTTGATCTTTCTTCCTTTTGACATGCAACATCTTCCTCTTTTTCAATTTCCTCTCTTCATCAGAGTCACTTGCTGATTCTTTCACAACAGGTGCTTTGCCTTTTCAAGAGGATGAAGAGGGGCCAGGTTGAACTTCATTGGTTTGGCAGGAGGGGTAGGAGCATTGGTAGTGGCTTATGGTTCTCTGATGGTGAATGGAGGTAGGGAAGTTTGAGATGGTGATTTATTGGCTTCTAGTGTAGGGCTTGATGGTGGAGTAGGTGGGAAAATATCAGAGAAATCAATGGTAGGTGGAGGCTTCTTCTTAAGAGGGACAATTGGTGTGAAATTGTCTGTTCTTTATTTTGGGTTGGCAAGTTTGGTGGCTACCTTTTTAGATATTGAAGGTGGTTTGTAGGGTATGATGGCAAATGACTGTGGAAATGATGGAACTGTTATAGGTATGGGGTTTGGGTTGTAAATAAAAGAAGGTGGAGGTTGCATATCTGCATCATCTGCAAAGCTCGGGTTTAACATTTAAGTTAGATGATGTACCTGAAGTGAAATCTGAGAGTGCATGCATCACTAGCTTTGGATTCACAGAAGTGGTATCTCCTTTGAGCTCATGAAAGATGTTGTCAATAAAGTTGCAAAGTTCCCTGACTTTCAACTGAGCTACCTCTTCTTCTGTTTTCAAATTCCTAACCACAAGAACCCTTTTTATCTTCTTCAACAGCAGGTAATTCTCATCATTCCTTATAAGTTTGGTAGGCATCTGAGAGACAATTTAATTAGATCAACCTTTGCCTTTCAGCATCAGTATTCGCTTCTTCTAACAAACTTTCAACAACCTCAACCTGTGAATACAAATCAATTTCCTCTTGAAGTTCTTGGGCTAGCCTCTCATCTTCTGCTACCCTTCTAGCATCTTCCACCATTTTCAGCACAGCTTCAGCTTCAGGAGTTTGAACAACCTGCTGAATGCTTCTAAGAGTTTCAGTTTGAACACGTTCTTCAGCTTGAACTGGCTCGTACTCCCCATAGCTATTAAAGTTGCAGCTATATCTTCAGCCTCTTGTTCTTCCGGTTGAACCTCAGATTGGTGATCAAACCCATTGATTGAATGGCCAGGGCCATAGTTGGATCATGAGAATTTTCATCAATTTGAATTTTTTCCACCTGAGTTTCAGCTTGAGTTTCCGGTTGAACTACCAGTTGAGCTTCCGCTTGGACTTCTGGTTGAACTTCCAGTTGAACAAAGTTGGGACCTTCAGTCACCACCTGAGGTTGGGTGACTTCAGGTTCTTTATCTGTTAATTCCAAAAATTCTGTGCCTTTTTCTTCACCAATTAGATTCTCATCACCTCCTTCAGTCAAAGAGGCAACTGCAACAGTTTCAGTGCTTTCTTCAATATCATATGCTGCCTTGCTGGTGGAAGCAGTGTTCCTCTCCCTTTGATCACTGGCTCTTTCAGCCAGAAAGATAACATTCTTTAGTAAACTTGTGATCATATTGATGTGCTCAAGGAGAGCACCAGCAATCAGAATTGACGATTGTACAAGCTCAGTGAGGTTGGGGTCTTCAAATGGAGAAATAGCAATCAGTTAACTGCTCTTCATGTTGACCCAACTTTCTTCCACTGTGAAGGGGTTAATGCCAAGTAGCCTGCAGGCTATGGCTCGAACTTCAGCCGGTATTCTTTCAGTTTCTTCAATTCCGGTTATTGCAGGTGTTGAAGTTATTTTCTCCCCCAATTTGACAGTATCAGCTTCATTAGCTTCTCTGTTTGGGTTTAAAGGACTTGTCTCAGCTTCATTGGGAGCAGCCTTGACCAATGTAGCAACAGTTGAATTTAGTTGATCAACCTGTGCTTGGAGACTTATGTACAATGTCGTCAATTCTAGTAGTGTATAGCTGTCCTTAACTAGCTTTCTACCAGTATCCCTGGACAAAACCAAGTTATCAATCCGATATTGATCAACTGTGGTACCCATGGCTTCTTGGCACCTGGGATTCTCTTCAACTGGCTCAGCAACCCTTGGTTCCAATGAAGGACCCATCGGTGTTGATTCAGAGAAGATTGCCGCAGATTGGGTCATATTGATGTTACTGCTAGCACCAAGATCCAGTGGGCATCCTTGGGCAGCAGCAGCCCTTTCTGCATGAATCTCTTCGAAACTCCTGAGATTCACCTCCGGTGAGAAGTGGGGGTTCAGTGCTCCAGTGTCTTAGTCCATCAGTATGTTCTCGTGTAATGAGGTTGGTGAGTTAATAACACCCTCATTTGGACCAAGAGTGGGTGCACTTTCACTCCTAGGTGATAGGGGTTGTAGGGGTGAAAACTGTTCAGATGGGGAGTGTACATCTGCTACTAATGACTCCCCCTCAAATGAAGGTTCATCCCTAAGAGTTAATCCCAATTTTACCAGTTTTCGTTTAGGCGTTTTACCTTGAACGGGGTTTGAAGCTTCAGGTTGGTTGCTGGGAGTAGGTGGAGGAGACCTAGTGACCACATTTCCCTGTCTCTTGAATATGACAGGAGGGGATATGGAGGAGGAAGTGGCAGTGGTAGTAGTTTTAGTGGAAGCTTTCATCTTTTTGGATTTGTAAATTTGTAGAGTAGAGGACGCTGGGACAGATGTGGTATCAGAGCTATTGGGTTGACAGCCTTGTCATCTTAAGAAGAGTGCTCAGTTGTTGTCACAGTTTCCGTTTGAACCCCAGCTTGAGCAGGTTCATCAGGAAACTGCCTTAGAATTAGCAGGGGATAGTCAGTATCCCTTCCAAGAAAAACAGTCTTATTGAAAGCTAAATTTGAAAAGGTTTTCTCATTTAGGTGTTTTGGTTCCAAAATTTTACCATCCAAGATAATTTGGGGGTATTCCTCCCTGAGAATACAAGTTAAAAATCTAGGATACAAATAGACATAGTCTGGTGAAAGGTTTGTTTTGAGACCCTTAAAAATTAGTTTGGAGAAAATGATATTTTGACCTTTGACCACAACATAAAATGTTGAGCCTGTTCAGCAGCAAGTTCGTCAAACCCACCTTTCTTGGGAGTTAGGCAAACCAAAAGGGTGTGGGCTAAGAATCTCCACTTGTATGGCATTTGCCCCTTCCTTATAGTTTTGGTTCCCATTGAACCGCCGTAGCCAATATCCCTAAACAACTTCAAATATACCGATGAGTCAACAAACACATACCCGTCTTCGTCCCTTAGTTTTAACACCTTTCGAATCTTGGCTTCATTGATTGCCACCAATTTGCCTTGAACTGTGGACACAATCTTTTCACTACCACCATCAGCCTCAGCAACCCTAGCGTTTGACTAGAACTCTTCCATGATTTCTTCAAAGATTACCGCTTTAACTGTCAGAGCATAGTGAAGATGACAGTTCTTAAGGAAGTTTATCATACCATTGAATATGTTGGTCTTGCTGGGTTCTTCAAGATAAGCCACCAGGTTATTTTCCACTGGGAATCTTGAGTCACTGGCAGGCTTCTTGCCACTAGAACTCCCCTTAGGAGCCATTGTTGATTGCAGATTTGAGAGAAGTTGACGGTTATTTGGGAGTTATGGAGAGGGTTTGGGAGAAATTTTGGGAGTAAATTCTGAGTGGGGTTTGAGAGAAATAGGGAAAGTGACGATAAATTAGGGCTTTTACCCTTTTCGTTGATGACGTGGAGGAGAGATGTTTTAAACCGTCGATTCAGTAACTGATGTGACTGGTGCTTTATGGGTTATACGGTACAACTTGGTAAAGCACGTCATTATCCAAAAGAATTTTACTGAAACCTCAGACATTTAAAGGTTAAAAACTCAGTGGGTAATTAAATGTGATCCACATAAAAAGTTGTGCCTTCCGGGTAATTTAATAAAAAGTAACTTTTGACTTGTTGACCCGGAAGTTCAGGCGGAACCCATTTTCTCCTTTATTATGAAAACCAAATTTCTTTCGTTTGAACTTCAAGCGGAAGATTTTTCCACTTGGAAGAATTGTTTTCAAAAACTTTTCCCACATAGTTTACAAAGCATTTTCCGGTTAAAGTTCACCAGGAGATTTTCAAAAGTTTTCTTTTCTCATGTTGAATCCGAACTTGAACCGGAAAACCAAAACACATGATTTTTGAAAATTTGTGCTAAATTGTTCACAGTTTAGCAGCAGTTACTGACTATGAACTTAAATGTCTTCTAATTAACACAAGAAATTTTCATTTTTCTTTTCTTTTTGTATCAAGAGACGGGCTCTTAAGTACATGCTCTCTGTTATTAAAAAATTGTGAAAAGTTTGTTAGTCAAAGTTCATCTTGCCAACTGCTGTGATGAGGTAAAAGAACCTTGCCTCATCATAAGCTTAGGTAAACAGGTCAGCCAGTTGGTGATTAGTATGAACTTTGAACAACTTAATTAAATTATTTTCTGCACAATCTCTAATAAAGTGATACCTGATATCAATGTGCTTTGTTTTGGAGTGCTTGACTGGATTGTTTGTGATGGATATGGCACTGTTGTTGTCTGCAAAAATGGGAGTTTCCATGAAGGTGATCCCATAATCAAGCATCTGATTTTGGATCCAATGGACTTGACTACAACAGCTTGATGCAGCAATGTATTCAGCTTCAAATGTTGATGTAGAAACACAAGTTTGTTTCTTACATTGCCAAGATACAAGCCTTTCACCCAAGAATTAACATCCTCCATAGTCACTATCAGTAAATGCCTTTAAGGAGAAATCAGAATTCTGTGCCATTTTCACACCTGATTGTTTTAACTTTAAGGTTGGATTGATTTTCTAAATTGATCACAAGTGTTTTCAACAATTCAGCAGTTTCATCTTTTGTTTTAAGAATGAAAACCCAAGTGTATCTAGAAAAATTATCAATTATTACAAAACAGTATGACCCTTTCCCCAAACTCATTACTCTAGTTGGACTAAGAAGATCCATGTGCAACAAATCTAGAGGTTTTGAAATAGAAGACTCAACTTTTGGCTTAAAGGAGGTTCTGTGTTGCTTGCCCTTGAGACAAGGTACACAGTTTTCAGAACATGCAAAATGCTTGTTAGGAAGACCCTTAACCAAGCCAAGATTTACAATTTTGTTCATGTTCTTGTAATTCACATGACCTAAACTCCTGTGCCATAGATCAGATTCATCAACAGAGGCTTTGGATATGAACAAGCAGTGCCACATGAAGGTGCAGCAACTGACATATCCAAAATGTATAATCCATCTCTCCTAGGTGCCTTAAGCATAATTAATTCATCAGGAATTTTGACACCGGGTTTGAGAACAATAGCCTCTTTCTCATTAAACATTAAATTCCAATTCTTGTCACACATTTATGAGACACTGAGTAAATTGAAATTTAATGTATCAACAAAATTGACCTTATCAAATTTTACTAGTCCATTGCTCACATCTCATTGTGCTGAGATATGGCCTTTAGTGCTTCCAAAGGCAACTGGTCCTCCATTTATTCTTTTTGTATTTTCTAGAATATGCTTATTCCCTGTCATATGGCAAGTGCATCCACTGTCAACTACCCATAGGCTATTTTGGCCTTTATTCTACACCTGCACATATCAGAATTGATCAGTTTCTATAGGGGACCCAAGACTGAGTGGTCTTGGGTCTGCCATAAGCATCATTATACTTGTACTCCTTGAGTACTTAAGTATTTACCACTGGAGCTTCAGTGAGCAGATCATCATTGTCAAAACTTAAATATTCATACTGAGTACTTGTTTGACTAAATCTTTCACCTTTGGTGTTTTTCCTTTCAGCAATTTTCCTTTCCCTATATTCCTTAAATTTTCTTTGCTTGTTGGTTATTTTCTTGGACTTTTCATTACCTTGATTAACCAACTTAGTTCTTTCAGGTGATTTTGAAAATCTTTGAGGAAAGTGTTTATTTTGGTTTGAACTCTCCCCCCCTGAAGTGGAACAGTGTGACTTCCACTTGAACTAGTAGTAAATTCAATTTCAGATTGGTAGGACTTTTTGCTTCTTGAAAGATTTTCTCTAGAGGTGGTCTTTCCTCTATAGGGATTTCTTCTCCCTTGAGCTTCAAAATGCTCAAACCCATCAGCAAAATGTACATGTGGTCTCTGCTTAGGAGCAGTAGCTGATCTGGGTTGAATTTTGTTTTCCGGTTGAACTTGAGTTCGAGCGGAAGAGTGTTCCGCTTGAACTTCAGCCGGAAAACGATTTTGCTTTAGAACAGAAAAACTTCCATTTCTTTCGCTACGAATTAAAACCCTGTTGGATTCAGATCTAAAAAGCTTCATTGTGTGGCTTTTCACAGGTGAAATTCTTCTTGTGAGTTTCTTTTGAAAATCAGCCTTTGGTTTCAAAACAGGTTTTGGTTTCAAAAATGGTTTGACTTTACTTAGTGGGTTGAACTGACACACAGCAGCTAGGTGACCAAACCTTTGAGTTTGACTTCCCTTTGGTTGCTCAGGTTGCTTTCCTCTAACTTTTGAATCTTTGGGTTCATAAATAGTTGGTGGTGGCACAACAATTGAAGGTTTCAAAATGTTTGATTGGTCAGCTGATGCAGAAGTGCTTGCATCAGTGGCTTCAGTTTTCTTTGACTTAATAGTGTTTTCAAAACTTGACTGTGATGAGGTGTCATCAACAGTAAGACTAACTTTACAGTCTATTTTCAAAGCTTCAATTGGTTTGATTACTGGTGAGTATTCAATTGGTGGTTCAACATTGTTGTAACCAATACCAGCTTTACCATACATTCCTCCCATCCACAACTTCTCAGCCTTTCTATTTGCAGTTTGAAATTTGTCACAAGTGAACAAAGCATCTTTTAACTTGATTTCAAGAACATCAACCTCAGCCTTAGCATCTTTGGTTTCATTTCTTGATTTCTCAAGTTTAGACAGCAAATCATCAAGTTGTGTTTAAAGAACTGAGTTGGTTTGTTTTAACTGTTCATATTCTTTGGTTAAATTTTCAATCTTTGAAATGTAAGAAGATTAAGTTTTCTTAAAACATTCCTTTAACTCATTTTGGTTTGAAACTTCATCAATCAAATCAGTGTTGTGATTTCTATATTTTTCCACTTGTTCAATGCAAGCAGGGCTGCATATGTTTTCTAAAACCTTTTTAGGAATAGAATTTACCATATCTGAAGTGGAGTCTTGTTTGGCCATCAAAGCATGATTTATTGGCTCAAACTCAGCAACAAAATCTTCCCATTCAACACACGAGGTTTGATTGGCAACAACAACAACCACATTCTGGTGGTTCTGACTTCCGGCTGGTTTTGGTGGGGTGGGTTGATGACCTGAGTTGTGACCAGAATTGTTGTTGTTAGAATTGTTTCCACCATGATTTTTCATTTGGACATGACCTTGGTTTTGTCCTTATCTTCTTGGATGTGGGCATTCTCTTGCAAAATGACCAAGTTGGTGACAGTTGTAGCATTTCACCTTTGCTCTTGTGTAGGCCTATGTGAGCACCTTTTGCTCCCTTATAGGTTCTGCCAGTTCTTTTGTAAAATATGTGAACCCCAACAGACACCATAGCAAGTTGAGTTAAGATATCCATTTCTTCCAAATCATCAGTACCTATACACTCAAGATCTTCACGAATGAAACCTTGGTATGAGTCAGTTACTACATGAGCATTGTGAGAGTTGTCAATCGTGTTTGAAAAACTCTATTGACACCTTCGTGTCTCAGGGAAACTGACAATGGGTGACTGGTATGATGATGAGTTTGAAGATCTTTGATTGTGAAAATTAGTAGTTACTAGTGCAGTTGAAAACAGCTGAGTTGACTCAGAAGATGAGTTTTGTTTAAGGTTTAGTTACATTTCATAGGCACTGAGTATGCCATGAAGTTCACTAAGTCTTATCTTTTTCCAATTTTTACATTCCCTGATGTTAACAGTGTAAACTGTCCACACAGAAGGCAAGGAATGTAGAAATTTTCTGTTTACATCTACCTGGTCTAGTTTTACATCTACCTTTTGCAGTTCATCAAGTAGGGAAACAAATCTTAAGTACTAGTTTGTCATTGATTCACCACTTTTGAAAGTAAAGTTCTCATATTTCTGTTTTAAGACATCTTTCTTGTTTTCTCTTACTTCACTGGTTCCTTCATACATTTCACTTAAGGCATTCCACAGGTCAAATGCAGATTTGTACCTTTTAAAACCACTTAAAATATAAATAGGAAGTGCATCTTGTAGAGTCCAATATGCCTTATAGTCAAATTCGAGAGCAGAATAGTCAGAATCAACATATTTTTCTAAAGGTTTGGGTATTTTGACTTCTGCATCATCATGAGATGCAACCATGGGTGAGTAAGGTCCTTCAGTGAAAGATTTCCAAATACGATGGTCTAAAATCCTAACAAACCCTTCCATCCTGAGTTTCCAGGTACCAAAGTCATCAGGAGTGAACATTGGTGGTTTGTTGGCACTGCTGTTTGAAGATCCTAAACTTAGGTCACTCATTCTGAAAACTTTTAGAAAGAAAATAATAACAAGGCTTGTAAAGTAGGCAAGTAGAGTATCGACTTTGAAGCACTGAAAGTCTTCAAAGTGGGAGCTAAAGCTCTGATACCACTTGTAGGATCGTTAATAGTTATGATTAAACTAAAAAAAACCCTCTACTTGTAAATATAACCCTGCAGAATTAAAGTTATACTTCACTTTACTCTAGCAGATTTAGTTCTCTTGTATTAGGTAGTGTTTGATTTGCATAAGTATAGTAACAACGAAGTAAGAAATACCCGGCACTATTTGCATTAAGTCAAAGTTACACTATTACAAGGTGATCAAGAACCGTGTGTAAAACTAAGAGCTAACTATTGGACTTGCTGAAAAGACATCTTAGGAAAAGTCCGATTGAACTCATTATCTGGTGGATAATCGAGTTCACCCGGAATATTCGCTAGCTGACAAAATTGCTTCTTCCGCTTGAACTCCCAGTTCCGCTTGAAGTTGAGAATTCCACTTCAACTTCAACTTCTGCCGGAACTTAACAAAACTGGATTTCAGCCAGAAATCTCCTAAACGAAATGTTCCTTACATTCAGTAATCGACTATATTATGTCAGCGTACCAATCATTCTCAGCAGACCAAACCGTTAACGAACGTACCAATAACTTTGACCGGACCAAGCACTTTAGCGTACCATAATTCTCAGCGTACCAAACCAATGGCGTACCAGTTAACAGTAGCGGGCCAACTTGGTACGGGGCAACTACTGCGTACCAACATTGAAGATTGCCTTGTGTACCAATGAATGTACCAATCAGTGAACCAATCAGTTCATCCAACAGACCAACACATTCAACCGGCGTACCAACACATTTTTGACTGATTTTTTAGATTTTGGACGTTTTGGACTGTAATTTGCAGCAGTAGGCAATGAAAATACACTAGGAACGTTTTGCAATCAATTGTGACACCAGAAACACTTGGAATTGGGAACAATTGATGAAAAATGATCAAAAACCCAACTTTCTCTCACTAGAATTTCGAATTTGATCAAAACACAGCAGTAGAGCAACCGGGATTGCTCTAATACCACTTGTAAGTACATGGACGGATCTTACTACTACATGATTCGATCAATAGAATGAAATGAAGGTTAATAAAGCTTTGCTTTATTGATTTCACTAAGAGAGGTTACAAGGAATCTAGAGAGAGAAACACCTTAGAATACAAACAGTTAAGATGACAGAAATGACAGAAGTTTTTAACTCTCCATAACACTAACTATTTATAGTGACCAATTTACTAACCAGCATACCAACCACCATACCAATTGGTATGTTGCAGTGTACCATTAGCCATACCATTTGGTACGCCGCCCTTGGTAAGTTGACACTCGACTCACTAACATGCTTTGATCTAGATACAATACACGAGACAAATTACAGCATAGGATTATGCTCTAACAGGTTGGACAATCATGTGCCATATGTCCCTTCTAGAGACATTGGTAGCATAAGCGAATTAGAACCACATTAATAAAATCTAACGGATTGGTTCTTCTTGTTTAGTTGAGCACCATTCTTCACAAAAACTTCTGCAATTTTCTGAGCATCCACACAATGTAGTGGAAATTCCTTTTCAGTAAATATTTGTTCCGAACCATTGAGCTTATAAAATCTTTCGGGTTGAACATTTTCAGCTTTGAAAACATCTTTTTAAACTTTCCTAATATCAATCATTTTCACTTTCTATTGTTGATTAGCTCTTTGATCGGCAATTTCTTTCTTTGAAAATCCTAACCCTACTTTATTTCTAGAAACTTCATCTTTGGAATCAGATGATTTATGCCCTTGTTTCGCCATACGAGAAAAATCAGCTTTCACTTCTGTTAGGGGTCGATTTCAGGATGCTTACAGAGAAGCTGCGCAATACTAGGAATCTCACTACGATTTGGGAATCCCGTCCAGTCAGGTATCCTGAAATTTTATTATCGACTAACCCTTATTTTTGCCATGTGTTTTATTCGTTTTCAGGGACGTTAAGGTACTTAACTAATTCCTGAAGACTCGGTCTACAACTAACTGGTACAAGGAGAAGTGGGTCGCATCTTCCTCAACGGTCAAGAGGAGTGGGGAAAGAGGATCCCGAGAATCTCGGATAGTTAGTTGATAGTTATTTGTTATATAATTGAGGACTCGATCAATAGGAACACACACAGGCTCTCATACTCGCACTAGCTGATAGAAAAACTCTGTAACACTTAGTCTTGATCGATCAATCCTCCAACCCGTTGTAACGAATTACTTGTTCATCAATAATATTGACTTGGTGGCGGTTTTCCAACCGGCACCCGAGGTTTTTATCCAGGATTCCGAGAGGCAACTCAAAGGATTCTGGAGTTTTCCTCGCTAAAATCCTTGTGTTATCATCCTAACTTGGATTACTTGCTCATTTGATAATTAAGCACTCTACCTCACAATCTAAGTTTGGAATACAGGATTCCTAAGTGAATTCTTGACCAAAAACGTTTGGCGCCCACCGTGGGGCAAGTGGTGCTTAGTCTTACCAAAATCATATATCTCCTTCGCTTCATTCGATCTCCAATCCCGAAGATGTCAAACCCACAGAAATCCGTTTCGGCCTCTACCTCGTCCTCCATTCCTCCTCTTCCTTCCGCTCTAGGAAGCCAGAAGAAGACTATGGACCGTCAGAAGAAAGTGGACGAGCAGCCGAGAAAAACTGACTATCCTGTCTTTACGGGATCCCAGGTTCCATCTGTTGATCCTGTTATTACTAATAATGATCTGTTTT
Organism: Deinandra increscens subsp. villosa; assembly: GCA_039602395.1. NCBI lineage: Eukaryota > Viridiplantae > Streptophyta > Magnoliopsida > Asterales > Asteraceae > Deinandra > Deinandra increscens. Next base: position 55,636,789 of record JBCNJP010000017.1, on the reverse strand, counting down.
CTTTGATTAAGCAGGTAAAGAATCAAATGGATCAGCAAGAAAAAACCAACTCAACGGTGATGAAGGAGATTGAAGAACTAAAGAAATCTAGGAAGCCCATAGAAGAACAAAGTCCCCTGTTCCCTAGGCATCTTGATTTCAATGCTTCAGGATCCTCAGATCCGTCTCGCTACAATTACAAATCAGCATCAGGCTTTACTACAGCCCCTATAATGACTTCTCAGGCCGCTGGATATGTGGGAAGTACTGCTGGATTCTCAGGAGCTGTCCCGCCAGAATCCTCACAGTCACGCTACAAGAGTCCTTGGGTTCCACCATTGTTGGGACCCTCGGCCTTGCCGTCTCAAGGATATCCTTTTTCTGTTGGAAACCCAAACCAGAACCCTCAAGGATATCAGTACTCTAACCCCTCTGTTTCTGCAGGAATCTTTAAGACCAGCTCCTCAGAAGTGCATGACGGAGACGTCATCCCCATGCAAACAGCAACCACCACAGAGCCGAGCTTCCCAGCGGGCTATGGATATGGTTCCGGGATTCCATTCCAGATTCCTGACCCAGGTAACATGTCCAATTCAATCCCTATTGTTTCTAACCAGGGTGCTCCTTATGATGCAGGTATTCATCCAAGTATCGCCAGGGAGCTCCAGAAGTTGAAAGAAATGATATCAAATGTTCTAGGGATCCTGAAACCCATCCCTGAAGTTCCTTTGGAAAGCCACAAGATCTCTAGATTTGCCTGGCCAATATCTCAGGTGGAGATTCCAAAGCGTTTCCAAACTCCAAGCATGAAGCTTTATGATGGAACCACGGATCCTGAAGAACACGTGGCACATTAACGGGAGCGTATGGAGATCAATCCCATTCCGGCAGGAATTAAAGAAGCCTGTCTATGCAAAGGCTTTGGTTCAACCTTAACAGGACCAGCCATGAAATGGCTACTGAGCATTCCTCCTAACACTATTACATCGTTTTCTCATTTAGTTAACTTATTTAACAATCAATTTTCTTGCAGCAGGACCTTTGAGAAGCTCACAGGTGACCTGTACCGAATAATTCAGAAGCCAGATGAGCCTCTCAGAGACTACATTGCCAGATTCGGACAAGAATCTCTTGAGATTCCTAACCTGGATATGGCTGCAGCCGTGGAAGCCTTTAAGATGGGGCTCTCCAAAGATTCACGTTTTTATGATGACCTTGTCATGGCTCCTTGCAGGAACCTTGATGAAGTACGCAGTAGAGCTTTGAGATCTATTCGTTTGGAAGATGACAAGAGGATCCACCAAAGACTGGAGGTTCCTAAATATGATCCCAACAGCAAAAAGGCGGAATCCCCCGGGAAGCCGTATAGATCTCGTCCATATTCCAAACCGGAAAATCATAAAGTCAATGCCGTTGACCAAGACGACGATGATGAGGAGTATCCTAAGGTATCTGAATACTGTTTTTCCGTTGACATTGGTGGTTTGATGTGTGCTATGCAGGACCTAGGTGAGAAAGCAAGATGGCCCAGGAAGGATACCAAGCAAGGGTCCTGGAAAGACAAGACCAAGTGGTGTGCCTTCCATGAAGATTTCGGCCACCTGACAGACGAATGTATAGCACTCCGAAAGGAAATCAGCTATCTACTCGGCAAGGGGCATCTTAAGGAGTTGTTAGGCAGAAAGAAGGTCAAGACTCAAGAAGCCGACAAGGTACCCCAGAGAGCAGCTTCTCCACCACAGGATGCTCAGATTATTAACTTCATCTCAGGAGGCTCAGACATCTGCGGCACTTCATATTCCTCAGCTAAGAAGCATGCTAAGGAATCCAAATCTGAACAGGGTGACAGACCTGTCCGGACGTCCACCCTAACTCAGGACAAGCTTATATCCTTTGATGAGAGTGACCGTTCTCATGTTCAGGATCCTCATCATGATAGTCTTGTGGTTACTTTATATATTGCTAACCATTTTGTTCGCAGGATTCTGGTTGATAATGGGAGCTCAGTAAACATAATCCGTCTTGATGTGCTCAAAAAGATGGGGATCCCAGAAACTGAAATAGTCCCAAGATCCTCAGTTCTGGTTGGCTTCAGCGGTGAAACTAAAAGCACCGTTGGGGATATCAGGTTGCCAGTATATATAGAGGGGGTAAACTCTATGCAAAAATTCTGTGTTATAGATTCTCTCTCTTGTTGCAATATTATTCTTGGCAGGCCTTGGATTCACGAAATGAAAGCAGTCCCTTCAACTTATCACCAATGTATCAAGCTTCCCACACCCTGGGGAGTTGTAAGAATTGAAAGTGACCAGCAGGAAGCCAAGAACTGTTATTCTACTTCAATGAAGAGCACCACTAAGGTAACGAAGGGATAGCAATTACAGAAAAAGGCACCTGAAGCACAGGAGAACAGGGAGCTTGATATCAAAGAAGTACCTCTAGACCCTAAGAATCCTGAGATCAAGGTGCTCGTAGGAACAAGCATCCCCACAAATGTTGAGCAGGAATTATTCCAGCTTCTCAAAGCCAAAACTTCAACTTTCGCCTGGAAACATGAAGATATGACAGGTATCCCTAAACATGTAATTACTCATAAACTTGGTTTAGATCCTTCTTTCAGGCCTATACAGCAAAAAAGGAGGAAGTTCGCTCCAGAGAAGAACATGATCATCCAGGAGGAAGTTGACAAGCTTCTCAAAACAAAGATGATTAGAGAAGTCAAGTATCCTAGATGGCTAGCAAACGTGGTGGTGGTCCAGAAAAAGAATGGAAAGTGGAGAGTCTGCGTTGATTACACGGACTTGAACAAAGCCTGTCCTAAGGATCCTTTTCCACTCCCTCATATCGATGCAATGGTAGATGCCACGGCAGGCCATGAGATGCTCACCTTCATGGATGCCTCAGCAGGATTCCAACAAATTCAGATGGAACCATGTGACCAGGAGCACACAGCATTTATGACTCCAACAGGTATTTATTGTTATACTGCTATGCCCTTTGGATTAAGAAATGCAGGTGCCACCTACCAGAGGCTCGTCAATCTGATGTTCAAAGAGCAGCTGGGGGACACGATGGAAGTCTACATAGATGACATGGTAGTGAAATCCAAGAAGGCTGAGGATCACGCCAAGGACCTCCAGACTGCCTTCGATATCCTTGATCAGTATAACATGAAGCTTAATCCCTCGAAATGCCACTTTGGGGTGCGAGCAGGAAAGTTCTTAGGATACATGGTTACCGAAAGAGGGATCGAGGCAAGCCCGGAGCAGATCAAAGCAATCTTAAATTTGAAATCCCCATCGAACGTGAAAGAGGTGCAGAGACTGACAGGCAGGATTGCAGCACTCAACAGATTTATTTCAAGATCCTCAGAAAAAAGCAAGGATTTCTATGATATCCTGAGAAAAAATAAGAAATTCGAGTGGACTGAGAGGCACGAAGAAGCTCTGAAGTGCCTGAAAGACTACCTGTCAGCAGCACCGTTGTTAATGAAACCAGAAGTTGGGGAGCCACTGTATCTATATCTCTCTGTTTCCGGAAGCTCGATTAGTGCAGTCTTGGTAAAAGAATATCAAGGTCAACAGCATCCGGTATATTATGTAAGTAAAACTCTGCTAGACGCAGAATCCAGGTATTCTCATCTCGAAAAGTTAATTTTATCTCTTATAATGGCGTCCACTAAACTTAGACATTATTTTGAAACACATACTATAATTGTGATGTCTAACTATCCTATCAAGGCAGTTCTCAGGAAGCCAGAAATGTCAGGGAGAATGGCTAAGTGGGCAGTCAAGCTGAGTGCCTATGACATCAAGTATGAACCAAGAACAGCAATCAAATCCCAAGCATTAGCTGACTTTGTGGCGGATTTCAGCAGTGACATCGAACCAGAAGTTGAAAAGGAAGTCCAGCAACTTGAGAAGCTCAAGGAAGACTGGATCCTCTACACCGACGGCTCCTCAAACATCAGAGGAACAGGGCTGGGAATCCTGCTAAAATCACCACAAGGGGACATAATACCTCTATCCATATCCTGTGAATTCCAGGCTACCAACAATGAAGCCGAATATGAAGCTTTAATTGCTGGATTACAACTGGCTAAGGATATGGGAATCCTATCCATACAAGTGTTTGTTGATTCTCTCTTATTAACTAACCAATTTAATGGATCTTATGCAGTGAGAGGGGAGAATCTGATCAAATATCTCGAAATTGTTAAAAAATTGTCTCTATTTTTCGAAAATTTTAACATTTCGCAGATACCAAGAGAAGATAACGCAGAAGCTGATGCCTTAGCAAACTTGGCCTCGTCGCTCAGGATTCCCGAGGATGTTAAGATCCCAATAACTCACGTCTTGACGCCAGCAATAGCTCAACAGGAAGCTCAGGCTATTGACAATAATGTAGGAGTAAATGCTGAGAATCCTGAAGATGCTCAGGAATCCTGGACATATCCGATCCGGAAATATCTTAAAGATGGGGAGATTCCCAAGGGTGAAAACCCCAAAGCTTTTCGCACAAAGGTAGTACCCTATACTATTATTGATAACATCCTATACAGAAAATCTCTTGTAGGTGTCTACTTAAGGTGCCTAGAAAAGTCAGAAGCTCTCGAAGTGCTTGAAGATATCCATAGTGGAGAATGTGGAAACCATACCGAGGGCAGGGCGCTGTTCTCTAAAGTTCTCAGATTCGGATATTATTGGCCAACTATGAAGAAGGATGCCGCGAGCTTCTCACAGAAATGTGATGCTTGTCAAAGGCATGGAAACATTCTCCACCAGCCCGCCGAGCATCTGCATCCCATAGTATCCCCATGGCCATTCATGAAATGGGGCATGGATATTGTGGGTAAGCTGCCAAAAGCTCCTGGAGGAAAGGTATTTATGCTTGCCATGACGGATTACTTTTCCAAGTGGATTGAAGCAGAAGCCTATGTTCAAGTGAGAGAAAAATAAGTGATATCCTTCATCAAAAGAAACATCCTCACCAGATTTGGGATCCCGGCAGAGATTATATGTGACAATGGCTCCCAATTTATAGGCAAAAGAACTACAAGCTTTTGTGAAAGCTAGGGCATCAAGATGATCACTTCAACACCTGTCCACCCTCAGGCTAATGGGCAGGCAGAATCCAGCAATAAAATCATCATCAACAATCTCAAGAAGAAGTTGGGCTCCAAGAAAGGAAAATGGGCTGAGGAGCTGCCGTTTGTTCTTTGGGCAGACAGAACTACACCCAAGAATGCTACTGGCCAGACGCCGTTCTCATTGGTGTTTGGGGCAGAAGCTGTAATCCCTACAGAAATGGTAATCCCCACAGCCAGAGTTAACTGCCAAGATTCTGAAACCAATAGTCAGAATCTCCTTCAGGATCTCGAAACGATTGAGGAGCTCAGAGATATGGCCAAAATCCGAATGGCTTCTTACCAGCAGCGGATAGAAAAATCTTATAACAAGAACACCAGGCTAAGAAGATTCCACGTAGGTGACTTGGTTTTGAGGAAAGCTTTTCAGAATACCACTAACCCTGCTGATGGGAAGTTGGCACCCAAATGGGAAGGCCCTTACCTTATAGATTCTGAAGAGGGTAAGGGAGCATACCGTTTAGTAAATATGGAAGGAGAACCTTTGCCGAGAGCTTGGAATGCCATCCACCTTAAAGCATATTTTATGTAAGAATCCCATCGAAAGACTCAGGCAGAATCCCAAGGATCCTCGCTACGCAAATAATCTAAGGTACGTATACTAATCCCATTTCAATAAATTCCTATTATTTCTATAATAAGATTACTGACTTAAGCATCGGAGTGGTGTTAGCTAGGCTAACACCCACCCCTCACCAAGCATTGAGTATTTTGCAGATTTTGAGAATCCTAAGTATTTTGGGTAGAACCCCAGTTAAGAGGCTGATCACCTCTCCTCCGTTCAAGGTATCCTGCATACCTTCTAAGGTTTAAGAGGATTTCACCTCTTCTAAGTTTGGGTAATCGCCAGTAGCGCACGACCCTCGCCAGTGGCGCACGTTGTGCCCCGGTACGCTAAAGGTGGCCGGACCAGTCCACTCCAGGGGTGGCTGACAATCTTGTCACTGGAGGCTGCTGGGTGGATTCTCAAGGTTTATAACACTGACGTGTTATCTAAGGTTTTGACATTTTCATGTCACATACGTTTGGGCTTGTCCCCAGGATATCGGGCTTGTCCCCAGAATTGCACGGGCTTGTCCCCAGAATTGCACGGGCTTGTCCCCAGAATTGCACGGGCTTGTCCCCAGAATTGCACGGGCTTGTCCCCAGAATTGCGGGCTTGTCCCCAGAATTGCACGGGCTTGTCCCCAGAAATGCACAGGTCTATTCCTGGCTTATTATTAAACTTAATGTATTTTCGGAAGCTTAAGCTTCGGCCGGAGGCCAAGAAGCTTCTTATGATTGTTTCAGGATCCAGAATTAGTTAAGACAAACGCTGAAGGGAGTGTATCCAGGATTTCTAATTCCTGTTAGAGTATGAGGAAAGCTCTTCCCAAGATCACGAGTTTGGGTGAAAATGGGATTCTCGTCGGAATCCCGGAATCAACGGTCTGAAATTCTATAAGGTAACCTGTCAGGATCCCCGTAAGATTCTATGATAGGGTTCTCGACTTTATACGAATTATTATCTGAATGACTTTCTAAAGGGTAGAATGGTATATTTAATCGATTGGCCTTGACCCTATGAGATTTTGAGCTTCGCTATCAAATTAATAACTAAGTTAGGTAAACTTTTGTCATCAATTCCAAACTTACGAGATTATACAAAATAAATAACAAACACATCTCAAAATAATCAAAACACCATAATACTATTAACGATTGCGGGATTTGAGCTTCCCAGAGTTCGTCCTGAAAACCTCAGGATACCTCCCCTTGGGAAGCTCACAGGTCAAAAGATTATTGGGAACCCTGGTTTCGTCTTGCAAACTGCAAGATCCCTCCACCAGGATCCCCAAATATTGTTGTTGTTTGTTCTAACATTGTTTCAGCCAAAGACAAGAAAAGGAAATTGTTCAGAGACATACATCAAAACAAACTGCAGACTAAAAAAGAGGGCTCAGACCGTTGCAATATCCTCATCGCCCATCGCCTTCTCGGGAACCTCCGGATTCCCGCCAGCATCTTCTTCGTCCGCCTTCTCCACAGGCTTCTCCTTCTCACCCGCATCAACGCCAGCAGCCTCGACCAAGGGAAGCTTGTCCCCACCAGTTGGGATCCCAGCCTTCTCCAGCTTCTCCAAGGATAGCTTCCAGGCATCCACAGTCCATTTCGAGCAAGTAAACCCATCAGCCTGAGCTTCCGCTGCCATCCTTAGCATTGCCTGGAGCACACTGCGAGCAGCTGATTGCTTGGAGCCAGCATCCTCCACCTGTGTAGCAACCTGGAACTTCAGCTTCTGTTCTTTCAGCTTATGCTCGTAATCCCGGGTTTTGCATTCGGCCAACTCGCCCTGGACCCTGATGGTGTTGTTTGCCTCATCAAGCTTCTTCTGGACCATGGCCAGCTTGGTTTCAGCCTCAATGCATGCAGTGCTAAGCTGCTCGATGCCCTGCAAAAGAGAATTAATGGGGGCAATTAGGAATCTCAGCCATTTGCCGGATGCCGCTAAGGTATGGGAATCCTATGTTTACACTTACCAGTTTTGTCGTTGTGTGCAGGCTTAGAAGCTTATTGCCAGTCTCCGCGGGGCTCAAACCATCGAAGCTCTCTAGGAACACAGTGCCCTCAGAACCTTTCCTCTTCTTGCTGGAGGAAGCCGCTTTAGCCCTGGTTGTGGGAGGACGGATACTGCTCAGGGGCTCAGGCTTCTCTTCCTTCATCTCTAGGTAGGAAGTCAGGTCGTCCAGGGAGAATCCGGTTGCAGGCTTGGGAGCTGTTAGTTTGAAATAAAGAAAGCAGTCAAGATTGGGAAGCCTAATTAAAAACACACACTCGAAAAGCTCAGCGACTTACTAGACATGACGGCTTCCGAGTGGTCGATTGAGAAGCTTTGTTCGCTGTTGGCACTCTCGATGGCGAAGGTCCTGTCAATAGGTGGGATTTCCAGGAAAGTAGCGGTTCTCTCCACAGCTTCTTCGGTTACTTCAACAAGGTCAGAAAACTTGGGAGCTGCGAGAAACAACAAAATGTTGTTAGCAAAATTCAGAGAAACATCAAATATAAAACCTAATTCAGTTTCCTACCCTTCAAAACCCATTTCATCGGCAATGAATCACCCCCAACAATGGATTCACGCTTCACAAAAAAGAATTTCCTTTTCCAATCATGGTCATTGTGTGACGCACGAGGAATCAATTCGGAGTAAGAAGAGCGGGCTTGAAGAACAAAACGACTGAACCCGTGGGTTCTCAGGTTGTAGGCAGCACAAGCTTCAGGAATCCCCATCTCAAGCTTCCGGGAATTGTTCAAGTTATCGAGCGAAAACAGAATCCTCCACACCATCGGCATTGTTTGGGAGTAACAGAGGCCGGTGATTTTGAAGAACTCGTTTACGATGGCCGGAAAGGGGTAGGACATCCCGAGCAAGAAAGGGTAATAGAGAAAACAGACCCAGGTGTTGGACATGCAGTCGGCCTTCAATCGGGAGTCGAAACGCCGAATGATGGCCGACGCCGGAAAAAGACCGGATTCCTTCAACTGACGGATGTCGTTGTCGGAAAAGTTGCAGGTTTCTTCTTCGTTGGAGGGGAGAATCCCCTGATCAACGAAATCCTCAATGCCTAACGAGGAAGAAGGAGTGGCGGAACGAGAATTCTTCTTCACCATGGTCGAAATAAACGAAAAAGAAAAGGTGCTGGAGGGGAAGAAGAAGAACTGACCTGCGACGGTGAAGAAGCTTGAAAGGGTTTTTTGGAGAAGATGATGAGATTATGATCTCGGAATCTTGTATTTAAAGAAGAAGTGATGATGGCTATCCCATCAATCAGACGCCGAAAAAAACGTCCCATCCAACCGAATTTACCGTGATAACGCCGTAAGTTTCTCAAGTTAAGCGAATCTCGCCAGCTGTAAATCTTATCCACTAGCAGCCGAGATTCGGGGGCAATTGTTACGGGTCGATTTCAGGATGCTTACAGAGAAGCTGCGCAATACTAGGAATCTCACTCGATTTGGGAATCCCGTCCAGTCAGGTATCCTGAAATTTTATTATCGACTAACCCTTATTTTTTTCATGTGTTTTATTCGTTTTCAGGGACGTTAAGGGACTTAACTAATTCCTGAAGACTCGGTCTACAACTAACTGGTACGACGAGAAGTGGGTCGCATCTTCCTCAACGGTCAAGAGGAGTGGGGAAAGAGGATCCCGAGAATCTCGGATAGTTAGTTGATAGTTATTTGTTATATAATTGAGGACTCGATCAATAGGAACACACACAGGCTCTCATACTCGCACTAGCTGATAGAAAAACTCTGTAACACTTAGTCTTGATCGATCAATCCTCCAACCTGTTGTAACGAATTACTTGTTCATCAATAATATTGACTTGGTGGCGGTTTTCCAACCGGCACCCTAGGTTTTTATCCAGGATTCCGAGAGGCAACTCAAAGGATTCTGGAGTTTTCCTCGCTAAAATCCTTGTGTTATCATCCTAACTTGGATTACTTGCTCATTTGATAATTAAGCACTCTACCTCACAATCTAAGTTTGGAATACAGGATTCCTAAGTGAATTCTTGACCAAAATAACTTCTTTTACATCCTTTTGTGCATAGAAGATAGTTCATTCAATATCAGTATGAGAAAGAATCGAGCGTAATTTTTTACTTTAGCTGTGAATTCATCAGAAGTCTTAGTAAGAACATCGAGCTTAATTTTTTACTTTTCAAATAGATCATTAAAATCAGCCTAAGTTTCTTTTGATTCTTGTTTCCACTTTTCAACTTCTTTTGTCAACTCATCATTCACTTCCGATAACTTTGCAATTTTCTTTTCAAATTCTTCAATAGCAATTCGAAATTTCAATTCTTTGTCAGTAGTTTCAGCTTGAAGATTTGTATATTTCTCATTTTGAGATGACACTTCTTGAATCAACCCTTCCAACTTTGTCATACAATCTGCTACTTCATCTATCTTCCTTTTATTGTCAGCAACCAACAAGTCATTGTCGTTAATCAAATTTTGAATCTTCTTATCTTGTTGGAACAAAATGTGACTGATACCATCAAATCTGTTTACCGAAGCATTCGGCTGAAGAATCTATCGTGAAATGATTCAGAGAGGCGGGTTGTGAAGATTTGAAGATTTAATATTAATTAAATCAAATTTGATTTAATTAATATTTTTTAATTTATTTTTATTCATATTTAGTCCATTATATTTGTGTATTGCTAGGTAGTGGGCTAGTGAGGCACATGGGCACTCACTATATATAGAGTGTTATCCCTCATTTGTAAGGAGATGATTCTTTAGAAGGATGATCTTTTGAGTGTGTGAGTTACACTTCTAGAGAGAGAGAGTCTCATCTTGGAATTGAGCTCAACCCAAGATGACCATGGAAGATTCATGAGAGTTATGATGACTGTTGTGATTTCTTGTTGATTGTAATCATTCAGTTATATGAAATCATTCGACTTTATCATCATATTTTATATTTCATCCTAGATTCTCATCATCCCGTCTCCACGTATGATCTTCGTTCTTGCTCAATGTCGAGATTCTTGAAGTGAAATCGGTCCTTACAAATGGTATCAGATCAGGGTAACCGATCAAATTTCATCTCACGATGAATCTGGTCACTCGAATCGTGATTTTGAGCTTGAATGAAGTGCAGATTTGAAACCCACTTAGGAGATTTTTTTCTAATTTTTTCTTATTTTTTTAGAGCTGTTGGATGATTTCTGAATGAATCTGATGATGTATTCATGTTGTTTGGTTCATTTAGATGTGATTTCATGCTCCAAATGTTCAAATTTGTGAAAAAATTGGAGGTCAAAAGCTGATTTTTCGTAACAGTGGCGTTCTTCACGTTTTTGGGTTGTTCTTGAGGATTTTGGGCTTGATTCTTGGTTTTCGGTGTTATTGTGGACGGATTTGGATGATACGAGGCACTAATCTAATGGGAAAAGGCATTCCGCATCCATTGGAAGCAGTGGTTTCATCTAATTCGCATCATATTTGAATATTTTAGAAATACACACACTACCATGTGCGCTCTTGGTGTTCTTCAAGTTTTCCCGGAATGGGGTTTTTGCGGGTCAGCTTCGATGAGTGTTATTGCTGTTCGGGAGTCGTTTGTGGCCAGAATAGCTTCATGGATGGTTTTTATACATGATTCCATCATCAATCTGTGTTTTCCTCAAGTTTTGGGAGGATTTAAGAGCATCAAAGTGGACTGTACAGGTTTGTGTTCATCATGTTCTTCAAGTGTTCATCGAGTTTTTGAAGCTGTTGGAGATTTCCTGAACGACCTGGTTCTAGTTGAAGATTGCCTGAACAAACTGGTCTTGCTTGAAGATAGCCTGAACGACCAGCTATTTTCCTTGAACAACCAGCTCACTACTGAACGATCTGGTTAAGCCTGGACGACCAGCCTCAGACTAAACGATCAGGTATGTTGCCTTGTACGACCGGTTTTTACCCTAAACGAGTTGGTTTGGCTATTCGGTTTGCTTCTAGGTTTTTATTCGAGACCGTTTCAGTGGATTCTGATCGTTAATATGTGTAGATCATGAAACTACGAGTTCAGGGGTATAAAAATCATCAATTTCGTTAAGTACTATGGGATATATGACCGATATACGTTTTTTCGGCGAGAGAACGTTTTTCCGATGGGTTTAGTCCGACCAGATTAGGGTTACAGGGGTTGTTGGATGATTTCCTGTGAAGAAGATGATATATCCCACGTTACATACCAGTTGGTACGTCCGTGCCAACTGGTACAGCGGGCCTCTAATAGATGTTCACTACTTTGACTCACACAGACTCTCTAGACTAGATACAATACACGAGACACAACGTAGCATAGGAATATGCTCTAACAAACTCCCCCTTAACGTGTAGTGTATCTATGTATCTATCTATCTAACTAAACTTCAGTCTTCAATCTTCGGCATTATTGCATCTGATCTTCAACTTGAAATCTTGTCAGGAATAGAGCTTGCATGGTTGGATCAATCTTGAACAATCTTTGAACTTCAAGATCCACTTGTGAAAAATATTACACATACTCCCCCTTTCACCATGCTTGAGTCTTGTCACACAAATAACCTGCAATTTCAGAAGACCAAAACGCGGCTTTCCTTTTTCTTTTTAAAAATTAATTTAAACTTGGCGCAAAAATTCTCTCCGAGAATCAAAGATATAGTTTTGAAAATTTGATTTTGTATCGTGTATCAATCGGTCGAAAACAAATAAGAAACAAAATCTTTTTAGCTTTTTGAAACTTTAAATCAAAACACACCAAAAATCTTTTTGATTTTTCTAAATTTATGCTAAAACACACCTAAAATCTCTTTGGATTTATTCAGATAAGAAACATAAATGAAATACAAAATCAGACACTATTTTTGTCTTTTGTGAGAAAGATCACAACTTGGGATCATATTGGTTATTACATGCTGAACTACACTTCAATTTCAATTACTTCAGCACACAAATCATGTCGATTACTGGTATAATTTATCCAACTTAAACTCAGGCACAATCATACTCATAACATCTGATATGTTATTGTATTGATTAGATTGCTTTGACCAGTGTACCCCACACTATCAGACATTCTCAGGTATGTATTCGCTTATCACACTTTGTGATTTCATTTGTCATTTTATCACATAATGATTATATTCATGATTTAGTCAACTGTGTTCCATGCAAAAAGAAATAAGAATGTTAAATCGTCTACCTTAAGGTCGATCTTTTGATACGCAGATAAGGCCTCGGATTTAACAAAATAAGAAAATAAAAACAAGTTGAAATTGTATAACCCAACAACAATCCGGTCGGTACTCCCGTACACACAGAGAAAGTCTGATGAGTTATACAAAACACCAAAGAAAATAAAGCAGAATGTCAAACGAACAACAAGCAGGTCGATCTTTCGATGCGCAAATAAAGTCCGATCGTTTTACAAAATAAAGAAAATCAAACAAGTTTAAATCTTAGCAAAATGAACATATGTATACATAGTGCATTTTCATTTTCTTTTTCACATATTTTTTTCCTTGATATAATGAGATATGTATCAAGATGTTGTCCACTTGGTCAAGCATTAGTATTTTAATGTTTTATCACATCTGAATACTTTCTGATATAATGCCGAGCCTACCAAGCACATCGAACAATGATCTTATGGCATTTTCATCTATTTTATCCATGAGTCAGACAAGTAAGCCAATGTACCATCATTTCCCAAATATGTCGGATACAATTTCTCATTTTTCAACATTTTTGTATTTTTCTGTTTTTCAATATTTTAGAATTTTCCTTTTTCTCCCCCTTAAAATGAGAACTCTATTTTTGTTTTTTTTTTTAATTTTCTCCCCCTAAACTACAAATGGAATGTAAAAGAAAGAAAATTGACCAATCGATACTAATACCTTTCAGTATTTAGCTTTCAGAAAATTCAGTTTGAAATTTGATATTTCTTGAAATTTAAGTTAAACACAGAATACTTATCCATCAGCAACTTTTTCAATCACCAACGGGTCTTCTAGAAGTACCTACACACTGGTTTTAAATGATTAGTAATCAAATGACCCGAAGCACACAGCTTCTGGTCGACCAGTGTCTTCCATAAAATCAGTTGCAGCTGTGCTAACCACTTTAGGTCACCACTACATTGTTGCATTTTCATTTTTTAACAGAGTCATCATCATGTGATGAACCACCAACACTTGAATCAAATTTGAAAAACTGTTCCTTTTTAGATTTTGACTTGGAAGGTGTAGAGTCAGTAAAAATCATGCCTGATTCATCAATAAATGTGGCAGATTTGTTAAAAAATGATCTTTTTGCCATTTCAGGACAATCCTTTACCTTGTGTCCCTTTCAGTGACACTGATAGCACAAACGATGTGATTGTTGAGATTGTGGTTTATCCTGAAATGGAAGACATCTATCATTGGACTCATAATCATGTGAATAATCATCAAAAACCTGAAACCTGTTCGCATGCACCCATTTGGAAGTAGGACTGCAAGGAGTAGAATTAGATCCAGATGAATATTCCTTTGGAGAACTTTCAGAAGAATCCTGCTTCTTTTGTTTGCCTCCAAATCCCTTTTCCATGGTGGAAATGAATACTTGAGCCAAGTAAAAGATTTGTTCAAGACTTGTGTCTTTCTTTTCTTTCCGAACCTTCTTTTCTTTTTGTACCACTTGTATAACCACGGAGGCATCTTACTACTGCTAGATTTGGTAACTCGAGAAGCACAAACGAGTAAATAAAGCAAAGCTTTATTGATTCACTTAGAGGTTACAATGCTAAAGAGAGAAACACACTCAATACACACAGTTAAGAGATAGAGAAATGACAGAACTACTGAACCCTCTCTAACACGAACTATTTATAGTAGTCATTAAAAGCAACGTACCATGTTACATACCAGTTGGTACGTCCGTGCGAACTAGTACAACGGGCCTCTAATAGATGCTGACTACTTTGACTCGCACAGACGCTCTAGACTAGATACAATATACAAGACACAACGTAGCATAGGAATATGCTCTAACAAACTCCCCCTTAACGTGTAGTGTATCTATGTATCTATCTATCTAACTAAACTTCAGTCTTCAATCTTCAGCATTGCTGCATCTGATCTTCAACTTGAAATCTTGTCAGGAATAGAGCTTGCATGGTTGGATCAATCTTGAACAATCTTTGAACTTCAAGATCCACTTGTCAAAAATATTACACATACTCCCCATTTCACCATGCTTGAGTCTTGTCACACAGATAACCTGCAATTTCAGAAGACAGAAAAGTAGCGTACCACGTTACGTACCAGTTGGTACGTCCGTACAAACTGGTATGACGGGCCACTAATAGATGTTGACTACTTTGACTCACACAGACGCTCTAGACTAGATACAATACATGAGACACAACGTAGCATAGGAATATGCTCTAACATACACCCTTAGTGAATCGTTATCTTAGGCGAACCAAAATTACTGACCGAACCAATGTTTTAGCGAACCAATTCTTTGGCGGACCAATGGTTCGGTGTAACTTCCGCGGACCAAAGGTTGAAGATTTTCTGGGCGGACCAAAGAACAAATCGAACCAGCGGACCAAAACTCAGCGAACTGACGATGAATATTTCCTAGCTAACTAACAGACTCATCCGGCGAACCGGGACATTCAATCGGCGAACCAAGCTAAAATTTTCTAATTTTCATGAATTTTGATGTTTTGGACTGTGATTTGCAGTAGAACTAAATAAAAACACA
Source organism: Deinandra increscens subsp. villosa (assembly GCA_039602395.1). Taxonomy (NCBI): domain Eukaryota; kingdom Viridiplantae; phylum Streptophyta; class Magnoliopsida; order Asterales; family Asteraceae; genus Deinandra; species Deinandra increscens. Next base: position 55,621,389 of record JBCNJP010000017.1, on the reverse strand, counting down.
TTAAGAACGTTTAGAAATCAAGTTTGACACCAGAAACACTCGAAATTTAGAAAAATGGAAGACAACCAATAAAACCCACTTTCTCTCACTAGAAAATTCGAATTTGATCAAATCTAGACCAGTAGAGCAATCTGGATTTTCTCTGATACCATTTGTAAAAAGACGGAAAGGATCTTACTACTAGTTTATAATCAAATCTAGTGACAAGAAGGTAAATAAACTTTGATCTTATTGATTCACTTGAATAATGCAATTACAAAGCTTTGTTTCTCTAAAACACACAAACTCAATCTCTCAGTTATGGAAGGTCTAAGCAACTAAGCTAAGCCGACTTATTTATAGTAAGTTACTTAGCAGCCAACCAACCAGCTAAGCATTGGTTCGCTGGCATATAACCAATGGTTCGACCCTTGGTAAGCTGACACCTAAACTTAACATAAAGCTCACTTCTGATACAACACACGAGACACACTGTAGCATATGATTATGCTCTAACACTTATCTACTGTATTTATTTTATTATATGATCTGAACTTATGACGTTCTTTGAATGCATGAACTGTTTTAAACTTATCAACAATTTTTGAACGTATTAACGTTTTGAAACTACTCGACTGCATTGAACTTTCCATATATTGTTGAATAATTAAACTTGTGAACTCACCAACCTTGTGTTGACACTTGAGCATGTTTATCTCAGGTTGCTGATGTTCGAGTATCACGAGTACGCATGCATGAGTTTTGAAACAATTTTAGTGTCTTTGAACAAGCTACGACACCTCGGGTGACAATGATTTCACACAAATACTTTTATTGTATCTACGCTTCCGCACTTGTAAAACTTTGAATTTATAAACCTTTATATTAACCATCAGTTATTTGATGTAATTAGTGAACTGGGATCCTAATTTGTCACGCTCCATGCGGTGGTATTCCACGCGTGGATTTTTGGGGGTGTGACATAAATCTCACATTGGGTGCGAAATAATAAGCCAAACAGTCAGTGATTTTATAAAGAGATGGTGGATCTTCCAGACCTTCACCTAAGACACATAACCGTGTAAGTGTTTGACCGTGTTGATCGACCATCCGATATACACGGGCAATAGACATGTTGACTCGAAAACATTTAGGTGATCTAATATGTATTCCTAATATGTATATCAGATATAACATGTTACATAGAGACAAATATTCATGCGTCACAATTTACTAGAATTATCCCACTTGTACGATGTAAGATCGACGGGGCGACTTACAATCTTGTCATTTCCACCGAGGCAGGACACTTAGGACTTGTACAAACGTATAACGCATAATTATTTGATCTAGGCATATAAGCAAGTATCCAAATAATCATGGGTTCATGCGGATGCGTTCAATAAATAAATAATTATTCTGTAAATATATATTTACCGCGTATAAGTAAAGTTCACGCCAAGACCATGTTTTATCACAAGTTTAACACAAGGAGTTCGCGTCTAAATATTTCAAGCCATATCAAGTGTTTGATAACACATGCATGCATTCTACTCAGCCCTACAATCACGTTTCGTACGATAAAAATAAATATTTATTTAAATATTTTATTTTGAATGCAAGTTAACACCAAAATTACTACTTTATTACCTAACATGCATTCTAAAACCAGAATCATGCAATTTTATCATAGATCTAACATAAATCAACCACCTTTACCCTAGATCTATCACGTATGAACAAAAATATTGAATTTTTATCAAATATTTCATGTAAAGTTCTCAACTTTATCGCCTATCAACCCTAGATCTAGCATTATCAAGCATCGATAACATGAATCGCACATAAAAATTACATCTTTATCCTCAAGCAAGCTTAAAACCCTAGATCTAAGTATGGATCATCATATCATCATCAAAATCATATTTTTTTATCATAAAAACCAAACTTTATCACATATAACACTCGATCTATGTATGGAATCATCATATCATCATGATATTAGCCTAGATCTAACATAAAGTTTGAAACTCGATGACTTTAAAGCAATAAAAAATGGAAAATGAACACAACAATAACATAGGATCAATTGATGATGACAACAAGCTTGGATCTTGGTGTAACACACAAATCTTCAAGGATTTAGACCAAGAATGGGTTGGACAGAGGTTTTGGGTCTGATAAAACATTTTTGGGGCGGAATTTATTGGGAAATGAGGCTAGAATCGTTTAAATAGCAAACCCTATTTTTTCCGACTTAACATCAATGTGGACCGGGAGACTACCCATAGAACCTCCTTACGGTCCGCACGGTGGGTGGGTCAGCTCCAACGGTTGACTTTTGTTGACAAGCAACCATTTTGTCCACTTTTCGTATTTTTGGTCACGGTTTTCTACGTTTTCACACATTATTTATTAACCATCATTTTTATCACATTGAATCTAACAAAATCAAGTATAAACATACCACGTAACATAATGCGGCCATCCAGTTAAATTCACATAGTAATTTCGCACATAATTGCAACATGTATCGGTTTTTAGTTAATCACCAATGTTTCAAGACTCAACCTTGTGTGTGATGTTTGTGATGAGTTTTAAGGCTACTAGACTCATCTAATACCTTAATTGACATACTATTCCTATATACATGATTTCCGGTTTTTCGGGTTTCGATGCTCGGGTCGCACCCAATGGGTTAGCTTGTCCCATCTTTCTCCTGTTAAGGAATGTTCATCCCGAAAATTAAGATTGCGACCACATTGCCAAGAGTTAAGATTCGCAAGTTAAGATCGAAAACCCGTTGCTAAGAGTTTAAGATTCACAAGTTAAAAGTTTAAACCTCGTTGTAGAGAGTTAAAAGTCATAGTTTAAGTGTTTTGCTCAAAATTTAAGGCAAAAATTTTTAGATTCTCACAGTGTTTGCTTGGATCACTTCGAGTCTAGATTGATAAAAATAATGATTGAACAATATATGAGAGTGAACTTAATCCATGTCTCATTGTTTGATTGATGTCTTATACGCTAAGGATAGATGACTAAGACTACCATAAGTCTAATATCATGTTGCCTGACAACTAATATACATTGGTTGTTAACTTGAAGTGTCTTAATTGGTTAGTACAGTCATGTGCAGCTAGAGTGTCTATGTCTGTATACATTGATCTTGTCATGTTCTGTTCAAGTGGGAGACTGTTAGATTTCTTATGTGCGGACCCGGTAAATCAACGTGCCTAACCCGGTTACGAACCGTAATAGTTACACTTGGTTCAATGAACACAAAATCTGTTTAATTGATTTAACTAGTAACTAAACAAAATTACATTAAATGGACTCGCTTCATCTAAAGTCACTATCGGGCTCATTTGAGTGGATTTGGCTAGATCTTTATAGGGGTCTGATAGGGATTAAAAATAGTAATAAATATAATCATGGTGATTAAGATTAAACACAACTGAGAAAACCCTAATTCCTACCTAAGAAATATGCCACACTCTCTCTCTCTCTCTCTCTCTCTCCTTTGCACACGACCACCAATCGGCTAACACCGCCTACACCCGCGACCAGCTGCTGCCGCCTCCCGTTCACTAACCCCAGCCCTTCTCCGTTTCTGGTTCTCTTCCGCCGTCGTTGATCTTTACCAAATTAAACACATGAGTATATCACATATTCCATGCATTTTTGGGTTAAATCTGATTAATTATTCATCAGATATTGTAATATTGTTTTATTTGTAGTTTTTTAGTATAATTTAGGCCAAAATCATAAAAGAAGTCAATAATGCTAAAAATAAAAGAATAACCGGAAACATTATGATTTTTGACCTATGGCACGACCCGTGCCCACCCTAGGCACGACCCATGCAATGCTACAAAAGGACGTGAAAGTTGACTTTGGCTATTTGACAAGCACGACAAGTGCCCTGACCAACACGACCCATCCCAAGCAAACAGGCACACCATGTGCCGTGACTAGCATGAATCATGCCAAGTCAGATGAAGATTCCTGCTGATCCACCCCAAGGCACGACCCGTGCCCAACCTTCGCATGGCCCAAGTTGTCCATATAATTGCGGCCTATTAAATCTAACCTCCTCCCATTTGTTTAAGTGCTCAATTCTTATCTTCTCTTGTACTATTTAGTTTTAATTTTCTATATGAGCCATTTTTTAAGGTTTGTTTTTTGTTAATCAAGATTGTAAGCATTCAACTTAAATAGAATTTGTTAACATTTGTCGATGAACTTGTCAACTTCTTTTAAGGAAATCATTAAAGCCATGAGTGGGTAAACCTTACAATCACTTGTGGGAAACAAACCATTGCTGGGTTAGTAACATGAATCTTTAAACCAATCTTAGCGTGTATAACAGTGACTTTGAGAAGAAAATTATATTGAAAGTTTGTTATTAGTCTTTAATTAAAAAACGTTCCTTGTATATCATGAACATTTGGGCCCTCAAAAGAATATTAGTTGGTGAGTTACACCAGACTAAAGGTTATACCCACATATAAAGATGAAACTTCAACCCCATGGAAATTGATGCATTCATGTTTTTATATCTATGTAAATACCACGTTATCCACATGAGAGTGATTTCGAGGTATTTGTTTGGAATTTTGGTTAGGTAATATTTTGCCACTTCGTACACGTGAGAGCGATGCGTTTTTGGACTTAGTTTTGGTTACAACTAACTACGTACACGCGAGAGCGGTGCGAGGGATGAAACGGACCCTAACTTATAAATGTTTTTACTCGGTAATATAATATGGTGTGTGGGTTGTTCTCATTCTTGTTCATGAAAAAGTATATGAAGGTAATGATACTAATCTCATAAACGGCGAGTCCTCCCAAGTGATATTATCTTTTATTGAAATTAACTAAAACTTACTTTATCTTTATTTTATTTTTATTATTTCTTAATCTTATCAACTTTTGGTTTGGTTAGACGTCAATGACTGTTTAGTAGCAAGAGCCCTCACACGTGTGTACTTGGACGACCTCGGTATCTTACCATCACTATTGTACACTAACTATGAGTGCACTTTCCCTAACAGGTGGTGTATGGTGATTGTTTGTTATTGTCCTTTTATAAATATAAAACTAGCATAACTGTGGTGGTAATTTACCCATAATTGTCAAATATTTCTATTCTCTGCCACCACATCAGCCGTTGTTGAATACTGCCACGTGCCAATGTTCGAATTTTGTTTTCATTTTCTGGCTTACACTTGTTCATTGCTACTCGATGTCTTGAACGTGTATGAAACACCCAAAGGTATATATAACCTACTCATTAATTAAGATATTCAGCTTAATATGTGTTCGCACATTTAGGGTAATCGTGATCCTGTTGCGGGTTTGTATTAATTGGTATTCGTATTTTACCTATTCCATTGTCTAACACTTTGATGAAAAACTTTAGTAATCCTATTCGGTAATCTATTTTCAAATTGCTAATTATTAGTAACACGGATAGCACTGGTAAACCTAACAAACCTAACCTATGAAATTAGATTTCCCATGCTCTAGGTTAAATAGGAAAACCTAATTGTATGAACTAAGGCCATTGTGGGGGACTACCCAGAATCTTTAAAGGAGCGGTATACATCCTGTTAGAGCATGGTTCTATACGATGTGTGATGTATCAGAATGTACAGGATGGTGAAGATTGCAAGACCCACGAACGGGACACGAAGTCACAGTTCGTGAGCCCACAAACTGGCAGTTCGTGAGCCCACAAACTGGCAGTTCGTGGGAGTCCCAGTTCGTGGACAGCATGTCTAGTATAAATAGAACTTTGTGTTGTAACCTTCATAACTTTTTTGACTCTAAGTGTTTGAATCTGAGTGTGTTTTCTCTGAAGTGTTCTTTGTGTCCAGATTGTATTGTTGAACTTTGTTGATCAATAAAACAATCTTTTAATTACATGTGTAACATCCCAAAATGTCATAAATGATACATGCGTGACTATATATAATTATATATATATATAATAAAAAGACATGCTTATACGTGTTTAGAATATCATGTTATATGTGTTTATACGTGAAAACATGTGAAAAAAAGTTGATGATAATCCAAATAGAGAAATACGTAGTGAATACATATATAAAAGATAACACGGTGAAATATTGATAAAACGTATATATCGGCTTAAATACGTGTTTATAGTTATCGTTATAAGTATCCAAAGACTTAGAAGTTATTAAAAGTATACCCTAATATGATCTATCACATGAAATGATAAGTATTAAAAAGTTTAAGGGGCTAAAATGTAATTTAGTAATAGTAAATAAATATATATATACAAGTATATATATTATCGAAAGAATCCCGTGCCTTAGAAACCCAGAAAATATTATAAATATGTCCCATAATGTTTTGATACATAAAATGATAAGACTATAAAAGTATAATGGCCTAGAATGCACAAAATAGAAGTAGAAGGACCAAACATGTAAATTATAAAAAGTTGGCCGGAAAAACACATCCACACATATCGCCTAGCCCTATCCTCTCTTTGGCGTGATACGCCTAGAACCCAGAAAACGCAGAAACCCTACCTGGTTCATTTTTTGCCATGATAGTGGACTTGCAGCTCAAGTTTGGCCATGAAACGTGTCGAATTCGAACTCTTAGTCACCCCCACTCGTGTTGGTATCTCTGGAACATACAATAAATTGTAGCATCAATTCGACGGATTAACGCATCAATTCATAGAATTCTTCCTCAAAAACCCTTAAACCTAACAGAAACTTCGTTGATTGAATACCCATAAATGGTGAAGTCCTTGGAGCCGAAATTCTGCATTTGAGCATCATTATATATGGTCTAAAATAACCTCTTTCAGTTTTATCTAATTCGATCACTAAGTAGGATTTCTAAAAATGTGTTAAAATTAGGGTTCTTGAGCTCGTTTTGTAAAAATTGGGTAATCGGGTTGAAATTAGGGTCTGAAATTTTGTAGGTAATCCTAAAATAATGTGTTTTAAGAAAGCCCTAAGTTTATTTTAGAATTGGAAAAGGTTTGGTAATAGTATTGTTAACGGGTCAAAATTAGGGTTTTCGTAACGTTGTTCTGCCCAAATTGAGTAAACGGTGTTAAATTAAGCTTTGATATTTTAAAGAATTATATAAAATGTTATAATAGATAATACCCTAAGTTGGTTTAAAATAAAAATGTGTTTTGATGATAAAACGAGATATACATGAAATTAGGGTTTCTAAATAAGATTAATTAATATAAAATAATCCATAGGGTATGGGGACTTGTTTTTTGGTCTTATAACATGCTTGTATATATAATAAGTATATATGAGTTTAAATTTGATAAATAATAAATTTTTGTAAATACCGAGTTAATCGGATATTAGGGGTGTCGCATAAATCCCAACTAGGACCTGGTATACCTCACTGGGCGATCCCAGAGTGAGCGTTTACTTATAGGAGTGTGCGTCTTCGTGTTATCAATAAAAAAGGTTATTATGCCTATAAGGGCATTTTGGTCATTTTGGAATTAAAAGAGATAAACCCTAATAAAGTTTTATGAAGATAATTAGATATAAATAAACATAGATATTATTTATAATGACCGTGCATTAATGCGATCCGATACGCGATTAGGTTAATTGTGGACCATAACGGAGGTTCTAGCTGAATAACCAATTAAAGATATAAGGTGAGTTTCTACAAGCCCAATTTTAAATGTTTTAATGTTTTAAATGTTTTTGGGCTGGTATACATACAATATTTGTGAAAATATATATATACAGAGTAATATAAGTTACCTGGTATATTGGAAGTGTGGAGGATACGCCGCTGGTACATCCTGTATATTGGAAGTGTGGGGGATGTCCATTTGTTGCAGTATAAGGATGCCTTATCACTGTTTAATAACAAACCTAAAGCATCTGGTTATTTAACTAGGGGTAGGTAGTGTATGATCAGAGATTAAGTCATTAAGATGAAAAAATTACCTAATAGAGTTAAAACATGAGTTGCTATTATGACTTATTAGAGTTAGAGCACGTGTTGCTGCAAATGAGGAAGGGATGTTGCTTCCCCATAGTGGTGGTTTAGGGAACCGTGTACGGACGGAGCTGCAATTGGTCATTGTAACAACTATCTTGCGCCAAGTTGGGATGACAATTTGTAGTGGCGGGCGTATCCTTCGGGATGACAAGTTGGGATGACAATTTGGGATGACAATTTGTTGTAATATCTATCCTTCGGGATAGGATGAAGTATGCAGTGCATTCAGCAGCTGCATTAGGTTGCTGTAATAACCATCCTTAGAGATGGGACGAAGTGCTCAGTGGCGGGCGGACTATTCATAGGAAACCAAAATAGTTGGTTGAATATAATGACCTAGAAGTTAAGCCTAAGGTCATGGTTAAGATAGTGTGAAATATTATCATGGTGATTATGTGTTAGGAATTTATATGTGATTTATAAATATGTTGCGAAAACCCAGGTAAACACTTAATATATTTTTGAACTAAACGGTAGAACTCACCAGCGTAAGCTGACTTTTTAAAAGTATGTATGGTAGGTTCTTCAAAGACGTTTAAAAGTAAAGGCATGGATCTTGTGAGGACGGGATAATCAGGAAACAATTCAAGGAAGAGTTTCTGGCAAGCTTGCTTAGTTATAGATTTCTTTGTTATAATTAGTTGTAGTTATGTACAATATCTCACTTACTGTAGTACTTGGCTTATATAAATTAAAGTTTTAACTTTCTGCTGTTTAATATCTCTGTTGTGCCATATGTTCATGAGTAAATCCGACACGTGACCCCTCCTGGTGCCAAGTCTGGGAGCGGGCGTCACACATCGTTCATACCGAAATAGCTAGATCGAGTAGACGATCCATCACTCACACTCTTTCAAGTGGTACCATAGCTTTCAGGTTCAATCTATAGATCTGTTCTTGGATATTTTTGAGTTTTTGATCTAAATTATGTTAGTTTATTATAAATCTAAGTGTTTTTTTTGCTCCCATTCGATCAGTTCTGTTGCATTTTTGGTGTCATTTTCAATCCTAAAACATTCGTTTGAATTGTTACTGATCTACTGCTGAAAATCTCACTCAAAAACGTCCATAATTGCGAAATTTTGCTCAAAAATGTTCAAGTTCGTGTGACTTCGTTTGATCAATGTCAGTTCGTGTGAATAACTGCCATGAAGTGTCAGTTCGTGTAAAATTCTCTCCATGAGGTGTCAGTTCATGTCAATTCGCGAGCTAGTTTGTCTGTGACTTCGCTACTCAGTTCGTATTGATTTCATTCCCACGAAGTTTTACTTTACAACTTAGTTCGTGTCAGTTTGTGTGTCACTTCCCATATCAGTTCGTGTCACTTCATAGATCACTCCGTAAGTCAGTTCTCATCGGAGTTCGTAACTCACTTGCTAGTACCCTCTGTTTTGATACCCAAAATCAGCTTCTAAGATCTCCGTTTTTACATTTGAAGTTTTTGGAGTGTCATATTTCGGTTAAAAATGGTTGATTATTCCGTAATGGCCGCCGTTCAATCCGCTGTTCAATCACAGGTGCAAGCTTCACTTAACTTTGATAACGAAATCGAAACAAGTCCAGTGGTGTGTGCTGAGGTGTTCTAAAAATATGGCAATTTATCGTACCCGTGTAGCAGCTAAAGCTTTTAAAATTATATACCTGATTTACTTGACAACTACCATTTCACCACATTACATGGGCAAGTATACTCATCATGGGCAGTATAGTAGTGGTAAGCTGAATCGGGGTCGATCAGGACACAATGGAAAATGAGAGCTCCCAATACTCAATCTTTGTTTACGTTTAACCAAAGTCTATTTTTTAGAAAAAATAGTTTTTACTACTACTAATATATATATATATATATATATATATATATATATATATATGTGAAAGTTCAAATACAAAGGCATTTTTTCGTGCGAAGCGTGCGAAGGAAGGAGAGGTCGACGTGTGGCGTTTTCTTTCTGGACGCGGAGGGGCATTTTTGTCAATTAAATTTTTTTAATTAAAATATACGGAGATTACGTCACAACATTTTTTCATGCGGCGGTGCGTTATTTGTTGTAAGGTGTTTATATCGAGTTTCTACATGCGTCAAAATAAAAACAACATGCGTGATTATAGGGAGTCAACTAACTATTTTTTTTTAACTTATCTTCATGTTTTTTTTCTTTTTTGTAAGAGTTTTTCTGTTTTCATTTTTATTTAATAACTACGTAATTTTATTTTGTTGTTTTTTTTTGTTTTTTTTTGGGTGAATATTTTTTTTTTTTTTTGTTTTAATTATATGTCGTTGTGTGGTTTGTTGTAACCTTAAATTTATGAGTTACTACATGCGAGAAATTACAAGTAAAATGTGCTATAATAGAATCTAAAATTTTCGAACATATGTTCATGTATTTTCAGCTGGTGTCATACACAATTATAGTGTGCGTAATAATGATGTATTTTATTGTTACACTTTTCTATTTTTTAAAGTTGATTTTGTTTTTTCGCAGAATCATTGATAAATGTTAAGTAGGTTTCTGTAAGTTTTTTACTAGAGTTTTTTGTGTTTGCGTGATTTATTTTAATATCTGCGTAATTTTATCGTTTGCGTAATTTAGTTGTAGTTGCGTAATTCTAAGTTCGAATTGTTTTCTATATATTACTGGTTAGTTTCAACATAAATGAAGAATAAAATCAAGAAATACAAAAATTATTATTATTATTATTATTATTATTATTATTATTATTATTATTATTATTATTATTATTATTATTATTATTATTATTATTATTATTATTATTATTATTATTATTATTATTATTATTATTTGATAACAGGAGGGATACATTTCTACTGATAGGCTTGTAAAAAAGACTTTTTTAACTCAAGAGAGGCACTAATAGTCTCAAGTATTTTGTTTATTGTTTCCATCTGCTCCATATTCGTTTTGTCCTGGTCTAGCATGAACAAACGGACAATCTCTTGAAGTGAATTCTTTGGCAGACTGCTTATCTTCTGCGCGATTTCTTCTCTGGCTTGCGTGTTTTCATGGAGGCTTTCGAAACTTTGTTCGAGGACGTCTATCAGCAGTTTCTCCTTGTTGTACTCCAACATTATTTGCCCAGTTAGTTTCTCCTTTAGTGCGTTGTTGTTGTTGGCTCATGTGGTGTTGGAGGAAGATGAAGACATTTTTTCGCTTGTCTGTGTTTTTGTGATTTGATGTGTAATTTAATGAACTGTGTTTGCGTGATTTCAAAATGCAATCGAATGCCTAGTTTTATAGATGGTGGATGATGAGATTCGCCTGGTATTAAATGTGTCACCCGTATTTTTATTTATTACCATATTAATGGGGACGGTTGGGGGAGGTGAAATTGATCGATTTTAACTTTTTTAATTACTGAGTTTTATTATGTAATTTTTTTTACCCGTCGTTTCATTTTCCCTCCATGTTTTTCTAATCTGTATATATATATTATGGTCTTTCTTCATACACATTACTTACTCGACCCACAAAGTCCTCAAATCCCCCATATATCTCAGACCTAAATTCAATCTTCTCATCCTTTCAACATAAAAAGAAAAATGGCTTCTTCTTCATCTAACTCTAACACTGCGTCTAAAAACATAGTCATGCAAATTGTTAAACAAATGCATGCGAAAGAATCGAAGGATGATCGCATAATGCGTAATTCTTTCGCCATGATCAGGGGTCTTACTGTCAACAGCATCCAAGGCTACGATGCTCCAGGAGCTTGTGGACGAGCTGGAGTCCGCGATGAAAGAGGCTATTGCTGAGTATATTACTCAGCAGCTGGAGCGGAAGGAGGAGATGCATACCTTCCTTAGTGGTGTTGTCAACAACACCATTAAAAAGGGTAAGGACAGGGTTGAGGCTGCTGAAATATTTAAGAAGATTTAGGCACCCATTTTTTTGGGTTTTTTTATGTTCTTATGATGTTTTTTGATGATTTCCACTTGTAAATTCTTATAAATATTAATATATGGCACTGTTTTCTTTTTAATCTATTATATGTTTTTGAATTATATTGTTTGCGTTTTTTTATTTGAACATCATGCGTTATTTTATTAAGTGTGAAATCGGGTGTTTTTGTGAGTTCTGGAGTGTATGCGTGATTTTTAGAACAACTTGCGTGATTTTTAAATATAATGCGTGATTTTTTAACAGGTGTGATTATGTTCTGTGTGCTTGCGTTATTTTGTGAGTTCTGGATGTATGCGTGATTTTTAGAACAACTTGTGTGATTTTTAAATATAATGCATGATTTTTTAACAGGCGCGATTATGTTCTGCGTGTTTGTGTTATTTGTGAGTTCTGGAGTGTATGCGTGGTTTTTAGAACAACTTGCGTGATTTTTTAACAGGTGCGATTATGTTCTGTGTGTTTGCGTTATTTGTAATATCAACATGCGTTTTTTTAAGTGTAAGACAGGTAGGTTTGTGTTTTTGTGAGTTTTTAGAGTGTATGCGTTATTTTCATATCAAATATGCGTTATTTTTTATCTATAAAACGTAAGTGTGCGTTATTTATTGGAATACATGCGTTTTTTTATTAAGTTTAAGACATTTTTTGTTAGGTTTGTGTCATTGTGAGTTTTTAAAAGTGTATGCGTGAATTTTATTTCAAGTTTGCGTTCTTTGTTTAAAGGTTAAAGGTTTGCGTTTTGTGTTTGATGCGTAAATATTTTTTCTGTATGCGTGTCTCATCTAAAGTTAAGTACATCTGCATATGCATATATTACAACCTACAAATGCATTAATATGCATATAAACACTGATGCTATAACAATTAATAGAGTGTGATATCCAGTAGCATCAATGTTTCTACTTAAGTACAGATGCATATGTATATATTACAAACTATAAATGCATCAATATGTATTAACAATTAACATCGTTCATACCCTTTCCAAAATTGTCCTATCCTAAAAGTAATTGAGTGTCATCAACATCAAACCATCATCGTTGTCATCAATATCATCTAAAACTCAAAAAAAAAAAACAAGAGATTTGAAAATGAAACAACATCACCAAAACAAAATGAATTTCATCCAAGACCAATACAAACTGAAATCCCTTTTTATATAGAATTTCCATTACCTCTTTACATTTGAAAAAACAAAAAACTTAAAAAAGTAAACCAAAAACAAACCAGCGAAAAAATGGTACTAGGGGGAATGGAAACATTACCTTCTCCATTATCAAATCTGAAAAAAAAAATCAGATATCGAACCCTCGAATGGAGTGCCAACAAGTTCTCTAACCCGCATACAGAAGATCCTCCGATGAAACCCACCGGAGCAAGGGCGTCTCCGGAGGTGAGGTAAGGCCATAAGGGAAGCCATCGATGTCAGAAATCTCATCGTGAAGATGACAACTGGCGGAGCGGGCGGAGCGATGGCGTCTGATACATGTAGCAGGTAGAGCGGGTGAAGATGACGACAGGATCCCCATGGAAAAGGATTCGAGAGGTCGATTGCAAGGGGGAGGCAGTGGGTGGGGTGAGGTGGAAGGTGAATTCAAGGTCGGAGGGGCGAATGTAGGGGTGGGGGCGCTGCATATCTCCAGTGGGGGTGGGGGAAGAAGTGAAAAGAGGGGTCTTGAAAGATATTTTATGGTGGTGTAAAAGTACCAAGTTACCCCTCACTTCATCTCTACCATTAATTCAAATATGTTTACTTTATATTATATCAAGGGTTGATATTTAGTTAGTTGGTTATGACACTAAGAGATGGTTATTATATATTTCCATTCCTATAAATATATATATATATATATATATATATATATATGTGTGTGTGTGTGTGTAAATAAAATGGATCTTTGATCCTAAGTATGGTGGAGTCAATATTGATTGGAATAACGATGCTAGCAACTTATAATCAATTTGTGGTTTTATTACTTTGGCTCAAGATTGTTCACTGGCAGAAGGTTAGCCACCTTTTGGCCCTCTTTGGCTATCTCACCATCCAACTGCTAATCGTCTGCGAGGAGTACGAATTCCAAGGGAAGGTGCTGCTAGTGGTAAAATGAAGTGGTATAATGCCATTTAGTTACGGGGTCCCTGAACCCGACAAACTTACCGTACTCGACACGCCGTCATGAACCAGCAGGGGAACAACCCTGCGTGCCGGATTATTTTATTATAAAAACGGTCTTTTTAAGGGGCTAAGGCCAGTTCCATACACCACTCTCGCGTAATGTACATCTGACCAGAGCCAAGTTCACGAACACGTACCTCTCGGTGCCATGAAGTGACAAAATATTACCAACCCTCGTTCCTAACCAAATACTTTCAGCCCGCACATGCAGGGTCAGCCGAGTTTGCTTACATAGACATAAGGACCTCAAACGTATCATGTAGCATGGGGCGCGAGTCACCTTTCGGATCATGCATCGTCCCCCCCGACCGGGTGTCATAGGTCCGGCCTTTGGGATTTCGATTGCCCAAATGCTCTGTGATACGTGAAGCACGCTTGGTTCAGAAAATCAGTAATACACTTTCAATAAAAATGATTTTTATAAAGTCATTAGACACACCTTGGACCATTGCAATAAAAACAACTTGAAGACTCGTTAAAAGTTTGTTACTTCCAATCAAGTGTAAGAATTTGGCCAATCATGGCTTAATGATTAACCAGTCAGTAAAAGAAGATTTCATAGACAAAATACTTTAATTTTCTAAACTGGTTGTATTTCTCACACACTCTTACATACTTGAAGATACAAAGGAACCAAGTTTCTCTCTAACTAATCTACAATTGAGGGAGAGAGGAAAGAATTGAGCAAGTTGAGAAGTGAGGGAGAGCAAGCTTTTATAGGCAATTCTTGGAGAATGGCACGGGGCTTGCTCCATCATGCATGGGCCGTGGTGTCAGAGGAGCAGAATTTTCTCTCTTCTGATATCAGTGGGATGGGGCGTGTTACCCGAAGCTGTAACAACGCAAATTATTTTTACTATTTCGTTAACAATATTTAACTTGAAAAGTGGTCCCAGAAAATTTCGTTCAAATTTAACAGTTTGTGGCATCAACACTTGCATAGGAACCAAATACAAAACCAAGTGAGTGGTAAATGCAAGTTAATACTAGTTCAATATTTTCAAAAGATGGTTATGACAAGTCATGAACATCAAAAGAATCGGCAATTCGAGTGTTCGGTTCGTCTTGCGCTCGAGAGGATCCGCGTCTACATGGTAGTTTTACCTGCGTGCAATTACACCCCATTAGTATGTAACATTAATGCAAGTTGGGACATTGTTTAGGCATTAAAAAGGGGGCAAAATTTCAGAAATTAGGCAGCTCCACCGTAAGCTACGCTGGCCACCGTAGCTTACGGTGGCATCAGCTAGCCTACGGTGGCTTGATGCTGGCCTACGGTGAGTGCCCAGGCTGCAGGCCACCGTAGCTTACGGTGGCCACCGTAAGCTACGGTGGTACCTGTGGTTTCGGTACCCCGTCTTGGTTCTTTTTCCACTTAATTGCCCGGATTCGATTTCTAACGATTCATAAGTTACCAACACATGGTTTAAGCTCCAAAAACTTACTAGACTCTAAAATTTAAACATGGACCAATTACCCATCGTTACCTTGCCTTTACCTTACCCGGTTGACCCGTTAAGGGCCAACCCATGCTACAACTCGTCCGGGATTACAAATGAACCAAACCTTGCACATTCACTAGTGGCACGTTCACAATATATCAGATTACTTCATGACTCCTACCTTTTATATCATACGAATTTCAATGATCCTTAAGGAGCATTCCAATTACAACGTATCCATGTCACCTATGTAGGAATCCTAGAATACTAATTAGAATTGGGCATCTTACATATGTGTATAACCACCCTTGCCATACACCAAGAACCCAATTAGCCCTTGAGGTATCTTCGGGTCAATTATCCGAAGGCAAAAGCATGAGGAGGGTAGGCAAATCAACCCAATTTGGTTGACTAAGCCACTTCCTCTTTTCCCCTATGAGAGAATCCATTTATTCCCTCATGAGGTGAAGACTTATTCTTTTCTACCCACAATGGTCCATAACCAAATGTAAGTTGTTTATAATTATTACTTACTAGTGTAACGAACAAGATGTACGTTACCTCGATGGCTTGACGACCCACCTCCACCCGCGTGAGCTTGATTGCTTCCTTCAAAACCTTGATCGCCTATATGATCGTTAATGTATCAATACCATAGTCATAACACAAATTTCACAACCATGGCATCAATCACAATCTAGCACCCAATCATGGTGACCTCACAATTTCAAAGTTTCTATTATCATATAAGTCCTCAATCCACACCAATTCCACCAATTGAGAATATTTACTAGCATTTCTAATTCCCTTAACGGGTCATGCAATTCACATTGTTACACATAGTTAGGATCATCCAAAATCAACAATTCATTTACTATGATCATTCAAGCACCATTTCATGTCAATTTAGCTATCAAGCCATGGGGGTTAGTCACCTAGACATTTTATCAAACACATGGTGTGCAACACTTGCTACCTAACTACAATTCATTCATACAACCCACTACTTAACAAATTAGCAAGGGTTGGGTGATCACACCTCAAACCCAACATCAAATTATCATGCATCGTCATAGACAAGTTCCAATTTCTCATGATTGAGGTTAATACCATGGTCATCCATGGTGACCAACAACATGCAAGGTTCAAGTAGGAAATTAGGTGAGCACTACCCCAATTACTAAATTATTGGGTTAACTAGGCTACATTCAAGCTTCCTAACACCTTAGGATTCAGATTTTAACATAACCTTCACAGATTCTAGGGTCCCAATTTCGACCCATACACATGCAATTATGAAAGGGCTTACCTACAAACTTCAATTAGGTGTAGGAGGCTTAGAAATCCTTCCAATACTTGGAATTTGTGGTCAATTTCGCAGCCTAGCCTCCTCCTCTTGAGAATTTCGTGATTGAGAGAGTTGGGAGGGGTTGAGTTTCTCTCCCAGTCGCAACCTGCGATCCCCTCCCCCAATTCTCCCTAATTAATTTAGGTTAGTTTCCCTTATTTACATTCCTAGCCCCTCTAGTTTAGGTTTTGGTTAATTTTCTAATTAAACCCTTAACATTTCACATTTAACCCTCAAGTTTCTATAATATGGCAAGTACTATAACATATAAGGAACAATTTAGTCACATAACAAGGGTCGGTTAAATGTTAACGGAAATTTTCATATATTAAAACTCGGGATGTTACAACTCCACCCCCCTTAAGGGAGTTTCGTCCCCGAAACAGTTACATACCAAATAAGTGGGGATAGTAGCGTTGCATCTCTTCCTCGGACTCCCAAGTTAGATCCGATCCTTTCCTATGCTCCCATTGAACCTTCACTTGGTTCACTTCTCTGTTTCTTAGCCGCTTAACCTTACGGTCGAGAATCGCAATAGGCCTCTCGACATAGTTAAGCTTATCATCAATGACTAAATCATCGAGTGGCACATAGGCACTCTCGTCGGCAAGACACTTCCTCAAATAGGACACGTGGAACGTATTGTGAATGCCGCTTAGCTCCTCCGGCAATTCCAGTTGATAAGCCACCTTGCCCACACGTGCAAGGATTTTGAAAGGTCCAATGAATCGAGGACTTAGCTTACCTCGCTTTCTAAAACGAATCACACCTTTCCACGGGGAGACCTTTAACATGACATAGTCTCCCTCTTGGAACTCTATAGGCCTCCTTCTCTTGTCCGCATAAGATTTTTGTCTATCTTGAGCGGCTTTTAATCGTGCCCTCACTATGTCGATCTTGGCCGACGTTTCACGAACCACCTCGCGGCTACTTAGCTCGCGTTGGCCCACTTCACCCCAACATACGGGTGTTCTACACTTTCTACCATACAACATCTCGAACGGAGGCATCCCTATACTCGAGTGATAGCTATTATTGTAGGCAAATTCTACGAGTGGCAAGTGTCGGTCCCAATTTCCCCCGAAATCAATAACACATGCCCGCAGCATGTCTTCCAACGTTTGTATGGTCCTCTCGCTTTGGCCATCGGTTTGGGGGTGATATGCTGTGCTGAGGTGTAATCTAGAACCCATTTCCTCCTGGAACCCTTGCCAAAATTCCGACGTGAACCGGGTGTCCCGATCCGATACTATGGAAACCGGTACCCCGTGGCGAGACACAATTTCGTCAATGTAAATATCGGCCAATTTCTCCGATGAGGATTTCTCCCGAATAGGGAGGAAGTGTGCACTTTTGGTCAGCCGGTCCACAATCACCCAAATAGCGTCGTGGTTCCTGGACGTCCTTGGCAATTTAGTTACCAAGTCCATAGTCACATGTTCCCATTTCCACACGGGGATTTCCAAGGGTTGCATCTTCCCGTATGGTCTTTGATGCTCAGCCTTGACTTGTAGGCAAGTCAAGCATCTCTCGACGTACTTGACTATGTCGCGTTTCATCCCAGGCCACCAATAATTGGCCTTTAAATCGTTATACATCTTTGTTGCCCCCGGGTGTACCGTGTAACGAGACTTGTGGGCCTCGTCTAATAACATATTCCTCATATCGCCTGTGTTGGGAACCCAAACTCGCCCAAAGCGGGTCTTTATTCCACTTTCTTCATCCACTAGATCTTTTACTTGGCCCACAATCCGCTCCTTTTTCCAGTTTTCTTCTTTGACTGCTTCGATTTGGGCCTCCTTGATCCGTGTTATCAAGTTAGAGGTCACCACAAGTTGCATAGATCTCACTCTAATGGGCGTATAGTCCCCCTTTCGGCTTAGGGCATCGGCTACCACATTGGCCTTGCCCGGGTGATAGTGAATCTCGCAGTCATAATCCTTGATCGTCTCAAGCCATCTTCGTTGCCTCATGTTCAAGTCCTTTTGGTCGAAGAAGTACTTGAGGCTTTTGTGATCGGTGAAGATTGTGCATTTGGCCCCATACAAATAATGTCGCCAAATCTTCAAGGCAAACACTACCGCCGCCAACTCTAGGTCATGCGTAGGGTAGTTTTGCTCGTGCACCTTTAGTTGCCGAGATGCATACGCGATTACCTTGCCTCGTTGCATCAATACACATCCGAGGCCAATTTGTGACGCGTCAGAGTAAACCACCATGTCCTCGTTGCCCTCGGGCAGAGTTAACACCGGGGCTTGAGTAAGCTTTTGTTTGAGGCTTCGAAATGCCTCCTCTTGCTCGGTACCCCATACAAACTTGGTTTCTTTCTTAGTCAGCTTCGTCAAGGGTAAGGCTATTTTCGAGAAATCTTGAATAAATCTCCGGTAATAGCCTGCCAGCCCGAGGAAACTCCTAACCTCGGTGGGAGTCTTAGGAGCTTCCCATAAGGTTACCGCTTCAACTTTAGCCGGGTCCACCTTAATCCCCTCGGATCCAATTACATGGCCCAAAAATTGCACTTCTCTTAGCCAAAATGCACATTTAGAGAACTTGGCATACAACTTCTCAACTCTTAGTCTCTCAAGTATCTCTCGTAAATGCTTGGCATGCTCGGCCTCGCTCCGAGAGTAGATCAAAATATCATCAATGAAGACTATCACCGATTTGTCCAGCATGGGTTTGCACACGCGGTTCATTAAGTCCATGAAGGCCGCCGGTGCGTTTGTTAACCCAAAGGACATCACGCAAAATTCGTAGTGCCCATAGCGAGTTCTAAAGGCCGTCTTGGGGATGTCCTCCTCCTTCACCTTCAGTTGATGGTACCCTGACCGCAAGTCGATCTTGGAGAACCATTTGGCCCCTTGTAATTGATCGAATAGATCGTCAATTCGGGGCAAGGGATACCGATTTTTCACCGTGAGTTTGTTTAACTCCCGGTAATCAATGCACATCCGCATACTCCCATCTTTCTTCTTTACAAATAGAACCGGGGCTCCCCATGGTGAGATACTCGGCCTAATAAACCCCTTATCCAGCAACTCTTGGATTTGGGTATTAAGTTCTTGCAACTCTGGGGGCGCTAACCGATATGGTGCCCGTGCTACCGGCTTGGCATTCGGAACCAGGTCAATTCTGAATTCCACATCTCTATCCGGAGGCATACCCGGCAATTCTTCCGGGAACACATCTTTAAATTCTTGGACTACCGGTAACTCGTCTATTACCGGTCCTTGTACTCTTGTGTCGGTCACCATAGCTAAAAAGGCTCGGCATCCTTTTTTTTATGTACTTTCTCGCTTTGTGCATGGAGCATATTATGGGAGTTCCGCTTTTGTCTCCCAGTATGGTGACTTTGTCTCCCGTAGGTGACGTGAGTTCGATTGTCTTGTGATCACATATCACTCTCGCGTGGTGGCGGGATAGCCAATCCATACCTACCACCACCTTGAACTCTCTCATAGCCATGGGGATGAGGTCAATGGAGAATTCCTCCCCGTTGATGGTGATCGTGCATCCCCGACATACATCAAAAACAAGTACAGATTTATCGTTAGCAACTTCTACTTCTAAAGGTACATGCAGTTTTTCAATCACAAATGAAGGGTGCTTAACAAAATCAATTGAGACAAATGACCTATTAGCACCCGTATCAAATAATACACGTGCAGGCAACGAATTAATCGGAAAAGTACCTGACACGACGTTGGGGTCAATCTTGGCCTCATCGGCCGTTAGCTGGAATGCCCTTCCGGTGGCCCGCGGAATTTCAGTTTTTCCTCCAGTCCTTGACCCTTCACCCATCAATTTTGGGCAGTTCGGCTTCTTATGACCCGTCTGATAGCAGTTGAAGCATCTAACTACTTCAGAGGGGCAATTGGAGACAAGGTGGCCCTTTTTGCCACAGTTCAAACATGGTCGATCTTTGAAGAGGCACTCTCCCGGATGCCCCCTCCCACAAATCTTGCATTTGGAGTTTCCCCCCTTGAACTCCTTCTTTTTGGGAGATTCTCCCGTTCTCTGCTTCTTTGGAGGGTTTGACTGTGCCTCATTAGGCCCTCTCCTTTCACGAGTTTCTTCCCTTCGGGTGATATCAAGTTCCCGAGCCCTCGCAGCGTTAATCATTTCTTCCACCGTGTTGAAACTCGTTAGGGGCACAAAGTCCTTAATCTTGGGCTTTAGCATGTTCCTATAGAAGAACATCCTTGCCCCTTCGGTAGGCAACACATCCGCACAGAACCTGACCCGATCAAGGTAGATCCCCGTGATTTGATCTACCGTTTGGTCATCGGTCTGCTCCAATTTGAGAAACTCCTGCTTGAGTTTGTTCACCATTGCCTTCGGGCAATGATGTTCAGTAAAGATTTCTTTGAATTCGGGCCACGTTAATGCATTAATTGCAACGTCCCCTTTTTCTTGGGCCTTTGCATCCCACCAATCTTTCGCCCGGTCCCGAAGTAGACCCGTGGCATAACTCACTTGATCATCTTCTTCACAATGGGTCCGGCGGAATACACCCTCCACGTTGGTGATCCACCGATGGCAAGCAATAGGATCCACCTCACCCGAATAGTGAGGGGGTTTGCAAGCCATGAACTTGTTAAAAGAACAACGTTTCTTTGTCTTTTCGGGCTCCCCTCGATTTAGGATAACCCCCTTTAACTCATCAAACTTTTCATTCATGGTCTTAAGAAGATCCTCTTGGATCTTGTGCACGTATTCCGGGAGGGCGGCATCAATAGCCCTCCCGACTTCTTCAGCAATTCGGGCGTTAAGGGCCTCGTCTCTCTGCTCTTGGGTCAAGCCGTCCCCAACTTGGTTCGTCATGACACTACAGAGTTTAATTCAACCAGTTAGTTCATATATCGATTCCCCTTGCCTAGAGCAGGGTTGTTATGGACTCCCCTTGGCCATCTCCAAGGGTGTCACACATGAGGTTACGGATTTATAGCAATTCCCATAACCCATTTTAAACTATTCATGCGTCTCCCGCATCTTCGGTTCCGGTGCAACTCACCATCCCCGTACACGATCTGAAATTACCAAGTGGTGCATCAATTATGCACCCTTAGTTTCTTCCCCTAGCACACACTAGACTTATAATCATACATCATTTAAAAATTCAACACATACCCGGATCTCCGCGGAAGCTCGAACCGAACACTTGGCCATTATCTCGAGCACGGGTTTGAGTTCAAGAGTCAAATTACACTTGAATCCCTCAAACCTCGGCTCTGATACCAACTTGTAACAACGCAAATTATTTTTACTATTTCGTTAACAATATTTAACTTGAAAAGTGGTCCCAGAAAATTTCGTTCAAATTTAACAGTTTGTGGCATCAACACTTGCATAGGAACCAAATACAAAACCAAGTGAGTGGTAAATGCAAGTTAATACTAGTTCAATATTTTCAAAAGATGGTTATGACAAGTCATGAACATCAAAAGAATCGGCAATTCGAGTGTTCGGTTCGTCTTGCGCTCGAGAGGATCCGCGTCTACATGGTAGTTTTACCTGCGTGCAATTACACCCCATTAGTATGTAACATTAATGCAAGTTGGGACATTGTTTAGGCATTAAAAAGGGGGCAAAATTTCAGAAATTAGGCAGCTCCACCGTAAGCTACGCTGGCCACCGTAGCTTACGGTGGCATCAGCTAGCCTACGGTGGCTTGATGCTGGCCTACGGTGAGTGCCCAGGCTGCAGGCCACCGTAGCTTACGGTGGCCACCGTAAGCTACGGTGGTACCTGTGGTTTCGGTACCCCGTCTTGGTTCTTTTTCCACTTAATTGCCCGGATTCGATTTCTAACGATTCATAAGTTACCAACACATGGTTTAAGCTCCAAAAACTTACTAGACTCTAAAATTTAAACATGGACCAATTACCCATCGTTACCTTGCCTTTACCTTACCCGGTTGACCCGTTAAGGGCCAACCCATGCTACAACTCGTCCGGGATTACAAATGAACCAAACCTTGCACATTCACTAGTGGCACGTTCACAATATATCAGATTACTTCATGACTCCTACCTTTTATATCATACGAATTTCAATGATCCTTAAGGAGCATTCCAATTACAACGTATCCATGTCACCTATGTAGGAATCCTAGAATACTAATTAGAATTGGGCATCTTACATATGTGTATAACCACCCTTGCCATACACCAAGAACCCAATTAGCCCTTGAGGTATCTTCGGGTCAATTATCCGAAGGCAAAAGCATGAGGAGGGTAGGCAAATCAACCCAATTTGGTTGACTAAGCCACTTCCTCTTTTCCCCTATGAGAGAATCCATTTATTCCCTCATGAGGTGAAGACTTATTCTTTTCTACCCACAATGGTCCATAACCAAATGTAAGTTGTTTATAATTATTACTTACTAGTGTAACGAACAAGATGTACGTTACCTCGATGGCTTGACGACCCACCTCCACCCGCGTGAGCTTGATTGCTTCCTTCAAAACCTTGATCGCCTATATGATCGTTAATGTATCAATACCATAGTCATAACACAAATTTCACAACCATGGCATCAATCACAATCTAGCACCCAATCATGGTGACCTCACAATTTCAAAGTTTCTATTATCATATAAGTCCTCAATCCACACCAATTCCACCAATTGAGAATATTTACTAGCATTTCTAATTCCCTTAACGGGTCATGCAATTCACATTGTTACACATAGTTAGGATCATCCAAAATCAACAATTCATTTACTATGATCATTCAAGCACCATTTCATGTCAATTTAGCTATCAAGCCATGGGGGTTAGTCACCTAGACATTTTATCAAACACATGGTGTGCAACACTTGCTACCTAACTACAATTCATTCATACAACCCACTACTTAACAAATTAGCAAGGGTTGGGTGATCACACCTCAAACCCAACATCAAATTATCATGCATCGTCATAGACAAGTTCCAATTTCTCATGATTGAGGTTAATACCATGGTCATCCATGGTGACCAACAACATGCAAGGTTCAAGTAGGAAATTAGGTGAGCACTACCCCAATTACTAAATTATTGGGTTAACTAGGCTACATTCAAGCTTCCTAACACCTTAGGATTCAGATTTTAACATAACCTTCACAGATTCTAGGGTCCCAATTTCGACCCATACACATGCAATTATGAAAGGGCTTACCTACAAACTTCAATTAGGTGTAGGAGGCTTAGAAATCCTTCCAATACTTGGAATTTGTGGTCAATTTCGCAGCCTAGCCTCCTCCTCTTGAGAATTTCGTGATTGAGAGAGTTGGGAGGGGTTGAGTTTCTCTCCCAGTCGCAACCTGCGATCCCCTCCCCCAATTCTCCCTAATTAATTTAGGTTAGTTTCCCTTATTTACATTCCTAGCCCCTCTAGTTTAGGTTTTGGTTAATTTTCTAATTAAACCCTTAACATTTCACATTTAACCCTCAAGTTTCTATAATATGGCAAGTACTATAACATATAAGGAACAATTTAGTCACATAACAAGGGTCGGTTAAATGTTAACGGAAATTTTCATATATTAAAACTCGGGATGTTACAGAAGCACGGGGCATGCCATGTCAGAGAGGTCAGCGGCATGGGGTGCGCTAAGTTAGAGGCACGGGGTGCTGATTAGAAGCCAATCCGAGTCGGGCACGGGGCGTGCTTTATGAGGCACGGGCCGTGCTTGAGTGTTGCTTTCCAAACTCTTGCATTTTCATTGTCTTTTCTATTAGATAATGCTCCTTTTTGTACTTTAGCTCTAGAAAACCTGAAAAACTAAAAAGAAAACAAAATTGCTTTGTTTTGTTGTTAGTAGCTAGGTTATATCCCGATTTGTGAGTATATTTAAGTTAATAAATATATATGATTTAGCGTATATCAAATATCCCCACACTCAAACGTTTGATTGTCCTCAAGCAAAACTTCATAATAAGGGGCTTTGACACATCCTAAATCATTTTAGTGTTTCGCCAAGACCTATGTTAAAAATATTTACCTCCTCCGTTTTTCTTATTTTGTTTCATTAATTTATTTCTTACCTTGTTGGTTGAAATAATTTTATTATTAACAAGCCTATTCATAAATTTATTTAATTTCTTACTTACATGCCTCACAAGTGGTCACCCCTCACTCTTGGTTGGAGATTTTTGGGGTGGACACTCATACCAAGGTAGCAATGAAACAGAGAGCATATGCTTGACATGCAATCGAACAGCCACCGATCTCATCAGAAGTCACTGGATAATCATGAGGGCTTTCAAAGGGTAGGCTTGGGGTAAGGGTAGGATGGTTTTATTTAAAAGGGGTAAAAAGCGTAAATAAACGGTTCCTTTATTGCTTTTCAAAAAGTTTGGGTTTTCACAATTTTCTGAATGAATCTTCTAGAGGCAAGTAGCTTTTCTGCTTCTAAGGGGGTTTTCCCTTTATTTTGATCCCTTTTTTTAGACAACGGGTTTAAAGTCGAAGGTCCGTCTAGACTTTATGCCTTGTTATTGGTTTTTGAGAAGATAGTGAAAAAAATTCACTTTTGAAGTACCAATTATTTACTAAAATAAAGGGGTGTAAAAGAAAGAGTTTAGGGTTTATGTGGTACATTGCAGAGGGGGTTTATTCTGAAAGTATGTTGGGGTTGAAGAAACGAAAAGGTTTAGGTTCAAAGGGGCTTACTAGGGGGTATTTTTGGGTAGAGAATAAGAAGAGAAGAGAAATCCTAGGTGCCTCAATCCTAAGATGTTGTGGCTTTCGATTTTGTCCATCTTGGAACGTATTATCGTGTCAAGTTCTACCTCTATCGCATTTACCTGTTTTCTCTCAAAGACAAGAAAAGAGCATGTTTTTATAGGTGATCATGCTATAAAGGCTCAAATTCTCACTGTCAAGGGAAAAGGGAAAATGTAAATTCGTAATTAAATAAATTTGATTTTCTCTTATCAATAAGGATTTTTTTTCAAGTCATTGGGGTATTTATAAATTAATGGATAAAAATTTTGATAAATGGGAGTAGGAGAACTTTTTGGGCATATTTTTTAGAAGAAACAATAAATTTTTGAAAAATTTGGGTAGTATAGAAACTGGTTTTCCAAGGAAGTTTTGTGTAAGGCTTGAGTCTGGACATAGCAAAAGTTTAAGATCCCGGAGTTTTACCCTAACCATTCCCATCCCCACACTCAAATTACACATTGTCCTCAATGTGTGATATTATATTCAAATTAAGGATAATATAAAAGAAAAGTCAAGGGTTAGGAAAAATTGGACAGAGTTTCCTATGAAAACAGGACCTTTGCCCGTGGACTGATTACCATGCCATACTGTTTTAACCTCCCAGTCCAGTTAGTTGTAGAGCTTGCCATGTACCTGTTTCTAAACTACTCAAGCCACAACACAGATAAAGCAAAATGAAATATAAACCACGGTGTCATCATCCACAATCATACTAAAAAAGAAAAAAAACAAATGTAACATAAAAATGTATCAATCACCAAGTCAAATGTATCATATTATCGTGCTACTACAATCAGACCATACCTGTCGTCACTCGCAGTCATCATCCTGAGTCGTGCTGCTACTTCCTCCACCGTGTGTACCAGATGTTCCCTCCTCGGGGGTGACCATAGCGCCAACAGAACCTCTCCTGAAGAGCAGTGATCTCGTCATGGATCCCCTAAATCTCTGTCTATATCGTGTGTGTGTGATCGTCGATGGCCAAGACGATAGTGTGGGTCTGCTGCAGAGAGTGGTAGAGGTCCATCATGGTGGGGAAGCCAGGGTTCTGGGGGTCAAGATGGTGCTCTGGCTGTCCCTACTGCTGGTGGTCCTCCTCCATGGGATCGATGGGCAGAGGGTCCCACACCCGGCGTCGGCTATCCATCATCCTGAAAGGGGGCCAGGGTGTGATATCGAGGAGCCTCTGGATGAACTCCATATCTACAAATCTAGTGGTCGGAGAGCGCTCGAGGTCTTGAGGGATAGGAACGCCATAGGCATTATAGATACTGAAGATTAGGCCTCCATAGAGTAGTGGGCTCCTGTCATCTACGTTGGCGGTGTGATGGATGGCGTTGCACAACGCATGAGGGGTGTAACATTTTGGTTTGTCCATTTGATTGTACCCGACCCGAACTTGTAATCCTGATTGATAATCAATGAAGAATCATGTTCTATTTCATTTTATTATCTCGTTTATCATTTGGATATGTTTACTTATGTTATTTAATGAATCGTTCGTGTAAGGGAATAATTTGTGGCTTGTGTATTAAATCATCACTTGGCGGAGTATTCTGAAGGTCTATGTGTTAGAATAGGTGAAAATGAGTTGGGTTATGGGTATATTAGGTCATTGGGCCATTTTAGGCATGTTTGGGCTCAAGTAGAAAGTGTTTAGAGGGAGTTTAGTGGGCCTAGATGGTCAAATCCGGAAATTAATGTGTAATTAGGGTTTTTAGGGTGTCTTGTTTAGCAAGTTGGAGACTCCCTATATAAGGGAAGCTCTCCTCTCATTATTAGGTTGTTGATTGTGGAGTAAAGCTAGTCTTTTGGTGGTTTAACTTGTGGTGTAATCGAAAGTCTCATAGAGAATTTCGATCCAAGGTGTAGCAACCAATCAAGTGTTCAATCAAGTTTCTTTCTCAAATCGGTTTGTTATTTCATTGCTCTTTAGACTTTCCGATTATTACTTTCTTCTGTGTTCTTAAATCAACTAGTGAAAACCGGATTCCGCACGGTTTCACTAGCCAAGATATTGCGTGAGGGTTATTTTGATTCTTACAATTGGTATCAGAGCCAAGAAACGCAAGTTTCGAGGCTCTCGCGATATCCGATTCAAGTTTTTGTCAACTAACCATTTGAGTTTTGTTGGTGATTTTCAGTTTTTAGCACAGTTCGGAAGTATTTTTGCAGGTTTCGAGTCAAGACAGGAGCATTCGAGGTGCAAAATTCGTGAATTGGAGACTTTTCGACCCTGTTTCTAGACTTTTCGATCGTCCTCCTGATCGAAAAGCCTTTTCTGTCGCGCCATCTCGATCGGAAAGTCCCCTTGTGACTTTTCGATCAGCCCATTTCAATCGGAAAGTCCCCTTGTGACTTTTCGATCAGCCCATTTCGATCGGAAAGTCCCCTTGTGACTTTTCGATCAGCCATCTGTCGATCGAAAAGTCCCCCTTGTGACTTTTCGATCAGCCCATTTCGATCGGAAAGTCCCCTTGTGACTTTTCGATCAGCCATCTGTCGATCGAAAAGTCCCCCTTGTGGCTTTTCGATCAGCCAAACAGCTTTTCGATCAGCCAAGACAGCTTTTCGATCAGCCAAACAGCTTTTCGATCAGCCAAGACAACTTTTCGATCAGCCAAGATAGCTTTTCGATCAGCCAAAACAGCTTTTCGATCAGCCAAACAGCTTTTCGATCAGCCAACCAGCTTTTCGACCAGCTTTTCGATCAGCCACACTTTTCGATCAAAAAGTCCATTTTTCGATCAAAAAGTCCACTTTTCGATCCAAAACTTGACTTTTCTATCCAAACTTCACCCTTTTCTATCCAACCCTTCGGCTTTCACTCTTCGATCTGGTCAAGTCTTTCCGGTCCGAATTTGACCTAGACGTCAAAAAAAAAAAAATAATAAAATAAAATATGATGACAAGTACACAAGTTGCTTCTCTTCTGGTGAGTGATCAAACTCAGACATGTTCGAACTCGGCTTGCTCTGAATCAATCGAACATTATAAGCAACTGTTTCGAACTGAAGAAAGAGACCGTCTCAATGCAGAGTACAAACTAAAGAATCATCTAAAACAAGTCGAACCCTACAAAAAGAGGATAGAGTCTTTAGGTAACGAACTCAGTCAGGAGAAGTATCTTTTCCGGACATTCCGTGAAAAAGAGGAGGAAAAGCGGAAGATCAATCGTGCTGATGGAACTTGGATCTGTAACTGCGAGGAATGCTCAAACCCCACGTGCTGTGCTTTGATTAAAGAATGGGAGAGCAAGTTTACAAATGAATGTCAAAATCATGCAATCACTGCTAGAGACCTTAGGGAGTGCAAAAGTAAGACCAAAATTTTTAGAGAGAAACTTGAGGCCATTCAGGTTGATGTTAAGAATCTTCAATCTCATGTGAGTAATATAAGCACTTATCTCAGGCTTGCTAACGCTAAGGTTGAAGAGCTAACCAAGGAGGTTGAGGAACTAAGAGCAAAACTTGACACTTCCCAATCTGCCCTTGAGAAACATCAAGTGATACAAAAGAAAATGATGGATTCTCATCATGCTTTATTCAAATCTGAAGAGCGACTCGAGCAGGTAAAACAAACATCTGGCCTCGGGGATGTAAATTTTCCTCCCCCATTACAACATGAATACATCAAAGTGCCCCAAACTGCAGAGGAATTGTTGAAGGAGTCCCTGAATGAAGCAACCATGGTATATGGGCCTCAACCAGTGCAGAAAGATGAAAAGACAGCCACTGAAGCAACTCAGTCTAATAACACTACTGAGTGTGCTGGTTCAAGCTCTGGTGAAGTGAACAGAGCTGATGAAGAAAAGTTGACTCCTTATCCAAAGATCGAGACTCCTTATTCGAAAGTGGTGGATGAGGTAAAGCGGGAACGTGTGGTGATGACTACAAGGCCAAATGGTAGGATATTCATGACATCTGGGTCTATGTTTGACCAAGAACCAGGTGTTGGCTATGAACTACCATCCTTCTCCTCCAAGTTCAAAGGCTTGGGTCATGATGGTGTTTTATCATCTAACATTAAGAACATGAGGCCTAAGATCACCATCAAGCCTCCAACTTCTGTTCCTATCAAAATTGAAAGGCCCAAAACTACTATCAAGTATCCAAACTCATCAGTGGGCTCATGCAGTGGCAACACAACAGTCTCAAAGAAACCAGTGGGCCCAAAAGTTCAAATGTCTAGTTCTGCTCAGTTTTCAACAAACCAGAAAAGATTCAACAGAAATGCATCAAGGTCTGAAAGATCTGAGAACTGGAGACTTGGAGTCTCTACGGACATGCAACCGAATCACAATGCCTTTCCATCAAAGATGCAGACAAAAGCAAATGGAGCTCCACCTCAGTAGCTAAAGACAAACGGTTACACGTCTGACTTCTATCTCAAGAAGCAGACTTGCTTTAATTGTGGAAATCCTGGTCACATTGCCCAAAATTGTCTCTATCGCCCCTATGAGCCATATTATCCACAAAGTCGGAGTGTTTCGTCTCGGGAATCAGTTAAGTCTAAGCCAATGAAGGTGCAACCACCTAAGGCGATGAAGACTGTTTCTCCTAAGATAAAACCCTCTGATCAACATTGGGGTGCTGCCAAAGAGCAGAGAAAATTTTCGAATCAAAAATATGTTTTTCCAAATTTTGAAAATTTTCATAAAAAGGTGAAGAAACCGATTTCAAAACAACACAAAGTTGACAAACCTAAAGTTACTCCTCCAAAGGTAACTAAAACTGTTTTGAAAAGGAAACCTGAAATGAAGAAGGTTGAAATACCTAAAGTCACTACTTCAAAGGTGACTAAAACAACTTTCAAATCACCTGGAATTTGGAAACCAAAATCAAAGGCAGCTGCAACTCAAATTCCTGATTTTTCAAAGGGCATGTGTTTAAAAGAAGTAACTTTCGTTGATTCATCAGGTCTACCCAGAACCACTATGGCCTGGGTACCTATGGCTAACTGATTTCTCACCTTGTGCAGGAACAGTCAAGGAGGACTTTCATTAACCTTGTTTGTTTGTGATAGTGATTGTTCCAGGCACAGGATAGGAGACATCTCTCTACCACATGACATGAAGATTTCAATGGAGGGTATGTTTCATTGTGAGAGGTAAATCTGAGAAAATCAGCAATAAAGGTAACACTGTCTGAATTGTTTGTTTCTTGGCTGATTTGATGTGAGGTATGGTTGTGCATGAAACAAAACCCATTTCTGAAAATTTTCAAAAGAGAAACTTTGAAGGTTAGCTTGGCCAGTTTTTAGTACATATTTAGTATTGTGTCAAAAAAAAAAAAAAATGTGTGTTGTTATTAAAAAATCAAAAAGCAAGGGGAAGAATAGAAAAGATGAAATTGTTGACCCCTCAAAATTAAATTGTGCTTTTTAATTTTTAATCTTTTGTTTCCTTTAGAAGGAGGGAAGTGAAATATTTCCGTTCTCAAAATGACTGACACACGTAAGGCAAAAGTGAAAGACATGATCCAAGGTGATGTGCTCGGTAGGCTCAGTTCCAAAAACAAAGGTATGGGTCACAACACTTAAAGATAAAGTATGTCATTTGACGGGAAACACACACTTAGGTTAAGTGCTTGTTCTATTTGACTGCAAAATTGTTCCCGATACACACGCCGGACTCCAAAGTGTTGAATCAAAAATCTCAAAAAGTCGGCGTCCCCTCTGTTTTGTGTGAGCAAAGATCTGGGGATGTCAAAGCCGTCAGTCAAGTCTTGCCTCTGCTTTGCGTGAGCAATGACCTGGTGTAGAATGGTTGACGTGTTAATCAGACTTTCCTCTGTTTTGCGTGAGCAAAGACCTGGTTAGTCTGTATTAACGTGCTTGCAGATCACTGTATATAATTTACACCCCAAAAGATGCCAATGTGCACAAAAAAAGAGACCCTCTAGCGTCCAAAACCCTTTAGCCCTGACTTTGTGACTAGGCTTATGTGTTTGATACAAGGTTACCACCTGACTGATAAACGCCTCTGAGTTGAAATCATACAAGTCTTTGTATATTATCCCTATCTCTTTTATGATCTGTTATTTCTCTTCTCAACCAAGTCTCGATAAAAGATTCAAAACTCTGGATATGGGAATGTGAAAATATGTGGTAGGGAATGATTAAGCTTGATAGACTACACATATTAATTACCTAGGATTTGTGTGTGACTGTCGGATGTTCATAATTAATGCACCTAAAAGATAAATAAGTGACAAACAGCCGGGAAAATGAGGAACATGGTTTTAAGAAGGACCAATATACTGGCAATCGCCTAGACGTGTTCGAGTAACAGATGCTGAAAAGGGTTCCTCAGTTCAGACAAAGACGGTTTGATCCCAAAATAAAACCTTCTCGTTTAGTAATTTGGTATGTTTGATTTTATTATTATTTTTATTTTTCTTTTGGGTTATCTTAAGTTTGTTTTTATTGTTTATGTTTCAACCATGGCCAGGTTAATTTAAAGGTTTTAATAAGTTTTTATGGGTTTGTGCAAGAAGGTATCACCCCTCCAGAATCTCAGGGGGAGATAATGTGAAGAGTCCTCAGGTTCAGGGGAAGTTTTTGGTAAAATAATTCTAACCCGATAACCAGTCATCATATGCTGGTTAGTGTTTGTGTTTGTTCCATGTTGTGCATGACAGGTTAAATGAAATATCATGGAAAAGAAAAGTCAATGAGTGCTGTTACTGTTCGTGTTGAAGAACCAGCCGGAAAAAGGACTTACCCTATGCTCAGGGGAAGTTTGTTGGTTGTTCAAGTAAAGCGTCTAAAGACACCGTTCTCAGGTTTAGGGGAAGCTAATTGAAGAAAAGATGCAGAGTAGTCACAAATGCCAAGACAGAGGTTTTCAAAATTTATCCTCTGAAGTCTCATGCAAGTCAAGACAGTTACTGATGGTTTAGCAAGGACTCATCATGTTTCAAGAAGAAGCAAGTATTTGAGAATCCTCCTCTCATTATTTGTTTGTCATTTGAAGTCCAAGCTGATGCTGATTGAGAGAAAACTCCCAGAACTCGACCGTTGCTGCCCAATGAAGATCGTTCAAGAAAAGAATCTTCACCAACCCATGTTCAAGCCAAGGAGAAGACTGAAGTCTGAAGATTGAAAGTAGAAGATATTTAATAGCACAAGCCAAGGGGAAGATTGTAAGGGAATAATTTGTGGCTTGTGTATTAAATCATCACTTGGCGGAGTATTCTGAAGGTCTATGTGTTAGAATAGGTGAAAATGAGTTGGGTTATGGGTATATTAGGTCATTGGGCCATTTTAGGCATGTTTGGGCTCAAGTAGAAAGTGTTTAGAGGGAGTTTAGTGGGCCTAGATGGTCAAATCCGGAAATTAATGTGTAATTAGGGTTTTTAGGGTGTCTTGTTTAGCAAGTTGGAGACTCCCTATATAAGGGAAGCTCTCCTCTCATTATTAGGTTGTTGATTGTGGAGTAAAGCTAGTCTTTTGGTGGTTTAACTTGTGGTGTAATCGAAATTCTCATAGAGAATTTCGATCCAAGGTGTAGCAACCAATCAAGTGTTCAATCAAGTTTCTTTCTCAAATCGGTTTGTTATTTCATTGCTCTTTAGACTTTTCGATTATTACTTTCTTCTGTGTTCTTGAATCAACTAGTGAAAACCGGATTCCGCACGGTTTCACTAGCCAAGATATCGCGTGAGGGTTATTTTGATTCTTACAGTTCGTAAATCGTTTGGATGTCTTGCATTTATTGTATTTTAAATCGTTAATTTGATCGTTTTTGTTATTTAAGTCAAACCGAGCGATTACACGAATCCGAACATGTATTAAACTTGTGGGTAATACTAGTCACGCACACAAGTAGCCACGTGTGAAGTTTCGTGGAAATCGGAGGTCGAAACACGAATAACGAAATCTTGGTTTTCGTGCGCGTTCGGGAATTAACCGGACGATCCGCAAGTATATAAAATCAAATTTTAAGATACCATGATGTTCTTTCATATATTTCGAACACGTGTTTAAAATTTGAAGTCATTCGGATAAGTAACGAAAAAGAACGGGCGAAACGAAGAAAAAAATTAAATGAATAAAGAATGAAATGAAGAAAAAAAATGGGTGTTGCTGGCCCCAAGTCTCGAACCAGTGACCTCCGGGTCCAAGGCTCAGCGCCCTAACCACTATGGCAGCGCAGCAGTTGTGATTTAGATCCATTTCAACAGTTTATATACTGTGTTTGAAACTGACTTTTTATTTAAAAACCTAAGAGTTATGTGTTTTGACCCGTTAAAGTAAGTGTTTTATCACATAGTTTTCTAATCTAACAATTTTGTAGCAAATGAAACTTACTAACCCACTTCTAGGATGTTAATAAACATATGTTAAGGTTTTCATAAGTCTAAATATGACCGTCGCAAAATATAACAACTTTTGGGCCATTTATGTAATTATTGAAACTTAAGGGGTAAAAAGTGTAATTTTACTAAAGACACGAAATTTTCAGATTTGTTACGATGTTTTAGTAATTATATAATAAACCCTAAATTCTGGAAAATTATATTTTTAAGACTTTGTTGAATTGACATAATTAACCCCTAAGTTTGAGAAATTATAATTTTATCCCTAAACTTCACATAATTATCAAAAGTGGCATTTATGATCATAAAAGGGTCTTTTAGTAACAATAACTATTAAATAAAATATTTTTGACATAAATAATAAATAAATTCGCCAATTAATCGTTTAAAGCATAGTCTGATCGTTCGGTCTTTACAATTGTCAATTCGAAAGGATTTCATCAGAGTTAGTTATTCTCGTGTGTTGCTCGTTCTTTGTCGCCTGCTTAGCTTATCAGGTGAGTATTCATTGCCCCATTTTTATTTTATGTTTTGGGGTGTAACATGTACACTTATCGAACTTTCATACTATATATTTTTCATTTAACTCAAATGCGATTCTTATTCGTTATTGTGTGTTTTGCTTGTATGTGAACTGTATGTCATATCGCATGTTGTTCTTTCATTATATTTCATGATCATTCGCGTAACATTAACTGTAAAAAGCCTGGGTTCCAATAATAGATCTATTGGGGAGACGTCGCATTTAACTTGACCGGTTTTGGCGTCGAGTGATTGGTAACCTAAGTGTCAGGATTGGTTTATGCACTCCACTTGTACTTGCTTTATTTCATTACATGTTCTTTCATACTTAGGCATTTCCACGTAACGTTAGATCGCATGTTTTACTTACATTCTGTGCCCAAACCTATGTTTACTCACCAACTCTAGTAGTTGACTTTATTATGTTGTACATGTTGTAGGACATAACTGATGATTTATCGCGGACGCTTAGGACATGCTTTTGGACCTAGATTAAGATTAAACTAAGACTTTCTATTTGTTTGTTTGGATATTACTAGTTATATGACATTATTTATGTTTAATGAGTGGCATGTTTAAATTTGGTAACTATATTAGTTGTCATGAGCATCTGAACAATCCTCATGTCCTAATGTATTCCGCCGTTGGTTGGGGTGTGACAGATTGGTATCAGAGCCTTGGCTATGGGGATTTAGGTTATTAGAAATGGATAACCTAGACTATACCTTAGGTGTCCACATGACATGCTCATGTTAGAATGCCTTACTTTGCTATTTGTTCTTGGATGCTTCCTAAACGTGCCTTCTCGAACTCACAATGTCCCTCACACACAAAACACACACTTATGCACTTACACTCGAGGCTTCCTAGCCTCTTTTCTTAGTAATGGTGCCTTACGTACCATTTAGGAAATTGATTTCTTGATTTTATATTCTCGTCGGGGTTAGGTTTCTAGCAATAGACATGTAGTAACTGGAAGGGGGAAAACGTCGTGATTTGGGGTCTCCATCAGGCAGGTGTTGCGTATAAATTCGAATCAACCGATGGACCTGGATGCCTGCCTGGGATGCCTGATGAAAGCGTTTGAACCTATTAGGCCAAAGCGTGTCTGCTAGAAACCACCAAATAACTCTGATTAGTCACGGTTGTAGTTTCCCAATTGGGTTACGAAGGCCATTCCATTATGTTTTATCTATGTCAACATGATTTCGTATTTTACATATTAATGCAATTTCTATGTTTATCAATGATTCTCATTGTTCTATGTTCCATGGTTCACAATTCCACATGATTTTCACAAATGATCCTTTGTATTCTAAATTGATTATCAATCATGTTATACGTCTCACGAACTTTCCTTTCGTTATCAGAGTGGCTCGCAACAAGCGTAATGATCGCAGAATGGCCTAACTCGTCGCTCAACAAATGGCGCCCGTCATCCCAAACATGATAGTCCAGATTCAACAAGCTGTCAATGCTAATCCCGTCAATAACCGTGGTGCTAACACCAACTGCACTTTCAAACACTTTAATTCGTGCAATCTTCCAAAGTTTTCCGGTTCTGAAGGTCCTGTTAGTGTTATGTAATGGTTCGAGGGCATGGAGAGTACTTTTGTCAACAGTGAATGCCCAAACAATCTGAAGGTTCGCCATTCTACCAGCGCCCTAATTAAGGGTGCACTCTCATGGTGGAACAATGAAAAAAGGACTCGAGGTGAAGTTGCTATTCAAGCCATGACTTGGGACCAACTCAAGACTGCTATGAGGGAAAAGTACTGCCCAAGGAGCGAAATGAAGAAACTGGAGGATGAGTTCCGTTACCTTAAGCAAGAAAGTGGGGAGAACCATACCTACAACGAGTGATTCCATGAGTATAAGTTGCTACTTCCTGACTTGGTTACACCAGAGTACAGGTGTATCGAGCAATACATTGGTGGGCTTCCTAGGGATATATTCGAGATGCCCTCTGGGCAAGCAATCCTCAGACACTTGCAGATGCTATCTGCCTCGCAGGTAGACTGACTGACGAACACGTGAAGGAAGGGA
This sequence comes from Deinandra increscens subsp. villosa, assembly GCA_039602395.1. Lineage (NCBI taxonomy): Eukaryota > Viridiplantae > Streptophyta > Magnoliopsida > Asterales > Asteraceae > Deinandra > Deinandra increscens. The sequence continues at coordinate 55,584,892 of JBCNJP010000017.1, read as the reverse complement.
CCCACCCTAACCAGAAGGGGGTCTAAGCAGGAATTTAAATTGGGAAAGTCTGAAAGACCTGAGAGATCTGACTCTGGGTTAATGAAGGAGACCAAGGCTGAGCCCTCCTCCTCTAATGCCAATAAAAAGAAGAGGAAGGCTAAGAACTTTGTGGTGACCACAACCCCTACTACTACTTCTTATCATGCCATCCCTATTGCCCAGGTAGCTCCTGTAGCACACCTGCTAAGAGAACCTACACTGGTACATTTCCCTTGTGTAACGCATTCAAGCGACACCACCTTGCTCAGGTTGCTTGTTGGAAGTGCACCAACTGTAGTCGTTTTGGTCACCTTGTTAACGCATGTCGCATCCCTGCTCAAGCTCAACCAGTGGCTCAGTATCCGGCTAAACCTCTGATCACTCAAGCACCAAACGTACAAGTCCAGGTTCGAGCTTGCTATAACTATGGAGATCCTGGCCATCTTCGAAATGCTTGTCCTAGACTCGGGGTAACTAACCCTCCTAACAATGCCAATGCTAATCGTGGTGCGCCCGCTCGAGTTTTCAACGTCAATGCCAACCAAGCTCTGGCGAACCAGGAGGTGGTCAATGGTACGCTCTTAATTAATGATCATTACGCTTCCATATTATTTGATTCTGGTGCCGATAGGAGTTTTGTATCATTAGAATTCGAACCTATGCTTTCTACCCCTCGAACTGCACTAGAGTCCCCCTTTTTAGTTGAAGTGGCAGATGGGAAATCAGTCGCCCTAGACTCTGTCATACGTGATTGCACCTTAAATTTTAACAAGAATCTTTACCCTATCGATCTTATTCCTATGCAACTTGGTAGCTTTGACGTAATTATTGGCATGGATTGGTTATCGCAACACCACGCTGAGCTCGTTTGTTTCGATAAAATCGTTTGTATTCCTCGTTCGGATGGTCAATTCCTCGTTATTCATCGTGATAAATCGTCAAGTGGGCTAAGACTCATGTCTTGCACTAAAGCCCAAAAGTACTTGCGCAAGGCTTATGTGGCGTTTTTGGCCAATAGTGTGGATGTTCGAAAAAAAGAAAAAGGAATAGAAGACATCCCGATTGTTCGGGACTTCCCAAAAGTCTTTCCTAATGACATAACGGGTCTTCCTCCCGTTTGCCTAGTTGATTTCCGCATCGACCTTATCCCTGGCGCCACACCTGTTGCGAAGTCACCTTATCGCCTCGCACCCTCAGAAATGCAGGAGTTATCCAAACAACTCCAAGAGCTTTCTTACAAGGGTTTCATTCGACCTAGTTCAGGATGTGCATAGACTACCGCGAGCTCAATAAACTCACTATCAAGAATCGTTACCCATTGCCTCGAATCGATGATCTATTTGACCAACTCCAAGGTGCCACTTGTTTCTCAAAAATCGATCTACACTCTGGTTATCACCAACTTCGTGTTTCTGATGATGACATCCATAAAACCGCTTTTCGCACTCGCTATGGCCATTTTGAGTTCACAGTTATGCCTTTCGGGTTGACAAACGCGCCGGCAGTGTTCATGGATCTCATGAACCGCGTTTGTAAACCATATCTTGATAAATTTGTCATCCTCTTTATTTACGAAATTCTCATTTACTCAAAGTCAAAATCCGAGCATGAAACTCACCTGCGTCTGATTTTGGAGCTTCTGAAGAAAGAGCAACTTTATCCCAAATTCTCTAAATGTGAATTTTGGCTTTAAAAAGTTCATTTTATACGGCACATTATCAACGACAAAGGTAACCATGTCGACCCTGCCAAGATCCAAGCTGTTAAGGATTGGAGTACCCCTACCACTCCTACTGAAGTCCGCTCGTTTCTTGGGTTAGCGTGCTATTATCGACGTTTCATCGGACATTTCTCAAGGATTGCAGTACCACTCACAACCTAAACTCAAAAAGGTAAACCTTTCGAGTGGGGTCCTACACAGGAAGAAGCATTCCTCATTCTCAAACAAAAATTATGCGATGCTCCTATCTTGACTCTTCCTGATGGAAATGATGACTTCGTTGTCTATTGTGATGCCTCAAATCAAGGCCTCGGTTGCGTGCTCATGCAACGAGGATAGGTGATTGCGTATGGGTCAAGCCAACTCAAGACACATGAGAAAAATTATACGACTCATGATCTAGAGTTGGAGACGGTCGTGTTTGCCTTGAAAATTTGGAGGCATTACCTTTATGGCACTGAATGCGTAGTCTACACTGACCATAAAAGCCTCCAGCACATCTTCAATCAGAAGGAACTCAACATGCGTCAACGACGTTGGGTTGAACTCTTAAACGACTACGACTGCAAGATTCACTATCATCCTAGGAAAGAAAATATCGTGGCCGATGCCCTAAGTCTAAAAGAGCATCTCAAGCTTATTCTATTTCAAAGCTCTCATCATATGACCAATCTGAAAGCTCGCATCCTTGAGGCTCAACGCACGTCAGTCAATGAGGGTAATTTGCATAATGAGTTATCTTGTGGAGCTGAGCTTCAATTCGAGACCAAATCAGATGGTCTTCTCTATTTCTTGGATCATCTCTTGATTCCCGACCGAGACGATCTTCGGGCGTTTATCATGAACAAGGCTCACAAGTCTCGCTATTCCATTCATCCCGGTTCGGATAAGATGTATCTTGATCTCCGCAAGATCTATTGGTGGCCAGGCATGAAGAAGGACATTGCGCTTTACGTGGCGAAATGCCTTACTTGTTCCAAAGTCAAGGCCGAGCCCCAGCAACCCCCCGGCTTACTCGAGCAACCGAGAATTCCCGTTTGGAAGTGGGAGGACATCGCAATGGACTTCGTTACGAAACTTCCGAAAACTTCCAAAGGATGCAACACTAGGAACTTATATATATATATATATATATATATATATATATATATATATAAGGGATCTTTGATCCTAAGTATGGTGGAGTCAATATTGACTTGAATAACGACGCTAGGAACTTGTAATTAAGTAGTGGTTTTATTACTTTGGCTCAAGATTCTTCACTGGCAGAAGGTTAGCCACCTTTCGACCCTCTTTGGCTATCTCACGATCCAACTGCTAATTGTCTGCGAGGAGTACGAATGCCAAGGGAAGGTGCTGCTAGTGGTAAAATGAAGTGGTATAATGCCATTTAGTTACGGGGTCCCTGAACCCGACAAACTTACCGTACTCGACACGCCGTCATGAACCAGCAGGGGAACAACCCTGCGTGCCAGATTATTTTATTATAAAAACAATCTTTTTAAGGGGCTAAGGCCAGTTCCATACACCACTCTCGCGTAATGTACGTCTGACCAGAGCCAAGTTCACGAACACGTACCTCTCGGTGCCATGAAGTGACAAAATATTACCAACCCTCGTTCCTAACCAAATACTTTCAGCCCGCACATGCAGGGTCAGCCGAGTTTGCTTACATAGACATAAGGACCTCAAACATATCATGTAGCATGGGGCGCGAGTCACCTTTCGGATCATGCATCGTCCCCCCCCCCCCCCCGACCGGGTGTCACAGGTCCGGCCTTTGGGATTTCGACTGCCCAAATGGTCTGTGATACGTGAAGCACGCTTGGTTTAGAAAATTTGTAATACACTTTCAATAAAAAGGATTTTTATAAAGTCATTAGACACACCTTGGACCATTGCAATAAAAACAACTTGAAGACTCGTTAAAAGTTTGTTAATTCCAATCAAGTGTAAGAATTTCACCAATGATGGCTTAAAGATTTGCCAGTCAGTAAAAGAAGATTTCATAGACAAAATACTTTCATTTACTAAACTGGTTGAATTTCTTACAGACTCTTACATACTTGAAGATACATAAGAACCAAGTGGCTCGGTAACTAATCTACAAGTGAGGGAGAGAGGAAAGAATTGAGCAAGTTGAGAAGTGAGGGAGAGAAAGCTTTTATAGGCAATTCCTAGAGAACGGCACGGGGCGTGCTCCACCAGGCACAGGTCGTGCTGTGTCAGACGAACATAATTTTGTCTCTTCTGATGTCAGTGGCACGGGGCGTGTTACCCGGAGCACGGGGCGTGCCCTATCAGAGAGGTCAGCGGCATGGGGGTGCTAAGTCAGAGGTACGAGGTGCTGATCAGAAGCCAATCTGGGTTTGGCACGGGGCGTCCTTGATGAGGCACGGTCTGTGCTAGAGCGGTGCTTTCCAAACTCTTGCATTTTCTTTGCCTTTTCTGCTAGATAATGCTCCTTTTTGTACTTCGGCTATAGAAAACCTGATAAACTAAAAAGAAAACAAAATTGCTTTGTTTTGTTATTAGTAGCTAGGTTTTATCCTGATTTACAAGGATATTTAAGCTAATAAATATATATGATTTAGCGTATATCATCCAGAAAAGTTCGTTAGTTGTTGAAGCTTGAGTATTTCTCATCATAGCGTAAAAGGTTTGAGGCATATGTTGGTACTAATGACATAGATAGCTGGATTCCAATCGAAGAAGGGTATAGATATCCATTACAATCCAATGTTTAACCGAAGCTTCATCGTAGTCTTACCCCTGATGAAGAGGCGAAATATCAAGCAGATCAAAAAGCTTATGGTGTTTTAACAATGGCATTACGAAAGGAACTCTTACATCAATTCAGTGATTGTTTTTCTGCAAAAGAGTTATGGGATGCATTGGTTAAACGATGTGAGGGAAATGAGCAATACAAGAAGAGTAAGCAAAAGGTTCTTTAGAAATGGTTTAAAAACCTCAATCATTATCCAAATGAGAGTGTTTCCGATTTGATCACTCGATTTTCACATCTTCTTAGTGAATGGGCATTAGTTTCTGTTGTTAAAGATGCTGCTGGTAAAAGGGAAAAGTTGTCGGAGGCCTTACTCGAAATATGGGAAAATTTTGTTTTGATTCTCACAAGGGATAAGGATTATCCAAATATGACTTTCAACAGTATAGTTGAGCAATTACAAGCTCATGATCTTGAAACTTCAATTCATAAATTTATGACTGGTTCAGTTCAAAATCCAGCAGTTTATCATGGAGAAAATTCTTCATCCATCATTGCAAAGAAACCAAATATTATTCCTTCTACTGCACCGCCTACTGCATTTGTAGATGAAATTAATTCTGAATCTTCTAGTTGATGTCATGTGCACGTTCCAGTTACTCCAAATCAATCCGGTTTGTCTACAACTACACATGATCAATATGTGGCATTAGTTTTCGCTTTGATTACTTCTGGATATGGAGTTTTGACAGGTAGTGCTGACAATACTAAACTGATCAATGAAGATTCTGATCAAATCGATGCTGATAATCTTGAATATAAGGATATAAATTGGCAGTTTGCTATGTTGACACGACGAGTCAAAAACTACATTAAGAAGGCGGGGCAGAAAAATGTTCAATTTGGGCAGAATAAGCTGGGATTAGATAAGGGTCGGGTGCAATGTTTTAAGTGTAAAACTTATGGACATTTTGCTAGATAGTGCATGAAAGATGGAGATAAAAAGGATGTCAAATCAAAAAAAAAAAAAAACTAAGGCATTGTTTTCTACTTTGAATGATAAAGAAAAGGGATATGATTGGGGAAAGTTTGCCGAATATTCTGATAAATATGCTCATATGTCTTCTCCACTACAACAATTTGAATATATAATAGAATATGATTCTGAGTGTGATGATTTTACAAGCTACACAAGTAATGTAGTGTTTACATGTAATAATCAGGCAATACTTTCATTTCATTTATCATTAGATGAATCAGCTCCTAAAATTAAGAAGATTAAGGTTGTGCCTAAGCTTCTACAATGTGAAAATTACTTGTTCTAGAAACAAAAATTTGAGGCTTATGTACATGATCATTTTGCTGATTTTCTCAGAATTCAAGAAAAAGAGTTTGATTTGCCTACAGATAATCTTGGTACTCCGTTGCAATTCAGAAAATTCTCATCGGATGCCAAAACATGATTTGAGTTAGAAACAAAGGCATTTACTTTGTTGAAGAGTGTATTATAACGTCTAATTTACAATCAGCTGAGTTCCTCCATGTCCACTCATAGTCTTGGGAAAGTTGTTTAAGAACTGTGCGAAACATGAAAGTTAACCAATATCATGACACACATACCAAATGTTGCTCCCTCAATGTGTAAACATTGTCACGAATACGGTTAATAGTCAGCTTTTAGAAGAAAATGAGACGTTAAGAAAAACATGCAGTATGCTGAAGGTAATCTCAAGATTTATAAAGAAAAGATTCAGAAGCATGAAAAGGAATTGTTGGCTGAGTGTAACAAGATGGAAGTGCAAAAATATGAATATAGTCAACTTTCTGAGAAACATCTTGAAGTTGAAAAGAAATTAGTTGTTACTCAAATAGAAATCTCTGAAAAAGATGTTGATCTTGCTGCTTTGAAGAGAGAAGTTGAGAATAGCAAATTGTCTGAAGCATTCACAAATTATCTTTACAAGTCTACAACCAATCCTGATTCTGAGTTTCATTCAGTTCCAGCTCCGGTGGTAATTACTAATTCCACAACGAGTGATTAATTATCAGAACCGGAGATTGATTATTCAAAGTTTGTGAAGAAGGAGGTTGATAATAAACATAAGAGATCAAAGAGGAAGACTAAGGAGAAATAAACTGAAAAGGTTACAAATTCAAAGTCCGGTGCTAAGAATGCGACTAATTCTAGTGTTGGTTTGAATTCTGAAGCTAAGAAAGCTCCTAAGCAGGTCAAACTCAAGAAAGCTCAACAATCAAAGAAATTTGTGAGGAAGGATACTGCACATGTTCCAAAGGATCCAAACAAGAACCACTTCTGTTCCTATTCTTCGAATTTTGATGATTCGTCTTTAGGAGGATTGTCATGTGGAACTCCATGATTTTCTTCTAGTGTCACTGGTAGTTCATCAAATAGGTTTCATCATGATACTTTCTTTGACAATTTTCATTATCCAATACATTTTGATCGTTCGTACAGTTTTTATGATTCGCCCACTGTGCCTCATAAACCAACGAGATTGCGCAATGCAAGACTGGGTAATGACAACATGTGTGATTTTAAGTAACAACACAGATTGTGTTAAGTATGCCGAAGATATGGGCACTATGCTGCAGATTGTCCATCAGCTACAAATTACAAATCAGATGTTAAACAATTTCTTCATGACAAGAATGTTAAATATGTTGATGCAAAATATAAACCACAAAAACCAAGAAAGTGTACTCTTTCACCTCCATGTGTTGATGAGACTTTGCTTTTTGAACCCAAAAATTCTAAATCATTTTCCACGGTTATCAAAAGTTTGTCATCAAAAATTTGGAGACCTCTAAAGGTCAAGGCCAATGGTGACTACGTGGAAGATACCGGGCGACCAAGGCTATTGACTTGGGTCAATCCAAAAAGATCTAATTTTTATCCGGTATATGCAGGTGATCAAGAAGACCAGTTGGTGATATTATTTGTTACTAACTGTGGTTGCTTGCATGTTCATTTAAACTTATTGAAAAATCTCTTGAAACCTGATTTACGAAGCTGATGTTTTTCAAAAATCGTGTCAAATGTCGATCGGCCAATTTTTATTTTCTTTCCGCTTTATTTTCTTTCATTAGTCTAGGGGAGAAAATTTGAAAATCCAAAAAATATTGTTTATTTGAATTTTAGGGGGAGAAATTGGAAAATATAAAAATTCAAAAATTCAAAAAGAGAAACTGATCCGACAAACAGTGAGAAATAATGGTACATCAGCATATACGTTATCTGGCATGGATAAAATAGATATAAAGGTTGCATGTTATTGCTAAAAATGAGAAATTGCATGACAAATATGATATATGCAAGTATGATATCAAGATAATGTCTGCCTGGTAATTATGGTTTTTCATCTTGATGGGTATTGTATGACAAATCTGCAAAAATAGAATAAGAGATATCCTTGTGTGTGCATGCGTTTATTTTGCAAAGAGTTAAACTTGTTTGATTTTGTTTATTTTCTCAATTGATCGGCATTTCTCTGCGTATCGAAAGATCGACTTGATTGGTGTTCACTTGAGATTCTTCTTTATTTTCATTGGTTGTTTGGAATTATATTCGCCAACTTCCAAGGCCGAGTGAAGACCGAGTGATTTGGTTAGATGTTATTTATTAAACAAGTCACTCATTATATATTTGTCCTACCGTCCTGCAACACAGGGAAGGTCATGAAGACCCGAAGACCTCTTACTAAACCAAGATTGGAACAAGTGATGATTTTAGTTATTTGCTTTATTATTATTATTATGCCAACTTGTAACTAGTCATGTTACTTACTATTTTTCCATCAAAGGTTAGCCTATATATATGTGGTTTATCTCATGGAGAAAAGACACACAAACATATAGAAACATAACAGAGAGTCTTAGAGAGTTCTTCAAGATGCTTTGAATTTGTGAAGGGCCTCAGGAACATGTTTGTTTTGGAGGCTCGAGTATGAGTGGGTAGGTAAATTGTAATCATTATGTTATCAATATAATCATACAATCACTATGTTTATCATGTTCTTCATATCTATACTCTTTGATTCTCATTATTGTGTCAACATCTCAACACTACCGATGTTCATTCCGGATGTTCGTTTGTTATTAAAGACAAGTACACAAAATTCAACGATCTCACTTCTGCATAAGAGTAAACCAGGTTAAAGGTTAGCCCGCAACCTCATTTCAACAATTGGCATCAGAGCCATGGTGGAGAAAATGCAACTGAACGGTTGGTTTCTCAACTTTGTGTTCATATGCTCGTTATTTATAACAAATGGAGATGTTTATAGATTTTTGATCCCCTCCATGATCATTCAAAAATATGTGTTTGTTATATTCTTGATGTTCATCTTATGAAAATTTCTATGTTATATTATGCTTATGCAACAGAAAATAAACTTTCATCTTTCATGAACTTTCAAAACATTCATCTACGTATATTTTTTTCTTATTACTCAAACCCATCCTTTATTAAAAAGTATTATAAAGGTTTGTTGTTCAAGAAAAAATATTATACCTTATCTTGCTTTGTTGATTCTGTACATTTCAAGACAATAAAGCAAAAAGATAAGAGATATTATGTCTAACACCTTGTGTAGACATTATCTCTATTCTTTTATTACCCATACCTTATCTCCCAACAAACCCATTTGTAAAAATATCTTCTCTCTCTTTGAAATATGAAAGATCTGGGTTATTATTGAAGTTAGATATTTGAAAATGCGTGAACGTCGGATCGTCTAGTAGATCTAGCTATTTCGGATGAGAAACGTAATTAAAAGATTGTTTTATTGATCAAAACGAACAATTACAATCTAGGAAATCACTCAGAACATTCACAGAGGGATCACATTTGAAACACATACTTAGCTCAGACAACCTCTTGATTGATACTGAATTACGAAGAAAAATGGCTATATATACTACATCCTGTCGAACTCACACGAACTGCCACTTCGTGTGAACCCGAACTCACCCGAACTGTGAGTTCAGCTGACACTTCGTATCAGTTCGTTTCCACTTCATTTGACAACCAGTTTACACAAATTCGTCTTGTTAAGATACTTCACAACATGAACCTTTCATACTCTAACAAACTCCCCCTTGACGTGTGCAGTATCTGTTCATCCAATTGAAACGTATCATCAAACAAACTCCCCCTCAACTTGACGGTAGCTTGATCTTAAATACTTGAAGAAACACAGTGTGTCTCTGTCTTTATCAACAACTTCGGAAGACTTGAAGTTGTGACAATCCTTCTTTCACTTAGTACCTTGTTCAATCATAAATAATTTTGGCGCAAAACGTCTCTTCGAGACTCCAATATATGATTTTGAAACTTTGATTTGTATTACGTGTCGATCAAATCGAAAACAAAACAAAAACAAAATTTTTTTGACTTTTAAAAAGTTTATATCAAAACAAACCTAAAATGTTTTTGATTTTTCAAACTTATGCTAAAACACACCCATATTGGATAAAACGCACTGAACTGCACTTTAATTTCAACTAATTGAAGCACACAAGTCATGATGATTGCTGGTATAATTTGTCCATCTTAAATTCAGGCTAAATCATACTCATAACATCTGGATATGTTAAGGTATTGATCATATTTGCTTTAACCAGTGTATCCCACACTATCAGACATATTCAGACATTTTTTTCTTTTTCTCGTGTGATTACACTTGTGATTAACACATAGTGATTTTAACCGTGATATCGTCAACTGTGTTCCATGTAAAAAGAAATAAGAACGTTAAATCGTCTACCTTTAGGTCGATCTTTTGATGCGTAGATAAGGCCTCGGATTTAACAAAATAAGAAAGATAAAAAAAAGTTGAAATTGTATAATTCAACAACAATCAGGTCGGTCTTGTGGACACGCAAAGAAAGTCCGATGAATTATACGAAACACCAAAGAAAATAAAGCAGAACCTCAAACGAACAACAATGAGGTCGATCTTTCGATACACAAAGAAAGTCTGATCGTTTGAGAAAATAAAGAAAATCAAACAAGTTTAAATCTTTGCAAAATGAACACATGTATACACAGTGACTTCTCATTTTATTTTTCACACATTTATCTCTTTTTATCATGAAATACACTTCAAGATGTTATCCACTTGGTCTAGCATAGTATTTAATGTATATCACATCTGAATACTTTCTTGTATGCTGAGCCTACCAAGCATATGAAACAATGATCTTATGGCTTTTTCATCTACTTTATCCATGAGTCAGATACGTAAGACAATGTACCATCATTTCCCAATGATCAATTTCTCAAAATTTTATATATTTTGCATGTATTTACTAAAATTGAGTGAGCGTCGGATCGTCTACTCGGTCAATACAAAATCAATGTTAAACGTGAACACGAAGAGTAAATACAAAGGATTTGTACTGATCACAAAGAGAATTTCACACTCAGAAGCACATAGTAATTTGAACTAGTATCCTAAACTCTATACAAGATAAGCTATTTATAGATAAACATTCGAGCACAAAAACACGATCATCCGAACTGCCAGTTCGGACAAGTTCGTGTGAGTCCGAACTGGCAGTTCGCCTTCAGTTCGGATCAGTACAATCTTATAACACTTTGTCTTGTATTTAATACTTCACATGACGACGAAGAACAATGCATCAACAAGCTCTCCCTCGACATGTGCAGTATCAACTTCCACATAAACTTGTATCTTTAATCAAACTCTCCCTCAACTTGACAATGAGTCTGATTTCCAATACTTGACATTACAGCGCGTGTAACCCTTTTATCAACAGCTTCAGAAGACTTGAAGTTGTGATGATCTCTTTGGACTTAGAAACCTGCCAACATAAATAATCTTGGCGCAAAACGTCTCTTCGAGACTCCAAGATATTTTGATTTTGAAATTGATTTCATATTCCATGTTGATCAATCAAAAACAAATTAGAAACAAAGTCTTTTTGATTTTTTCTAAACTTTATGTCAAAACACACCTAAAATATTTTTTGGTATCTTCTGATATGAAAAGTAAATGTAATACAGAATAAGACACTATTTTTGTCTTTTGTGAGAAGGATCACGACTTGGGATCGTATTGGACATAACATGCTGAACTACATCTCAATTTTGATTATTGTAGCACATAAGTCATGTCGATTGCATATATAAGTTGTCCTACTTTAAACTCAGACATAACCATACTCATAACATCTGGATATGTTAAGGTATTGATTCGATTTGCATTGACAAGTGTACCCCACACTATCAGACATACTTAGATATGCTTTGCTTATCACACTTTGTAATTTCACTTATGATTTAAGACATAGTGATTGAATTCGTGATATAGTCAACTGTGTTCCATGCAAAAAGTAATAAGAACGTTAAATCTTCTATATTAAAGTCGATCTTTTGATACGCAGATAAGGCCTTGGATTTAACAAAATAAGAAAATAAAAACAAGTAGAAATTGTATAACTCAACAACAATCAGGTCGGTCTTGTGGATACGCAGAGGAAGTCCGATGAGTTATATAAAAGACCAAGAAAATAAAGCAGATGCTTAAATGAACAACTATTAGGTCGGTCTTGTGAACACACAGAGATAGTCCGATCATTTAAGAAAATAAAGAAAATCAAAAAGTTTAAATCTTTGCAAAATGAACACATGTATACACAGTGACTTCTCATTTTATTTTTTCACATATCTTTTTCTTGATATATTTTGAGATACACATCAAGATGTTGTCCACTAGGTCAAGCACCAGATTTAGTGTATATCACCTTTGAATACTTTCTGATTTGTCTAGCGTACCTTACACATCGATCAATGGTCTTATGTCTTTTTCATCTAATTTATCCATGAGTCAGTGTAACATCCCAAAATTTGAGAAATACGTGTTTTATATCAAAGATAATTGATATATATGATGTTAGCATGAAAAACATAGCTAAACATTTATATGATAGAGATAAATGATAACCGGGAGAAAATAGGTTTACACGATTGCATGATATTGAAATACATGTATAGATATATGTCTAATAGTATAAATACATGTGAAATATTCATTTGATGGATATATATGTGGAAATACGTGTTTAAATAGTTATACGTATGAAAAATGTGTACTCAAATAGTTAACTAGAAAATAAAAGGGTAGAAAGTGTAAATTATGTAAATATACATATATATATGTGTATATATATTGTTATATATAACCCGAACCTTCGAGAATATTAGAAACATGTTTAGGAAGGTTATAGGATGTAAAATGATAGTTACATCAAAAGATTAGGGTTTGATATGCATAAGATAAAAGTTAAAGGGCTAAAAGTGTAATTTACTTAAAGTTATGAATACTTACGGATATTATACGTATCTACAACTTTTATAAGTACCCCAAGGCTTATAAAATATTATAATAATGTCCTAAAGTGATTCGGTACATAAAATGATGAGTATTATAAAGTTTGAGGGGCCAAAAGTGTAAATAATGAAAAATATATATATAAATATATATAAATATATACGTATGTATAGGTATATCATTGAGGGTGTCCCGAGCCTTAGAAACTTTGTTTAACATGTTTTATAATTATTCGGTGCATAAAATAACAGTTCGGTAGAAGTTAGGGGCTTAAAAAGTAAATATAAAGTTAAGGGACCAGAACTGTCATTAGGCGAAAGTTGGGCCGCGATACGCGCGGGGTTCCCCTACCCTCGGCGCGATACGCGAGCCGCTACAGGTCGCGACTTCGACTTGGCTCAAACTTGCAGCCGAATTCACCCCTCCCACGCGTCAAATTCGATCGACTTATCACCCCTAGACGTGTCCTCACCCCTGGGCGACCTCGTTGGTTATAAATACGGGCCCTAACACTTCGAATCAACTCGCCAATTCACGTTTTCCTTCTCTAAAAACCCTTAAACGAACCCGCAACTTCTTCTGCAAAATTCGCGAGATTCGCTTGGAGTTAGGAGCCAATTTTCAGCAGTCCTATGTTTTAAGGTATACTCTTCAAAAGCCCCTTATCAATTTCAGTTAATATCATGTCTAGGTTAGAGATCTAAAACTAGGTTAAAATTAGGGTTCTTGAGCATAAATTGTCAAAATCGGGTGATCGGGTGGGAGTTAGGCTCTGAATTTTTGTAGGTACTCTTAAAATGATGTTATATAAGAAAGCCCTAAGTTTTTTTCAGACTTGGTAAAGGTTTGGTATGGGTTTTGTAAACGAGTCAAAAATTAGGGTTTTCGTGTCGTTATTCTGCCCAAATCGAGTAAACGGTTTTGAATTAAGCTTTGAGCTTTTAAAGGGTATTATAAAATGTTATAATGGATAATACCCTAAGACGGTTTTGAATAAAAATGAGTTTTGCTATAAAAACCAGAAAAATGGGAAATTAGGGTTTCTGAATATGATTATTTAATATAAAATAATCCGGAGGGTATGGGGACTTGAATTTTGGTATGGTAACATGTTTATATATATAACAAACATATATGGGTTTAAAATGGAGAAATAATAAAGTATTTAAAATACCGAGTTAATCGGATATTAGAGGTTCGCGCGGACCGGAAGGGTAGGCACCTGTACACTGGGGTTTCTGACAATAGCGGGGGTGTCGCCATCCCATCTGGGCAATGGCATCCCAACACTGGGCGACCCCGGAGTGAGTGTCTACTTATAGGAATGCGCGTCTTCGTATTATCATTAAAAGAAAAGGATAACTGCCTAAAGGGCATTTTGGTCATTTTGACCTTTAAAAAGGATAAACTTAATAATTGAATATTATTAAGATAATAAGATGTTAAAATAAACATAGGAAGTGTTTATTGTATAAAACCTTGCGTTAACGCCATACGATACGCAAATTAGGTTAAATCGGGAATCGTTGCGGAAGTTCCGTTCGTGTAACGAGTTAAAGACATAAGGTGAGTTCTATGAGCCCACTCTTAAATATTTTAAATGTTTTCGGGCTGATATACATACAAATGTTATAAAATGCATCTAAATGATTTATAACTGAAATGTTGCGTATCTGAACTATTGAATTACCTTTGAGTAAATATATATCAAATTGCTAAGGTGCTAATTGATAAATGGATATATTGAACTATTAAATTATTGTTGGATTGATATATATATGTGAACTGTTATGGAAATGCATATACGTGAAATATCTTGAATTGATAAACTGTTAAAAGGCTTTTGGGATAATATATATAGAAATATATATATGATATGTTATGAAAATGATATTAAATCATTGTACGTGTTATAACATAATTATAATGACTGTGATATGATATGTGTTATATTTGCTTCGAAATTAAATAGTCAAGTGATAAAGGAATTATTAGTAAACGTTATAGTGAATATGTATGATTATATGAGAACAGGTGATGCATTTGCTTTATTATTATGTGGTGGATACGCCGCTGGTACTTCCTATATATATACATAGTAATATTAGTTACCCAGTATATCAGAAGTGTGGAGGATACGCCCTGTATACATACACTAACGATAAATTGGGGGATGTCCACTTGTTGCAGTATATGAAGACCTTATCACTGTTTACTAATAATCTTAAGTCTCTTGGGTATTTAACTAGGGGCGAGTAGTAGTACAGAGGGAGTTAGGAGGTAGTGTTGCTCAATGGGATTAGAGACCACTACAAATAGAAAAGGGAAAAAGCTACTGTCCGTTATAGGGAATGCTCTAGAAGGGTAAACTCGGCAGTAAGCAAATAGGGGAAGGCGGTGCAACTGTCCGTTGCAGGGAATGCCCTAGAAGGGTAAACTCGGCAGTTAGCAAATAAGGGAAAGCGAGACAACTGACCGTTATAGGGAATACCCTAAAGGGGTAAACTCGGCAGTCCGCAAAGATGGTTTCTCTGCTTATACATTAGCAGGGTTTACACTGGTAATAAATGTTGGGGTTGTAGGAAGGGATAGCGGGATAAATGGTTTTATAGGGGGTGTTTCCTGTTAAGGAATATTATGTGTTTTATAATTGTGATATATATATTATACTTGATAAATGTCTGTGAAAAAGGGATCTTGCAGGTCCAAGGGTTTTAAACCTCACGCCGAGGTAAAGCTTTTAAAATATAGAACTCACCAGCGTAAGCTGACCTTTTCCAAAAATGTATGTATGTCAGGTCAGGGTGAGGCTTCGACTAGTTATGAGAAGGCCCTGGTGATAAGGGATTAGACGGGCAAGCTATCGGACGGAAGGAGGGTGTTGGCAAGCTGGCATAGTTATAGCAATAAAACGTAATGATAGTTAGTATTTCCTTATGTAAATTATCTCTTACTTTGTAGTACTTGGCAAATAAATAAAAGTTTAAAATTTCCGCTGCTTAGTAATCTCTGTTGATACCTTGTGTTCATGAGTAAATCCGATTCGTGACCCCTTCTAGAGCCAAGTCTGGGAGTGGGCGTCACAAGTTGGTATCAGAGCCTTGGTTTAAGAGATTTAGGTACTAATGCAGTATCTAGACTTAAACTAGGACTCTGGGAAAACAAAGTAAGATGAGATAAGGAATGTAGATGCCAGCCAGGATGGCTTATGCCCGTAGAAATGAGAATACATTAGGGACATAGTAAATAGCATCTAGAGTATGTGAAGTGTGGAAAAGACCGGATTGCAATTAGCTACTGCAATTTGGTATTAGCCACATAAACAAACCCTAGGTCCTAACTATTGTATGTCCAAGTGCAGAGAAAATATGAGACGGTATAATTAGGGAGCGAGATGACTTGAAGAACCGGTTTTAACTTAGAGTTACCGGTAGAAGGATAAAGAGAAGAATGGACATTTAGAAGGATTGTGATATAAGTAACTGGGTTTTTGAACACATCATAACTATATAATTGCTTTGGTACCGGTACTTATCTGGTTATCATGTATTCAAAAGTTCAAGGACTTTACGTCACATAAATTCTGAAATGTCATTCACCTGGAATGTAGGATGATGATAAGAGGCGGACGTGGTAGAGGTAGGGGTGCCGGTAGAGCAACCGGTACAGGAAGGCGTGCGCGTGTGAATCCCGAACGAGAGAATAACGCGAGAGATAACATCTTTACGAACGAGCAAAGGGAAGCCATGGCGGCAGAGGTGAATCAAATGTTTCAGGCGGCCTTGCCTAATCTAATCGCTCAACTTCATGGAGCTGCTGGTGGAGGTGCAAACGGAGCTGGAGCCGGAGGAGCCAATGGTGATGCTGCTGAAGGTGCGGGAAATGCCAATCACGGATGTTCCTTCAAATCCTTTAGTGGATGTAAGCCTCCGACATTCGAAGGGCAGAGAGATGCAGGTTCGACTGTTCGTTGGATTCGAGAGATGGAAGCTGTGATAGGTATTAGTGAGTGTCGTCCTGATCAAGCGGTGAAGTACGCAGCCCATTCCTTCAAAGGAGAAGCATTATTTTGGTGGGACTCGATTCTACAATCCCGAGACGAGCAAGCCGTTGCTGCTATGAGGTGGAATGATCTGAAGACATTAGTAATGACCAAGTTTTGTCCGAGACACGAGTTGGAAAGGATCGAGATTAACTTTCTAAAGTTAGAAGCAGGTAATATGACTCATCAGGAGTTCACAAGCAAGTTTGACGAGATGGCGAGGCTAGTACCAAGGTTGGTAACACCCGAGGAGGAAAAAGTGAAGAGATACGTTCAGGCCCTTCCTGCTGCTGTAAGGAAGATAGTTAGGCCTCATGTTCCAAAGACATACCAAGAAGCAATTGACATTAGTGCTATGGTTTACGAAGAAGAATATGGCGACAACGGGAGACCGGGAGAAGTTAAAAGGAAGATATCTGAGACTGGAGAAAGTTCAAAAAAGAATGACCGAGATTTTCACAAGAAGAAGAAAGATTCCAAGGACGACAAACCTAAGTGTCGTAAGTGTGACAAGTATCATCACGGAGAGTGTTGGGTAAAACCAACGAGTTGCTTTAGGTGTGGAAAGGAAGGACACTACTCTAACAGTTGTCCGGAAGCTAAGAAATGCTACGAGTGTGGGAGCTCGGGGCATGTTAAAGCAAATTGCCCTAAGATAGTAAGAAACCCAGTCCCGCTAAGGGCAGTTCCAGCTGCAGGAGCCAAAGGCAAAGTTTTTACTCTAACTACTATCGAAGGACCTGATGTGACCTCAGGTACATTTCTCGATAAATAGGTTGCTTGAATTCATGTTATGACTTTAACGTTATTATGAGTTCTATCGATTGGTTTTATGAATTGCTTGATAGGCCGTTAGTTAGGATTGCGAATCCTTTAAATTATGACTGCCTTAGAAAATGAACTTTACGTGTTAGAAGATTTTCTGAGGAATTTTCTAGAATGAGACGGCCTCAAATAACGGACGTTAAACGTTAGAAATCATCCGAGAACTTTAAAGCTTGCAGCGATAGTGTTTACACTCGGGAAATGAAAGCAGACACAGGATGTCCAACTAGTTTATTGAAAGTAAGTGATAAATAGTCATAAATTATACTGACCTTGTTGTGGTTAGAATAGTAATATCGCCCTACACTGGACTAGGACTAGTACACCTCTGGTTGTATCAAGGGTGTGGTAGATACGCCGCTGGTACATCTTATATATATACACCTGAGATACAACGAGAAGTAGACTAGAGTTAGTCTCGTGTAAGTAGATAGTACGGGCCACTGTGGAAAACAAATCAGTAGGATTTATGAATATAGATCACTTATTAGTAAGCAAATGAAAGACTGTTGGAATTCAAGGATAAAGATCAAGCCATGCAAAGCGTAGATAAACGTTCGACGGGCGAGAATGGAGCATTAGAAGACTCACGGAGACACGTTCTTCCAAGAGTTAGCTGAAATGTCATCTGAAGAATCGTTACGGTTTTGAAGCAAACAAGTTAAAAAAATAATAATAACGTCTTTCGATAGAAGCGTTCTAAATGACGGATTATCGTATATAGAGATACGTATTGCGGTTCTACATCGCAATTAGAAGGAAGGATTAGGAGCAAGGTAGTTCCTATAGTCAAGTATTATGAATGCCTAGGTTAGATTTTTAAATCAACCTAGAAAAGAAAGGGGTAAGGAAAGAATATCTCACTGATGAGATATTCGTAAAACGAAGCAGGTTTCGGGACGAAACCTTATTTAAGGGGGGTAGAGTTGTAACATCCCAAAATTTGAGAAATACGTGTTTTATATCAAAGATAATTGATATATATGATGTTAGCATGAAAAACATAGCTAAACATTTATATGATAGAGATAAATGATAACCGGGAGAAAATAGGTTTACACGATTGCATGATATTGAAATACATGTATAGATATATGTCTAATAGTATAAATACATGTGAAATATTCATTTGATGGATATATATGTGGAAATACGTGTTTAAATAGTTATACGTATGAAAAATGTGTACTCAAATAGTTAACTAGAAAATAAAAGGGTAGAAAGTGTAAATTATGTAAATATACATATATATATGTGTATATATATTGTTATATATAACCCGAACCTTCGAGAATATTAGAAACATGTTTAGGAAGGTTATAGGATGTAAAATGATAGTTACATCAAAAGATTAGGGTTTGATATGCATAAGATAAAAGTTAAAGGGCTAAAAGTGTAATTTACTTAAAGTTATGAATACTTACGGATATTATACGTATCTACAACTTTTATAAGTACCCCAAGGCTTATAAAATATTATAATAATGTCCTAAAGTGATTCGGTACATAAAATGATGAGTATTATAAAGTTTGAGGGGCCAAAAGTGTAAATAATGAAAAATATATATATAAATATATATAAATATATACGTATGTATAGGTATATCATTGAGGGTGTCCCGAGCCTTAGAAACTTTGTTTAACATGTTTTATAATTATTCGGTGCATAAAATAACAGTTCGGTAGAAGTTAGGGGCTTAAAAAGTAAATATAAAGTTAAGGGACCAGAACTGTCATTAGGCGAAAGTTGGGCCGCGATACGCGCGGGGTTCCCCTACCCTCGGCGCGATACGCGAGCCGCTACAGGTCGCGACTTCGACTTGGCTCAAACTTGCAGCCGAATTCACCCCTCCCACGCGTCAAATTCGATCGACTTATCACCCCTAGACGTGTCCTCACCCCTGGGCGACCTCGTTGGTTATAAATACGGGCCCTAACACTTCGAATCAACTCGCCAATTCACGTTTTCCTTCTCTAAAAACCCTTAAACGAACCCGCAACTTCTTCTGCAAAATTCGCGAGATTCGCTTGGAGTTAGGAGCCAATTTTCAGCAGTCCTATGTTTTAAGGTATACTCTTCAAAAGCCCCTTATCAATTTCAGTTAATATCATGTCTAGGTTAGAGATCTAAAACTAGGTTAAAATTAGGGTTCTTGAGCATAAATTGTCAAAATCGGGTGATCGGGTGGGAGTTAGGCTCTGAATTTTTGTAGGTACTCTTAAAATGATGTTATATAAGAAAGCCCTAAGTTTTTTTCAGACTTGGTAAAGGTTTGGTATGGGTTTTGTAAACGAGTCAAAAATTAGGGTTTTCGTGTCGTTATTCTGCCCAAATCGAGTAAACGGTTTTGAATTAAGCTTTGAGCTTTTAAAGGGTATTATAAAATGTTATAATGGATAATACCCTAAGACGGTTTTGAATAAAAATGAGTTTTGCTATAAAAACCAGAAAAATGGGAAATTAGGGTTTCTGAATATGATTATTTAATATAAAATAATCCGGAGGGTATGGGGACTTGAATTTTGGTATGGTAACATGTTTATATATATAACAAACATATATGGGTTTAAAATGGAGAAATAATAAAGTATTTAAAATACCGAGTTAATCGGATATTAGAGGTTCGCGCGGACCGGAAGGGTAGGCACCTGTACACTGGGGCTTCTGACAATAGCGGGGGTGTCGCCATCCCATCTGGGCAATGGCATCCCAACACTGGGCGACCCCGGAGTGAGTGTCTACTTATAGGAATGCGCGTCTTCGTATTATCATTAAAAGAAAAGGATAACTGCCTAAAGGGCATTTTGGTCATTTTGACCTTAAAAAGGATAAACTTAATAATTGAATATTATTAAGATAATAAGATGTTAAAATAAACATAGGAAGTGTTTATTGTATAAAACCTTGCGTTAACGCCATACGATACGCAAATTAGGTTAAATCGGGAATCGTTGCGGAAGTTCCGTTCGTGTAACGAGTTAAAGACATAAGGTGAGTTCTATGAGCCCACTCTTAAATATTTTAAATGTTTTCGGGCTGATATACATACAAATGTTATAAAATGCATCTAAATGATTTATAACTGAAATGTTGCGTATCTGAACTATTGAATTACCTTTGAGTAAATATATATCAAATTGCTAAGGTGCTAATTGATAAATGGATATATTGAACTATTAAATTATTGTTGGATTGATATATATATGTGAACTGTTATGGAAATGCATATACGTGAAATATCTTGAATTGATAAACTGTTAAAAGGCTTTTGGGATAATATATATAGAAATATATATATGATATGTTATGAAAATGATATTAAATCATTGTACGTGTTATAACATAATTATAATGACTGTGATATGATATGTGTTATATTTGCTTCGAAATTAAATAGTCAAGTGATAAAGGAATTATTAGTAAACGTTATAGTGAATATGTATGATTATATGAGAACAGGTGATGCATTTGCTTTATTATTATGTGGTGGATACGCCGCTGGTACTTCCTATATATATACATAGTAATATTAGTTACCCAGTATATCAGAAGTGTGGAGGATACGCCCTGTATACATACACTAACGATAAATTGGGGGATGTCCACTTGTTGCAGTATATGAAGACCTTATCACTGTTTACTAATAATCTTAAGTCTCTTGGGTATTTAACTAGGGGCGAGTAGTAGTACAGAGGGAGTTAGGAGGTAGTGTTGCTCAATGGGATTAGAGACCACTACAAATAGAAAAGGGAAAAAGCTACTGTCCGTTATAGGGAATGCTCTAGAAGGGTAAACTCGGCAGTAAGCAAATAGGGGAAGGCGGTGCAACTGTCCGTTGCAGGGAATGCCCTAGAAGGGTAAACTCGGCAGTTAGCAAATAAGGGAAAGCGAGACAACTGACCGTTATAGGGAATACCCTAAAGGGGTAAACTCGGCAGTCCGCAAAGATGGTTTCTCTGCTTATACATTAGCAGGGTTTACACTGGTAATAAATGTTGGGGTTGTAGGAAGGGATAGCGGGATAAATGGTTTTATAGGGGGTGTTTCCTGTTAAGGAATATTATGTGTTTTATAATTGTGATATATATATTATACTTGATAAATGTCTGTGAAAAAGGGATCTTGCAGGTCCAAGGGTTTTAAACCTCACGCCGAGGTAAAGCTTTTAAAATATAGAACTCACCAGCGTAAGCTGACCTTTTCCAAAAATGTATGTATGTCAGGTCAGGGTGAGGCTTCGACTAGTTATGAGAAGGCCCTGGTGATAAGGGATTAGACGGGCAAGCTATCGGACGGAAGGAGGGTGTTGGCAAGCTGGCATAGTTATAGCAATAAAACGTAATGATAGTTAGTATTTCCTTATGTAAATTATCTCTTACTTTGTAGTACTTGGCAAATAAATAAAAGTTTAAAATTTCCGCTGCTTAGTAATCTCTGTTGATACCTTGTGTTCATGAGTAAATCCGATTCGTGACCCCTTCTAGAGCCAAGTCTGGGAGTGGGCGTCACAGTCAGACAACGTTAGCGAATGTACCATCATTTTCCAATCATGTCGGATACAACTTCTTATTTTTCAATATTTTTAACTTTTTGCATTTTTCAATGTTTTTGTCTTTTCAAATTTTCTCCCCCTATAAATGAAAAACTCAATTGTTTAGATTTTTATTTTTTACTATTTGAAAAAACAACACACTATTTTTGTATTTTTCAAAAACAAGCAGAAATTGATCAATCAACACGAATACTTGCAGTTTAGCCTTTTGAAAATAAAATATGATTTGAAAAATTCAATTTAAGTTATCATAGATATTTCATGACCAGCAACCTTTCAATTACCGACAAGTCTTCCTGAAATACCTACTAACACCAAATAAAACAGTAGTCGCTCTGGGATCCACCCGATTCAACAGCGTCGGGTCACCCGGTGTCATCCACATAGTCATCGATGGCCTTGGAAAAAACCTTTGGTTTCCATATCCCTAAAGATTTTGATTTTTGACCAGAAGCAGAATCAGTATCAACCGTCATATTCGGTTTGAACCAAAACGGCTTACGGGTTGATTTGACTTTTGGAGACCACGGTTCATAAAAAAATTGATCTTTGTTATCCACATATTTAGCAGTGTTGTGGATATATGCAGTCGTCGGACAACCAGCAGCAAGATGCAGGTTGACGACATGCATAACAAAGTCTCCCACAAAGTGTAAAAACATTTGAAAAATTCTTTGAATTTTGAGAACAAGTAGAATGATCAGAACCAAACTTATCAAAGAAATCATCATAAGAATCATACCTCGGAGATGGACTCCGAGAACAAAGGTTTGATTTAGATGAAGAACCTCCAGAAGTATATAAAACTTGATTAGTCTGAGATTGTGATTTCTTTGAATTCTTGACCTTCAACACTTTCTCATTCTTCTTTAATTGTTAAGCTAGAACAGGTACTTCTTTAACTTCAAAGCCCAACCTTTTGTGCTTGTAACCCGGAATCTTTATAGATCCAGATTGAGAACCAGAAGCATCTCACCCTTTTGCATCTCTAGTAAATTTGGCTTTAATCTCCTTTAGGTTGTTCTCACACACCAACGATTTAGCAGCTTCTTCTTCAGATGAAGAACTTGAAGATGTAACAACTTGACCAAAAGTATTTTTATCTTTCAGAAATGATGAACTTGAAATAAACTTTGGAGCTTCAGCAAAAGTGACTTTCTTCTTTGACTTATTCTTCTTTTTCTTGGCTGTCGTTGCAAATTTTGAATAATCAAGTAAATCAGCTTTAGGATCAAGAGAAGCAAATGCAAACTCAGATAAATCCACTGGTTGAGGAACCTTGTGAATATCATCTTCTTTGGAACTATCTCACTCCTATTCTACTTATACAAGGAGTTTAGCAAAGTCGGTGATAAATTGCAATTCTTCACTTGCTTTTGTAATTCCAGAATTTCCAGCTTTAATACGGAAAATTTTCTGTTGAGCAGCAAACACCTCTTTTTGTGACTTAATGAAATTTTCATTGAGATCATTGTACTCATATGTTTGCAGCTTTCTGATTTCACATTCAGCTAAACCTTCTTCTGTAACATTCTCCCACTTCTTTTTGAATATTTCCACATCCTTTGTTATAAATTCATTCTTATGTCAAAGAAGAACATTTGAATATTGAAGTGTAGACAATTTTTATTGAAGTTTCTCAATTGTATTAGCAGATTCAACAACAAGTTCATTTGCTTGTTTGTATTTCTGTTGAACTAGATAACTCTTTTCAAATAATGCTTCAAAATCTTCAGCGACTTCTTTAGCTTCAGCTTTTGCCTTTTCACAATCTTCAACCAATCCATTATTCTCTTTTACCAAATCTTCATGAACATGAACCAAGTCGTAATATTTCTTATGAAATTCTTCCAATTCTTGCTTTAACACCACAATTTCTTCAATCGATGATAATCTCTTTCTAGACTTGTATTCTTGTGACGTAAACTCACACATCCAAGACATTTAGACTCGTCGGCCTTTGAATTATCATTCACCTTTGGCAAAACCTCTTTGACCAATGATATGCTTGAATTAGAATCAAAATCAGTTAAAAGACTATCATCTGAATGATGAGCTGTTAAATCAACCTTAGTAGGAGCATGTGACAGTTTTGTAACATCAGAATCCGCATTCGAGGCAAATTCATCTGGATGCCAAAATATTTCTGTCATTTTGTTATCAACAGAATCAGATGATTTTTGATCTTTTTGATCTGGATCTCAGGACTGAACCACCAAATGAGCATGTTGACCAGTCTTCAATTTATTATTAATTGAACTTGGACATTCACGTGCAAAATTTCCATATATGGAACATTTATAACACTTAACCTTCGATTTGTCCAATCCAATCTTACCATCTTGATTCAATCTCTTCTTTCCAGCTCTACAAAAAAATTCCTTCATTCTTCGAACTAACAAAGCATACTGCCAATTCAAATCCATTTCTTCCAAATGATCATAATCTATTTGATCATAATCTTCATTTTTCAATTCAACGTTACTTACTGAACCAGTAATAACCCCAAAATATGAAGACACTAATGCATACATTAAATCCATATAATCATCGGTGGTTTGGATAGATAAAGCATTTTGGGTTGAAGAACTAGGAATTGAAACAGTACAACCAGAAGAATAACTAGAGTTTTTAGATTTACCGGCAATGAATGCTGTAGGAGGTGCGAAATTAACAAGATTTGACTTCACAGCATTCATGGTCGAAACATTTTCACTATTATACATAGTAGGATTCTGGATTTGTACAGGAAGTGACTTATAAACCGTTAATTCCATATCCCGTGCTTGTATTCTTTGAATCAGATCGTTGAAAGACAAACCCGAATACTCATTATCAAGAATAATCATCATCACATAATTTTCCCATTTCTCGGGTAATGTTTCCAAAATCTTTTCCTACAAATCAGCCTCTTCCTTTTTAAGACTTACCAAACGCATCTCACTCATTAAATGTGCAAATCTTGCAATCAGATTTGGAATTGATTCATTCTGATAATGCTTGAAACTATCAAATTCCTTTTTCAAGACCTTTTTTCGACTTTTCTTGTATTGGTCATTACCCTCACATCTCTTTTCTAAAGCATCCCATAAAATTTTTGATGTATAGTTAGTAGATTATTGACGTAGCAATTCTTTGGGCAATGCCATTGTCAAGGTACCATACGCCTTTTACTCAGCTTGATATGCTTTCTTTTGTTCAGAAGTCAGTTTTCTTTGAAGAATCTGCTCTCCAGACTCATCCTTATGATAGATGTATTGTCCATTGAATGATAACCACATATCAACATCATTCGTATCAACATAAGCTTCAAACCATTTAATCCAACTATGGTAATCTTACAATTTTAACAATTTGGGAATCCAATTTATTATCATAGTTCATCATTGTTTTCATTGTAGCTTGCATTGAATTTTGAATTGCAGCAAACGCTTGAAAATCCAAGATTTTGAACAAACTGGTTAATATTCACCTGAACTGTGTCCGAACTCAATATTGTTAACTAAACTGAACCTGGACGGGGGACGAACAAAAAATTCAAACTGATCCCAAAATGAACTCAGCCAAATCTGAACTTCGGATGGACGAACTGAAACCGAACCAGAAAGTAGCCGAACCTAAACCGAACTTAAATCAGACTGTCCGAACTTGAGCCGAACTGGAAACGAACGCTAAAGAGAATGAACACTTCGTTTGAAACAGCCGTAGTGGATCCGTACTGTGAGTTCGGAGTGGTTACAAACTTGAAAACTCAGATCTCACCCGAACTTAATACGAACTGAAACATTTTGGACTCAAATTTCGCGATTTTCTATGTTTTCGGACGAGATTTTTAACAGTGATACAAAAAAACTCAAAAGGAATGATGTAGGAGAAAATTTTTCACGAAAAACACACTTGAGATGATCAAACGAATGCAAAAATGAGAAGATTTTATAAAAACCCCAACTTTTTTACTTGAAAAATTAAAAAACAGTGATTGAGAACTTGAAGTTGACAACTCAACACATGATCAGCCGAACCTCAAGTTCGGACCAGGTTCGTCTTTGTCCGAACTTGAAGTTCGTCTTAGGTTCGGACGGCAAGCTTGTCTTGTATTTTATACTTCACATGACGATCAGGAACTATGTATCTACATAAAATGTGAACACGAAGAGTAAATACAAAGGACTTTTATTAACCACAGAGAGAATTACACACTCAGACGCACTCAGTAATTTGGACTAGTATCCTAAACTCTATACAAGACAAGCTATTTATAGATGAACATTCAAGCATAAAAACACGATCATCCGAACTGCCAGTTTGGACAAGTTCGTGTGAGTCCGAACTGGCAGTTTGCCTTTAGTTCGGATAAGTACAATCTTGTAACACCTTGTCTTGTATTTCATACTTCACATGACCATCAAGAACCATGCATCAACATTCACACCAGATTTTACATATCTCCCCATAACATGCTTTTAGTTTTTTCTCCCCCTTAAAATAAAGAAGTCTATTTTTGAATTTTTCATTTTAAACAAACAATACACTATTTTTGGCTTTTTCAATTTTCTCTCCCTAACCAATAAAACGAAATATAAAGAAAGAAAATTGATCAACCGAAACAGATACCTTTCTGTGTAAATTTTTTAGAAAAACTTTCAGGTTAGCAAGATGAAACATGAGATTTAACTTAAAGTAAGCAGAATACTCCTCCATCAACAACTTTTTCAATTGACGATAGGTCTTCTAGTAGTACCTGCACACTGGTCAAACACATTAGTTCTTTAATGACCCGAAGCAGATCGTTTCTGGTCGACCAGTGTCCTGGTTTTGCTTCAAAACCACCTTAGGTTTCCATTGTTGCTGTTGTTTTGGTAAATTAGTTTTTGATAAATCAAACACATGCGACTGTGACGAACAACCTACATTTTGAGCTTTTGAAAAAATTGGAACAAATCGTTCTTGCTTTTTGTAAAATTTAGGTTGAAATTCATCGAATACTCTGCCATTGTCATCAATAAACTTTAGTTTGACAGTTTTGCCAACAACTGGAACCTTTGCTTTTGGAGTAAAAACAGTAGGAAAAGGACAATCATGTTCCAAATGTCCTTTCTGACGACAATTGTAGCACAAGGGCGACTGGCTTTGTCCCATCGCTTAAGTACCTGCATAGCTTCACATAAATGATTATCTCCAAACTGATCATAAAAAATATCATATTCCTGATGTTGATGATCATGAACACATTTTGATGTTGGGCTCTTTGGAGTAGAATTAGAACCTCCAGAAGAAAAATGTGCATTTTGATTCTTCTTGTTCATTGAAGCAACATGTTTCAAAAAAAACATCAGATATTTTCTGAGCATCCACACAGTGAAGTGGAAGTTCTTTACCAGAAAAGATTTGTTCCGAACCCTTGAGTTTGTAAAACTTCTCAGGTTGAACTTTTTCAGCTTTGAAAACATCTTCCTTCACTTGCTTCAAATTTATTTTCGTCCAATTTGGTTTCTTTGAAGCTTGAACACCATCATCTTCAAAAATTATAGATTTGAACCCCAAACCAACACTTTTTCCCGAAATCTTTTGTTCTGAATTTGATGATTAATGCCCATTCTTCGACAACCTTGAAAACTCAGCTTTGACTTCATTGACATTCTTTTGAGCATAGAAAATTGTCTCATCAATATCAGTATGAGTACGAATCTTTTTAGTAGAAGTAGCTGATTATTCATTCTCTGTTAATGATGAACCAGACATAAATTGTGAAAACTTAGGAATTTCAGATTTCATTCCATTCTTTTTACTAACCTTTGTAGAAACGAGATACGATCTTACTACTGCATGCTTTGATCAAACGTAATGAACACGGATGTAAATAAGAGAATTCTTATTGATCACTTGAAGATACAATGAAGTTCTCTCTAGTCTCTCTCTCTAGAAACACACACAGAAAGGTGTAGAATGACAGAAGTGTTTCTAACTAGTTACTTGCACATTCTAACACACAGCTATTTATAGTAAGTGACTAATCACCCAGCGTATCAAACTGATACGCCGGACCACATGGTCCGCCGGACCATGTGGTACGCCTATAACCAAATAGTCACTACAACTATCACTTAGACACGCTCACATGGATACAATACACGAGACATTCATAGCATAGGAATATGCTCTAACAAACTCCCCCTTAACGTGTAGTGTATCTATTCGCTAACTAAACTTCAGTCTTCAATCTTCAACATGACTGCATCCGATCTTTGACTTGAAATCTTGTCAGAAATAGAGCTTGCATGGCTGGATCACTCTTGAAATATCGTTGAACTTCAAGATCCACTTTTGAACAATACTTCATACTCTCCCTCTCACCATGCTTGAGTCTTGACACACAAACCTGCAATTTCAGAAGACAGGAACGCGGTTTCCTTTTCTTTTGAAAATTAATTTAGTCTTGGCGCAAAACTTCTCTTCGAGAATCCAAGATATAGTTTTGAAATTTTGATTTCGTATCACATATCGATTGGTCGAAAACAAATAAGAAACAAAATCTTTTTGGCTTTTTGAAAATTTACATCAAAACACACCGAAAATCTTTTTGAACTTTTCAGATAAGAAACATAAATGCAATACTGAATCAGACACTATTTTTGTCTTTTGCAAGAAAGATCACAACTTGGGATCATATTGGTCATATCATGCTGAACTACACTTCAATTTCAATTACTTCAGCACACAAGTCATGTCGATTACTGGTATAATTTGTCCATCTTAAACTCAGGCATAATCATACTCATAACATCTGGACATGTTATTGATTGATTTAGTTTGCTTTGACCAGTGTACCCCACACTATCAGACATACTCAGATATGTTTTTGCTTTTTATATCACACTTTGTGATTTCATTTGTGATTTAATCACATAATGATTGTAATCATGATTCAGTCAACTGTGTTCCATGCAAAAAGAAATAAGAACGTTAAATCGTCTACCTTAAGGTCGATCTTTCGATACGCAGATAAGGCCTCGGATTTAACAAAATAAGAAAATAAAACAAGTTGAAATTGTATAACCCAACAACAATCAGGTCGGTACTCCCGTACACGCAGAGAAAGTCCGATGTGTTATACGAAACACCAAAGAAAATAAAGCAGAACGTCAAACGAACAACAATCAGGTCGATCTTTCGATACGCAAAGAAAGTCCGATCGTTTGACAAAATAAAGAAAATCAAACAAGTTTAAATCTTTGCAAAATGAACACATGTATACACAGTGACTTCTCATTTTCTTTTTCACATATCTTTTCCCTGATATCATGAGACATGCATCAAGATGTTGTCCACTTGGTCAAGCATTAGTATTTAATGTGTTTATCACATCTGTATACTTTCTGATTTAATGCCGAGCCTACCAAGCACATCGAGCAATGATCTTATGGCTTTTTCATCTAGTTTATCCATGAGTCAGACACGTAAGCCAATGTGCCATCATTTCCCAATCATGTTGGATACAATTTCTTATTTTTTAATGTTTTTGTATTTTTTTGTATTTTTCTGTTTTTCGATGTTTTTGTATTTTTCAATTTCTCCCCCTTAAAATGAAAACTCTATTTTTGGATTTTCATTTTAACACAAACACAAACCAAAAGACGCTATTTTTGGCTTTTCAATTTTCTCCACCTATCCTACATACAAAATGTAAAAGAAAGAAAATTGACCTTTCGACATGGATACCTTTCAAGTTTAGCTTTCAGAAAAATTTCAGTTTTGAAATTTGATATGACATGTAATTTAAGTTAAATCAGCAGAATACTTCTCCATCAGTAACTTTGCAATCACCAACGGGCCTTCTAGAAGTACCTGCACACTGGTCAAACACATCAGTTTATAAATGACCCGAAGCGAATCGCTTCTGGTCGACCACACTACTACAAAATAGGCCTTCCTTGACACGCGAACGATGACACTCAAAAATTCTTGACGTGCAAAAACTGAAGTGTCAAAATAAAATGTCAATTATAGCTAATTTCTAAGTATTCATGACGCGCATTTTTGAGTGTCAAGAAAATCTGTCATATTTCAAAAAAAAAAAACACGGAGGACATGTAAAATACGCGCGTCAAGAAGATGCCGTCGTTTTATAATTTTTTTCCCGCCTAAATTTTGCCCTAAAATTGACTAATCCCGCCCACACGATTTTTTCCTACCTTTTCCCCAAAATTTTGCCCTAAATTTCACACTCCCGCTCTCCCCAAATTTCTTTCCAAATCCATCAGGCTTCTGCCTAATCTCCCTCTCTTCTTGCCTCGCTCGGAGATCCAGTTTAGTGGCGTCTAAATAGAAGATCTCAATCAATCTTTCAAGGTACGTGACTTCAGAAGCAATTATCTCAATCACAAGAGAGAACGGCGACCTCGCTCACGCTCATGTGCCCTAAACTCCGCCGCCGACCGCCTATCGTCGACCGCTCAGGCTTCTGTGCCGGCGATCGTGCTCCCCTGTTTTGCCTTTTTTCACTCGATTTGGTGAGTGTATTTGGCGATTAGGGTTCACCTAGGGTTCTTCGGTTCGTACAACAGGTATGCATCTTCTTCTTCCTAGGGTTTGAATCGCTGCTACTGTTTTCTATCTTGTAGTTCTAATTTTCGTTTCTGGAATTTACTTGGTTCTAATTTCAGATCTGGAATGAACCTGGTTCTAATTTCAGTAGAAGGATTTTAGTAGAAGGCAATCAGTTACGTTCACTTTAATCTCAATATATGATATACCTATTTGATTGATTATGTTTGTAACGAGATTAGCCTATTTGTTATTCGATTTACTTGGCTGCAGACAAACCTCACCCTTAGATTGCAAACTTAATGATCTTAGTCTAGAATTTGAAATTTCTTTCAATTACGTCCTGTTTGTATTGTTCATATGTTAATTAAAAGACATCCTTTTTATTTTTTCCTACATTTTGATTATTTTTATTACCTTTTTAGTTCTCATGCCTCTCGAATTTGTAGTTGTGACTGGGAAACATATATATATTTTTCAATTTGTCCTATATTTTTTGGCCGTATCATTTCTAGCAACCTCTTTATGAGTATATCTATAGCAGATTGTTAATGTTGTGAGATATTGATCTTTAAATGGTGTACTTTGTTTTTTTAGTTTATAAATGTGCTGAGTATTAATGTAATCTGTATGTAGTGTATCTTCTTCTAATGCTCTTCTACTGCTATGTTTTTGCAGGTTTGTGTTTGGTATCTTCCTGATGGTGGGTTTTTTATTTACTATTTTCTTTGTTGGATACCGTGTGTTAATTGGCTTTTTTGCTTTTATGTTTGACATTAGTATTCATTCATGAACTGTTGACAGATAATATTATGTTTTAGATCAAAATTTCTTTGACAAGTTTACTGTAGAATTGATGTCCTTTGGTTTTTTAGATCAGGTAGTTTTAGTCTAAATGCATGAGCTTTGGTTCTTGAAGGTTTTTACTGCCTATTGGATTAGATTTAATATATTTAACTTAAGATATGTTCTGAATAAATGAGATTTAATATATTTAACGTTGTACTTCTATTCATCCATTGCCCAACTTCGTTCCTATCTGTGAGTGTTCTCTATATCATCTTCTTGATTGGATCTTACTTGTTTTTTTTTACTATATAGTCTCTGAAAGCGTTAATTTAACTGATAATTGTTACGTGAATATGATATATCTGTTTTATATTGAAGTGCTAAGTCCAAACTTGATGTATTGAACTGCTGCGGAAAACATCATGATCAATTCACTTTGTATTTTTAGTAAAGATGACATTATTATAAACTTAAATTTTAAATGAAGAGGCTATAACTGTTTGTTCTGTTTTATTAAAGATGCTTAATATCTATTTTTCTTATATATTTGATCTTAAATTATGGTTGTGTTCTTAATCTTACATGTAGTACTATTATAATTATGATTGCTACCCTTATTTTGTTTATATATATACATGTAATAGAGGTATCCTTTGAAGTACTGCCAAGATTATGGTTGTGTTCTTGCAGTTGGGAAACAATTACTTACAAATCTTGCAAAGGTAAATTTTAGACCATAAGATTGAATCACCTCCATTGTTTGTGTACATGATAATTGTATTCATGAAAGTTCATACCAACATAAAAGGTCTAAAGACTTTTACAACATAAAGCAACATATTTTTTCTTTTATTTTTTTGATATATATATATGTCAAATTCCTGAATTAGACTCTTCTTTTTATTACAGTAGGTTAAAATTCCATTTTAAATCATTTTATTCAGTATTTATACTCATAATTTAATAATTTATGGAATAATAGTGTTGTTGTTCTATATACATTGTTTTTATATTAAAGGCACATTCTTCATATCAGAAGGCTTTTTTTTTAGAATTTATGCAGGTTATTTATTTATTTATCAAAGTACCATATATGCTCTCTTTATATGTTAATGGTTCATCATTTGGGTCATTTGCCATTCTTTTATCATCATACACAAGACCTCAATATCAGGTGTGAAATTCAATCACATTCTTTATGCATAAATTCATCCCATTCATAATAATGATCATTTCTACTTTTTACAGCTTAATTTATGTGTTTCTTATCTGAGTCTCATCTATCTTGCTGCAATCTTTATTTTCAGGTTAGTGATTCACCTACATTAATAAAACACAACACCATATTAACAATTTTTATAATTTTAACAATCCTTTAAAAAAAGCAGTGATTTTGTATCAGATGATGAGGAATATGTTCTTGGTGAAGAAGTAATATGGGCATTAAAACAACTCCTTCCTTGCATCAATGAGTTCTCTTAAAGTTCAAAGCTTTCTGTTTAGGTGATCCTGCTACTACAGTGAAGGTAAGTTTTATTTATTTATTTAAATTTTTGTAGTGTCAAGTGCAAAGGACTCAAACTTTTGATATTGGACGACGATGAAAATTGACACACGAAACTCTAAACGTTGTGTATAAATCTGTATTTTCTAATTTCTAACTTTTATATAATCTGTCTTTTTTATAGTGTCAAGTGCAAAGGACTCTAAACGTTGTGTATAAAAGGTGTCAGCCTTTTTGTTGACCAAGGGCAAAACAAAGGATCCTCAAGATGAGTTATATATTAACTTTGATTCATTGATGTGTTAGCATACTATTTTGCCATTTGTAAACTTATGTAAACTAGGAATTAATGGTCTGTTGTGTTTCCATCAGAAGGTTCCATCAGAATGAGAGATAATAGTTAAAACAGTTACAAGAAAATCAAATGAGGTATGTTTTTCTTTCATTGCATTAAAAGTTATAAGGAAACCAACTTTTGTCTAATCAGGTGACCCATCAAGAGTGCAACCGTTGATACATGGAAGGGTTTAAGAGTGAAGCAATGACCATGGTGACTGCACTTGTTGACATGGAGATGGGATTGGCTGCTGTATAAAGACATGCTAAAGAAAATAATATTGTCTTAGATTTATTATTATAGGTTTTTTGTTAGCATATCGGATCCAATTGTAAACTCACATTAATTTTGTAATGTTTACTATATATATGAAATGTATTATTTTTGTATAAGTGTATTTTTATGTTCTATTATCTCGTTAATTGTCATTATTTGTAGAAACTAGTGATTCTATTAAAAAATAATTTTTTTTAATTTTTTTTTTTACATTCTTGACGCGCAAAATTGAGTGTCATAAGCAGATTTATGACTAGGGCTTCCTTGACGCGCATTTTATGACGCGCAAAGCATGTTATAAAATGCGTGTCATTGTTCGCGCGTCAAGAGCTTCTTGACACGCATTTTGCGCGTCAAGAAGCTTCTTGACCCCCGCATCCTTGACGCGCATTTGCGTGTCAAGAAGGCACTTTATTGACGCGCAATGCACGTCAAGAATGCCAGTTTTTGTAGTAGTGCCAGTATCTTGGTTTCCTTTTGAAACCACTTTATGTTTCCAGTGTTGTCGTTTTGGTAAAACAGTATCTGATGAACCGGTCACAGTCGATTGTGACGAACAACCTACATATGGAACATTTTGAAAACATGGAATAAATCTTCCTTGAGTTTTGAAAAATGTAGATTGTGGGTATTCATCAAATACTCTGCCATTTTCATCAATGAATCGTTGTTTGGCAGCTTTACCAACAAATGGAACCTTTCCTTTCCTTGAACTAGAAGCAGCAGAAACCGGACAATCTTGTGCCAGATGCCCTTTTTGTCGGCAATTGTAACACAAGCGATTGTGTACATTTCTTCGTTTTGGAACCTGCATAGCTTCACAAACATATTCATCTCCAAAATGATCATAAAAATTATCATATACCTGAAATTGATGATCATGAACCCATTTGGATGTCGGGCTCTTTGGAGTAGAATTGGATCCTCCAGAAGAATATTTAGCACCGTGTTGCTTCTTGGTCTTTGAATCAACATTCGTCACAAAAACTTCAGCAACTTTCCGAGCATCTACACAATGTAGCGGAAATTCATTATCAGAAAATATTTGTTCCGAACCCTTGAGTTTGTAGAACCTCTCGGGTTGAACTTTGTCAGCTTTAAAAACTTCTTTCTTTACTTGCTTCAGATTAACTTTCTTCAAACGATGTTGCTGTTGAACCTTTGAAACACTCACATCAACCTGTTTCTTTTGAAATCCCAAACCTGTATATTTTCCAGAAACTTTCTCTTCTGAATCAGATGATTTATACCCGTTCTTTGCAAGACGAGAAAATTCAGCTTTAACTTTCTTGATATCTTTTGGAGCATTGATAATTGTTTCATCAATGTCAGCTTTTGAAGACGAAGACCCAGACACAACCTTTTGAGCTTCAGAAGCTTCAACACTTTTGCCTTTTTCCTTTTGCTTTTCTTCAGCAGATTTGGAACCAACAAACTCAGAATAATCACCAATCTCACCCTTGTCTTTCAAATCATGAACGCCTTCTTTGAGACTTCCTGGTGGCGAGACTGTCTTGTTAAACATCTTCTCAAAATTTTCATCTTTAGCCAGAAAACTTGTAAAAGATTGTGAGTTAGTAACATTGTTCAAAAGACGTTTTGAATCAATGACTTCAATCTTTAATTCAGAAATTCTTTGATTAGCTTCAGCCAACTCCTTTTCTGATGCAATTAGCTTCTTTGCCACTTTATTAGTTTCATACTTTTGCAATCTCAACTCATCTAGAGAGGCCAACAATTCCTTCTCGAGTTTATCTTCGTTTCTTTTCTGAATATCCAAATTTGCATTTTGCAACTTGTTTACTCTTGCCAGTTCTTGCTTCTCATCTAACAACTTCTCCATATCAAGCTGATATGCTTCAATTTTAGCAACCGAATCATCAGAAGCCTTGGTAAGTAAATCAAGTTTAATCTTGGACTTTTCAAACAAATTATTAAAATCATTGGCAGCATCCTCAGCTTCTGCCTTCCATTTCGCAACTTCCTTGACTAAGTCAGCCTTTTCTTCAGATAATTTTGTAAATTTCTTTTCAAATTCCTGCTCAACACCTTGAAAATGCAACTCTTTTTCAACTAACTTTGTCTGAACAACTGAAACCTTTTCTTTTTGAGATTCTAACTCTCGGATCATCCCTTCCAACTTTTCTCTATAAGCAATCAAATCTTCTTTTTCCTTAACTAAACCATGAATCATCTTATCTTTTTGAGAACAAAATTCACAGACAGATTCATAACCACTATTTCCAGAACTACCAATATCTGAATCAGAATCTGTTATCTCTTCTTCGTCATCACTGTGAACAATCTGAGCAACAAAACAAGACTCATCAGGAAAATCAGCCTCCCAATCATAACCTTCATTCGATGTTTGTTCTTTTGATGCAGAAGAAATAGCAGTCAAAGCAATTTGAGGTGAAGCAGTTTTATCAGCTGTCTGAACCACCTTTTCTTTTGCAGGACACTCACGAGCAAAATGACCATATTTGGAACATTTGAAACATTTGATCTGTGACTTATTCAAACCTAGTTTGTCTCCTTGAAAAATAGATGACGTTCCATGTTTCTTGATAAATCTTCTACCTCTTTCAGTTAGCATAGCAAACTGCCACTCCAAATCTAATTTGTTCAACTGATCTTCATCCATATGATCTAAATCCTCTCTATATAGACAAGAGTTACCAATTTGACTAAATATATCGCCAGAAGAAGATGATATGAATCCAGATAACAACGCAACTAAATCTTCAGCTGACTTCCCATTAATCGAACTAGCAGATGATCTATCAGGAGTAGTGAAACTGCACCTCCTTGATGAACTTTCATACTTTCCTGATCCATGATCAGCAACAAATGCTGTTTGAGGTGAATTTGATGTATCATAAGCAGATGATTTAGATTTTGCATTGATACTTGCAGAATTTTGTCCATGATATAACTCAGGATTTTGTAATTGAGCAGTGGACTTGTTTGAATTCATCATTTCCATTTCTCGAGCATGAAGCTTTCCAGTCAAATCATGAAATGATAATGTGGAATAATCTTTATCATGAGTAAGCAACAACACATAATTTTCCCATTTCTCTGGTAATGCTTCCATCAATTTCTCTTTCAATTCTTCCTCGGTCTTTTCAATCTTGACTACTTTCATCTCACTAATAAGATGTGAAAATCTTGAAACAAGAGCAGAAATATTTTCTTTGTCGTATTGTTGAAAATTTTCAAATTCTTTGTTCAATACTTTCCTTCGACTCTTCTTATACTGATCATTGCCTTCACATCGAGCAGATAAAGCATCCCATAACTGTTTAGCCTTCTTGCAAGTACTGAATTGATGTAACAACTCAGTAGGTAAAGCCATGGTAAGATAACCATAAACTTTTTGTTCAAGTTCATAACTCCTTCGTTCATCCTTATCAAAATCTTGAATCTCTTTATATTCTCCATTGTCAGTTGGACGCACATACAACGTTCGAATCGGAATCCACAAATCAATATCATTTGTGCTGATGTATGCAGAGAAACGTTGCTTCCAATTTTGATAATCTTCCAATTTTAACAACTTGGGAACTTTCTGACTTGTTCCTATTTCATTATCAAAATTGAGCATAGCTTGTACCGTGCTTTGCATAGCCGCAAACGCTTGAAAATCGGACATTTTCCAACGTAAAATGATATTTCAAAACTTCGAACTCAAAAACGAAGGTCTTCCAAGCGGATTTTGGGGGTCAAAACTGCTCGGTACTAGCCATAGGCTGGTACAAGTCCTAGATCTCGGAAAGACGAACGTTTTGGCTGGTATTGGGTTTCGTAACTCCAAACGGTTTGCAAGTTACGTCAGTTTTAGTGAAAGTCACTTTTCTGTCAGCGGACCAAAACAAAGTCAGCGGACCAGATTCCGGATCAGTGTGAAACTGCGGATCAGATAAATCCCAGCGGACTAGATAATATTCAGCGGACCAGAAATGAACTAGCGGATCAGAATTGAACTAGCGGACCAGATGCCGGATCAGATGAACTAGCGGACCAGAAATTTTCAGCGGATCAAATTTGGTACGGCGGACCAAATAAACCAGCGGATCACACTGATACGCTGTATCACACTGATGAAGATTGCCTAGCGGATCAAACGGCGGACCAGACTGCTCGTTGGGCGGATCAAATGCAGAAAAACACAAAAATCGACTGATTTTCACAGATTTCGACAATTGAAGCTAGATACTGGATCAGTATGATGCGAAAACACTCCAGGAACATCCAGAAATCATTTTTATCCTCGTAATCACTCAGAATCGTGAAAAATTGATGAAAAACGTAGAAAACCCAAACTTTCTCTCTCTAAAACTCCGAAAATTGATCAAAAACACAGCAATAGAGCAACCAAATGCTCTGATACCACTTGTAGAAACGAGATACGATCTTACTACTGCATGCTTTGATCAAACGTAATGAACACGGATGTAAATAAGAGAATTCTTATTGATCACTTGAAGATACAATGAAGTTCTCTCTAGTCTCTCTCTCTAGAAACACACACAGAAAGGTGTAGAATGACAGAAGTGTTTCTAACTAGTTACTTGCACATTCTAACACACAGCTATTTATAGTAAGTGACTAATCACCCAGCGTATCAAACTGATACGCCGGACCACATGGTCCGCCGGACCATGTGGTACGCCTATAACCAAATAGTCACTACAACTATCACTTAGACACGCTCACATGGATACAATACACGAGACATTCATAGCATAGGAATATGCTCTAACAACCTTCTTATTTATCTTCCTTTTTTACAACCTTCTCTTCTTCAGTAGTCGATGATGAGTAATCATAATTTTCAACTTTCTCTTTGACAATATTGACAGCTTCTTTAATGATAGTTGCGGGTGTAACTGTCTTATCAAAAGCTCTTTCAAAATTCTCATCTTTGGCTAAAAAGCTTGTAAATGATTGTGAATTTGTGACATTGTTCAAAAGACGCTTGGCATTAATCACCTCAATTATTAAATCAGAAATTTTTGTTGTGCTTCTGACAATTCTTTCTTAGTTGCAATCAACCTTTTAGCAACCCTATTTGTTTTAGATTTTTGTAATCATAGATTTTCAAACTCACAAAACAACTCTTTCTTCAAATTATCTTCATTCCTTTTCTGAATATCAAGATTTGTGTTCAACAACTTGTTAACCCTTGTTTATTCCTTCTTTTCCTCCAATAATGCTTCATTCTCAATAGAATAAACTTTTGCTTTAACTGCTAATTTATCAGAAGTCTTATTAAGCACATCAAGCCTGGTCTTTGATTTCTCAACAGATCATTAAAATCATTGTCAACATCTTTTGCTTCAGCCTTCCATTTTTCTATTTCTTGAACTAACTTAGCATTCTTTTCAAATAATTATGTAACTTTCAAATGAGATTCCTTGCATTCTTTCTTAGACGCCTCAAATTCTTCTATTACCACTTGAAGAATTTCGGTAAGCATTTTGACTTCCTTCATCAGAGAATCATTTTCTTTCAGCAAATTTTCAATCTTAACTCCAGAATTTTCATTCTCAGCTGATTCATAGGAACTCGAATCTGAATAATAATCATCTTAAACATCCGTGACAGTCAATATTGACTTATTAAACACCTTACCCCAATCAAAAAACTTCTCATTTTGAATAGTTAAAGCTATCTTATATGAGTTACTTGATGACGGTTGAGAACTGTTAGTAGCTTTTGAATCAGATTTGTGAGCATGAGATTGCTGACATTCTCTGGCGAAATGTCTAACATTTAAATATTTGTAATTTATCTTAGATTTATCAAATCCCAACCTTTCACTACAAACATCATATTGTCTTCTAGTTTTCTTGAAGAATCATTTTGACTTCTAGCTCAACATTGCCAATTGCCAGGCCATATCCATTTCATTTAACTGATCATAATCGATTTCATCAAGATCGCCTTTAGTTAGCTGAGCATTTCTAACATCATTGATAATCATTGCAAAAGAAGATGAAATGAGAGTAGAGATCAAAGTAGCACAATCAACAACTGACTTGACCGAAAAAGCATTTTGATATGATGAACCTGGAATTGTAAAATTACAACCCCTTGAAAAAGTACTATTATCAGAAACCCCAAACATATTTCCAATTAAACCAGTACTCGGTGCTGAACTAATGCCACTTGATTTAGATTTAGCATTTATACTTGCAGCATTCTGACCATGATACAATTCTAGGTTTTGCAATTTAGCAGTGGACTTGTTTGAATTCAGTATCTCCATTTCTCGAGCATGAAGTTTACCAGTTAACTCATGAAATGATAATGCAGAGAATTCTTTGTCATGTGTGATCAACAAAACATAATTTTTCCATTTTTTCGGAAAAGCTTCCAATATCTTTTCTTTCAATGCTTCATCAATTTTCTTAATTCCAATAACTTTCAATTCACTGATAAGATGTGAAAACCTTGATAAAAGAGCCATGAAATTTTCATTATCATAATGCTAAAAGTTGTCAAACTCTTTGTTCAACACCTTTCGTCAACTCTTTTTGTATTGATCATTGCCTTCATATCGTGTGGATAAAGTATTTTACAATTGCTTAGATTTCTTGCAAGTGCTGAATTGATGTAGCAATTCGGTAGGTAAAGCCATGGTAAGATAACCAAAAACTTTTTGTTCAAGCTCATAACTTTTCCTTTCATCAGTATGAAAATCTTTAATTTCCTTATAATCCCCTTGATCAGTTGGATGCATGTAAAGCTTTTGAATTGGAATCCATAAATCAATATCATTCGTGCTAATATAAGTAGAAAACCGTTGCTTCCAATTTTGATAATCCTCCAATGTCAATAACTTGGGAACTTTCTGACTTGTTCCGATTTCGTTATCAAAATTGATCATTGCTTGCATTGCATTCTGCATAACCGCAAAAGCTTGAAAATCCGACATCTCAAAAAATTTCGAAATCTGTTAACCGAACTAAAGAAAACTTATCTGAACCCAACCGAACTGAAAACTAGGCAAACTGAGTCCAACCGAAGCTAACCGAACTAAAACTTTCTAGAAACAAACAAACCAAGACCCAAACTTGTCTGAACCAAGACTTCATGTAACCGAACTGAGCCAAACCTAACTCAACCGAACTGAAACTAGACGAACTCGACCGAACTGAGACTTTGGATGTCCGAACTGAAGTGAACTGAGAGTTGGGTTGACGATTATTTTTCAGATCTGAGCATCTCACCCAAACTGGAACGAACCAAACATTTTTCAAGCAAAAATCATTATTTTGGTCAGATTTGAACGAGGTTTTCAGCAGTAGATCAGAAAAATTGATAAGGAACGATTTAGGAGTGGAACTTTCATGAAATTCTCAACTGAAATTGTCAAAAACTCTCAAAAACACTCCAAAATTCCAAAAAAGACACTATTCGTTTCAAAAACCCCAAAATAGCAACCACAGATCAGTAGAGTGAACCAGAAAGCTCTGATACCACTTGAAAATGCATGAAAGTCGGATCGTCTACTAGATCTAGCTATTTCGGATGAGAAACGTAATTAAAAGATTGTTTTATTGATCAAAATGAACAATTACAATCTAGGAAATCACTCAGAACATTCACAGAGAAAACACCTTTAAAACATACACTTAGCTCAGACAACCTCTCGATTCGTTACTAATTTACAAAGCAAAATGGCTATATATACTATAGCCTGCCGAACCATACGAACTGCCAGTTCGTGTGAACCCGAACTCACCCGAACTGTGAGTTCGGGAAGACACTTCGTATCAGTTCGTTTCTACTTCGTTTGACAGCCAGTTTGCACAACTTCGTCTTGTTCAGATAGTTCACACGACGAACCGTTCATACTCTAACAATATTGTTGAGGGATCTCATGGAAGTATTCGAGACTGCACCTCATATAGATTCTTAGAGTAATCGGGTTTGGACGTTGATGATTGTTCGTCTTCGGTTGATGAGATAATGGGTTCTTCATGTAAAACCGATATGGGTGGTCAAAACAAACATAAACAGAATTTCATTATGGGCTTCTAGTGATGCCATTTCATGATAAATTAGCTGATATGCGGGTTTCTCTAAAAATGATGAAGGGGCCCACGCAGAAGGTAATAGCAATAATGTATTAGGTCCACTGTTGACAACACATTTTGCTGCTTTTTACTATACATAGAGTTGAAGGAAGAAAGAGGAAAGAGCTTCTCTCTGACTAAACAGACTGGTTCCCTAGGTGCTCATGCCTCTCTCTCACTTCGATGTAAACTCCACCGAAGAAACCATTCGTGGAAACGAGATCTCTGCTTCGAGAGAACTCCATGACCGGAGTAAACAAACCCGAGATAGTGAAGCTTACCAGAGTAACTCTCGTCTCCGAGATAACCCATCGGAGATAACCTTCACCAGAGTAACAGTCATCTGAGATAAACAGCCCCAGGTGCCCGAGATGATTATCATCCGAAATAACTTTCATCCGAGATAACACCTCCGATGTAACCTGAACTCCCTTCCGATATAAGTTGCAGATGAAAAAATTGTTCGAGTTAACTGACCAGATTCTTGTCCGAGGTAATAGGAAGCTCCGAGGTAAGTTAAGCCATCCGGAGTAACTCGATGTGTCCGAGATAACTGTTTCAACTCCCACCCGAGATAAGTCTTCTCCGTGGTAACTGAAACCAGTCATCGCCCGACATAACCCTCTTCTCCTACATAACCTCCAAGGTAAATGAACTTCCGACATAACTTCGATCCGAGGTAAAAAAAATGTGCCCGAGGTAACTGGAAAGAGTAACCATTTTTGAAGCACCAAGGTAATCGTTAGCCTGAGATAACTTATCTCGGTTAATCACTTTTATCTCGGAAGCACCCTATTCATGTTTAGTCACCGGAATTTTCCTTTGCAGCCGGAGTTCGTTTACTCAGATCACCAGAAAGCTGATTCTGGATAGAGA
This sequence comes from Deinandra increscens subsp. villosa, assembly GCA_039602395.1. Lineage (NCBI taxonomy): Eukaryota > Viridiplantae > Streptophyta > Magnoliopsida > Asterales > Asteraceae > Deinandra > Deinandra increscens. The sequence continues at coordinate 55,542,218 of JBCNJP010000017.1, read as the reverse complement.
ACATCAAGGTTTAAGTTTTCGTTTTCCTTGATTACCGGAATTTACTGCTGGACGTCGCCGATGTGTACTTATGTTAGAGCATATTCCTATGCTACTTTGTGTCTCGTGTATTGTATCTAGTCTAGAGCGTCTGTGTGAGTCAAAGTAGTCAACATCTATTAGAGGTCGTACCATCAGATAAAGCTGAAAATGTTGAGCAGAAATCTGCTACTCTTGCTCATGATTGGACTGATACATTTATGCATCCAGATGGGTTTGCCTGGAATGCAGATTCAGAAATTAAAAGAATAATACTCCAATCTCAATTGCTTTAACCGTTCAACATGCTGATGATGAAAGCTTTTTAACAGAGTCTGATACTTCTTCAAGTATATCTTTGGTTCAAGAAGAATTACCTAAGTCTTCTGAGAATTCAAAAGATGATGAATTTAAATGTTATAAATGTGAGAAGTTGTTCAAGAAAATTGCAAGTTTTGAACAAGATTGTCAAATCTCCACTGAAGAAATTGTGGTGTTAAAGAAAGAGTTGGAAGATTTTCAAAAGAAATATTATGCGTTAGTTCATATTCATGAAGATGTTTTGAAGGAAAAGGCTCAATTGGCTGAAGAGTGTGAGAAAGCCAAAGCTGAAGCGTTAGATGCAGCTCAAGATTTTGAGAATCTGTTTGAGAAGAGTTATCCGGTTCAGCAAAAATATGAAGTGGCTACTGTTCTTATTGCAAAAACTGTTGTTACAGTTGAGAAACTTCAAAATAAGATTTCTATGCTTCAAGATGAGAATGTTTTGTACCGGGACAAGAATGAAGTATTGACTAAAGATGTTGAGATCTATAAACAAAAGAGAGAAAGTGTTCTTCAAGAACTGTTTGCAGAGTGTGAGATCAGAAAGTTACAGACGTATGAATATGTTGATCTCAATGCAAAGTTCATCAAGTCACAACAAGAGGTGTTTGAAGGACAACAGAAAATTAATGACTTAAAATTGGAGATTTTGGAGTTGAAACGACAAGTTAAGAATTGCAATTTGTCACCAACATTGCTTAATTTCTTATACAAGCAGGATCAGAGTTCGGAAAGTTCTAAGCAAGATGATGTTCACTCGGTACCTCAACCAGTGGATTTAATTAAAGTTACTGCTGCTCAGATTGATCCAAAAGATGACTTGCATGATTATTCCATGTTTGCCACTCCATCCAAGAAGAACAAGTCCAAGTCTACAAGAAAGGAGAAGCCATTGGGTGATGCTCCAAAATTTTTTTCCAAGTCTGTATTGCTGGAAAATGAGAAAGTGTTTGATAAGGTTGCTTCATGTTCTTCATCTGCACCCGACGAAGAAAAAGTTTTGATTAAAAGGAACAAGCTGAAGGATATCAAGGCTAAATTCACTAGTGAAGCTAAGTCAAGAGAAGCTTCAGGTTCTTCTCCAAATTCTTCAAAGACTCAAGGATCTAAACACAAAGGTTTAGGTTACAAAGTGTTGGAGGAACCGGTTCAAGCAAAGAAATCAGTGAAAGTTGAAAAGGTTCCTAAAGCAAAAGTTACAACGAAATCACCATCTCAGAAGGCATTTTCTTATTATTCTGGAAGATCTTCATCTTCAAGGAGTCCATCTCCTAGGTATGATTCTTCTGATGGTTTCTTTGATAACTTTCATTCTGAACATTCATCTGATTCTAAAAAATCAAAACATTTTTTAAACAATTTTAGAGAAAGACTTTGTTATGTATGTCGTCAACCAGGACATCTAGCTGCTGATTGTCCGACGACTGCATATATCCACAAAACTGCAAAATATGTGGATAACAAAGGTCAAATTTTTGATGAACCATGGTCCCCAAAGCTTCAGTCAACTCGTAAATCGTCTTGGTCTAAATCAAGTTCGTCAGTTGCATCTGATTCAGGTTCCGATCAAAAATTAAAACTTTTACAAATTTGGAAACCAAAGTTGTTTCCAAGGCCAAAAAGGACTTTGTGGAAGACACCGGGCGACCCGACGCTGTTGATTCGGGTCGATCCCAAAGCGACTAATGTTTTATTTGGTGTCCAGCAGGTGTTTCAGGAAGACCTTTCGGTAATTGAAACTATTACTGATTGTGAAATATCTGTTGTAATTAAATTGAATTTCAAAATCAATTTTTGTTTTTCAAAAAGGCTAAACTGCTAGTATTCATGTTGGTTGATCAATTTTTCTTGTTTTTCACTTCGTCTCATTCTGAGGGGGAGTTTGTTTTTGCAAAAATACAAAATAGTGTTTTGTTTCAAGTCATAAAAATGAAAATCTATAAATAGAATTGTCATTTTTAGGGGGAGAAATTTGAAAAAGATAAAAACATTGAAAAATGCAAAAAGCCAAAAACATTGAAAAATGAGAAATTGTATCCGACATGATTGGGAAATGATGGTACATTGGCTGACAGTGTCTGACTCATGGATAAAGTAAATGAAAAGGCCATAAGACCATTTGATCGATGTTTAAGGTAGGCTCGGCAAATCAGAAAGTATACAAATGTGATATACACTAAATCTGATGCTTGACCTAGTGGACAACATCTTGATACATATTTCATGATATATCAAGAAAAAGATACGTGAAAAATAAAATGAGAAGTCACTGTGTATACTTGTGTTCATTTTGCAAAGATTTAAACTTGTTTGATTTTCTTTATTTTATCAAACGATCGGACTTTCTCTGCGTGTCGAAAGACCGACCTGATCGTTGTTCGTTTGACGTTCTGCTTTATTTTCTTTGGTGTTTCATATAACTCATCGGACTTTCTCTGCGTGTACGGAAGTACCGGCCCGATTGTTGTTGAGTTATACAACTTCAACTTGTTTTATTTTCTTATTTTGTTAAATCCGAGGCCTTATCTGCGTATCGAAAGATCGACCTTAAGGTAGACGATTTAACGTTCTTATTTCTTTTTGCATGGAACACAGTTGACTATATCATGGTTACAATCATTGTGTGATTAAAGTCACAAATGAAATCACAAAATGTGATAAGCAAAAGCATATCTGAGTATGTCTGATAGTGTGGGGTACACTGGTCATTGCAAATTTAATCAATACCTTAACATATCCAGGTGTTATGAGTATGATTGTGCCAGAGTTTAAAGTTGGACAAATTATATCTGCAATCGGCATGGCTTATGTGCTTCTATAAGTGAAATTGAAGTGTAGTTCAGCATGTTATGACCAATATGATCCCAAGTTGTGATCTTTCTCACAAAAGACAAAAATAGTGTCTAATTCGGTACTGTTTTACTTTTCTTATCAGAAAATACCAAAAAGATTTTAGGTGTGTTTTGATATAAATTTTCTAAAAGCCAAAAAGATTTTGTTTCTAATTTGTTCTCGATTGATCAACACGAGATACAATATCATTTTCCAAAATCAAAATATCTTGGAGTCTCGAAGAGACATTTTGCACCAAGATTATTTATGTTGGCAGGTTTCTAAGTGGGAAGAGAGTTTCACAACTTCAAAGTCTTCTGAAGTTTGTTGATAAAGAGATTACACACGATGCAATATCAAGTATTCAAGATTGAACTCATCGTCAAGATCAAGGAAGAGTTTGATTGAAGATACATGATACAAGTTTTAATAGAGAAGATGATACTGCACATGCCGAGGGGGAGTTTGTTAATACATGGTCCTTGATCGTCATGTGAAGTATCGAATACAAGAAGGACACACAAAAGATTGCTGAGGTCCAAACTCAGGCCGAACCTGGAGTTCGGACATGGCCGAACGTGTGGCTGAACCTCAGGTTCGGCCGGTCGTATTTCAGCCTTATAAATATGTGTTTCATGTGTTGTATTCAAGATAGATAACAGTCTGAGTTTCCGTGTTATACATTTACTCTGTGTACTCTGTGGTCTCTGTGGTTAATACAAAGTTCATTTGTATTTACTCTTTGTGTTGCATCTCGTATTATATTGATTTCATTACGACTAAGTAGAAGATCCGCACGCTCACGCACTTTCATAACTTAACAATCAGGTCCGTACTCCCGTACACGCAGAGAAAGTCCGATGAATTATACGAAACACCAAAGAAAATAAAGCAGAACGTCAAACGAACAAGACTCAGGTCGATCTTTCGATAAGCAAAGAAAGTGCGATCGTTTGACAAAGTGAAGAAAATCAAACAAGTTTAAATCTTTGCAAAATGAACACATATATACACAGTTACTTCTCATTTTATTTTTCACATATCTTTATTCTTGATATATCTTAAGATATGCATCAAGATGTTGTCCACTAGGTCAAGCATCAAATTTAGTGTATATCACATTCGTATACTTTCTAATTTGCCGAGCCTACCTTACACATCGATCAAATGGTCTTATGGCTTTTTCATCTATTTTATCCATGAGTCAGACAATGTAAGCCAATGTACCATCATTCTCCAATCATGTCAGATACAATTTCTCATTTTTTAATATTTTTGGATTTTTGCATTTTTCAATGTTTTTGTCTTTTCAAACTCCCCCTAAAAATGACAAACTCTATTTTTTTAGATTTTCATTTTTAAAATTTGAAAAAAAACACACTATTTTGTATTTTTGCAAAAACAAACTCCCCCTCAAAATGAGACGGAGTGAAAAAAAAACAAAACAGAAATTGATCAACCAACACGAACCTTTGACCGGTGCTTCCTTGAGCTGAAAACCCAAACCTTTGTGTTTATAGCCAAGTGTCTTTGATGAACTTGAAGAAGAACCAGAAGCTGCTCTCCCCTTAGCTTCTCTAGTGAATTTAGCTTTGATGTCTTTCAGTTTATGCTTCTCAACCAAAACTTTGTCTTCTTCAGTTGTAGATGAAGTACTTGCACCACTTTTATCAAAAACTTGTTCATTTTCTAGAAAAATAGACTTTGAGCTAAACTTCGGAGCTTCACCCAAAGACTTTTCCTTTTTCTTAGACTTTGACTTCTTCTTTTTGGATGCAGTGGCAAACTTTGAATAATCATGCAATTCGTCTTTAGGATCAAGCGGAGCAGACGTAACCTCAGATAAATCCACCGGTTGAGGAACCATGTGAATATTGTCCTTCGTAAACTATCCTCACTCCTATCCTGCTTGTATAAGAAATTCAGCAATGTCGGGGACAAATTGCAATTCTTCACTTGCCTTTGTAACTCCAAAATTTACAACTTCAATTCAGAGATTTTCTGTTGAGCATCAAACACTTCTTTTTGTGAGTTGATGAACTTTGCATTGAGATCATCATATTCATACGTTTGCAACTTTCGGATCTCACATTCAGCAAACAATTCTTCAAGAACACTTTCTCCTTTCTTCTTGTAAATCTCAACATCTTTCGTCAAAACTTCATTTTTATCCCGATAAAGAATATTTTTATCTTGAAGAATAGAAATTTTATTTTGTAGTTTCTCAATTGAAGCAGCAGATTCAATCACAAGAGCATTGGATTTTTCATACTTTTGTTGAACCAGATAACTCTTTTCAAACAAATTTTCAAAATCTTGTGCTGCAACTAAAGCTTCAGCTTTTGCTTTTTCACATTCTTCTGCCAATTTACTCTTTTCTTCCAAAATAGCCTCATGAACATGGAACAATGCATAATATTTCTTCTGGAATTCTTCCAAATCTTTCTTGAGGACTACAATTTCTCCAAACAATAATTCAGAATCTTTCACAAGAGTTGCATTCTTCTTTCCCAATCTTACACACTCAAGACATTTTGAACTCTCAACCTTTTGACTTTCAACCATCTTAACTGGAACTTCATCAATCAAAGATATTTGGGAACTTGAGAAGCAGTTAAGACATCATCATCAACTTGACGAGCTGTTAAAGCAATAGTAAATGGAGCATGTTTCATTTTTGCTTTAGAATCTATATTCCAAGCAAATTCATCTGGATGCCAAAACAGCTCTGACAGTTTTTCATCAAAAGAAACAGATTTTTCTTCAACCTTGGGAGCTTTATTTGGTGAATGAATAACCAAATGAGCATGTTGATTGGATTTCATTTTATGTTTAGTGGAACTTGGACATTCTCGTGCAAAATGTAAATAAACAGAACACTTATAACACTTAACCTTTGACTTGTCCAATCCAATTTTTCCATCCTGATTCAATCTTTTCTTTCCAGTTCTATTGAAAAATTTATTCGTTCTTCGAACTAACATAGCATACTGCCAGTTCAAATCCATTTCTTCTAAATGATCATAATCTATCTGATCGTAATCTTCATTTGTCAATTCAACATTACTAACAGCACCAGTAATAACCCGGAAATATAAAGATAACAATGCAGACATTAAAGCATTATAATCATCGGTAGTTTGAGCAGATAAAGCATTCTGAGTCGAAGAACTAGGAATTGAAACATTACAACTAGCAGTAAAACTAGGAGTTTCAGATTTACCTGCAATAAATGTTGTAGGGGGTGTAGAACTAAGAATATTAGATTTCCCAGCATTCATGGTAGAATCATTTTCACCATGATACACAACAGGATGTTGAACTTGTGCAGGAAGTCATTTATTCACCATTAACTCCATATCTCTGGCTTGAATTCTTTGAATCAAATCATTAAATGATAATCCAAGATACTCTTTATCATGAGTGATCATCATCACATAATTCTCCCACTTCTCTGGCAAAGCCTCCAAAATCCTTTCTTTTATATCCGCTTCTTCTTTTGTAAGACTCACCAAACGCATTTCACTCATTAAATGAGCAAACCTTGCAATCAGATTTGGAATCAATTCATTTTGATAATGCTTGAAATTATCAAATTCTTTTTTCAAAACCTTTTGTCGCCTTTTCTTATATTTTCCATTTCCTTCACATCGCTTTTTCAAAGCATCCCATAAACTCTTTGATGTGTAATTACCTAAAAATTGATGTAGTAACTCTTTAGGCAAAGCCATTGTCAAAGTACCATTTCTTTTCAGCTTGATATGCTTTCTTTTGTTCAGATGACATCTTTCTTTGAAGTACTGGTTCCCCGGTTTCATCTTTAGGATAAACATATCGATCAGTAAATGACAATCACATATCAATATCATTAGTATCAACGTATGCTTCAAATCTTTTAACCCAACTATGATAATCTTCCAATTTTAACAATTTGGAACTTTCTGACTTGTTCCGATTTCATTATCATAGTTCATCATAGTTTACATCGTTGCTTGCATCGAATTTTGAATAGCCACAAACGCTTGAAAATCTGACATTTTGTAAAACTGGTTCTGTTCACCCAAACCTCTTTTGAAACTCGTCCAAACCTGATCCGAACAGAAATGAGTCGAACTCTCTCCAAACCTAAACTTCGGAATATCTAACCAATACAGAACCGAATGTGTTCCGAACCTTGTACGAACCTTAGATGAAATATGTCCGAACGTAACCCGAACATTGACCGAAAGAAGAATCAACCAAACGTTGTCCGAACCTGGAGTTCGGAGCGGTTATTTCTGAGTTGTCCGAACCTCAAACGAACTTGAACACTCTCGACTCCATTTTTGTGATTTTCAGAGTTTTTGGATGAGATTTTCGACAGGAATTCTAGTAAACTCAGTAGAAACAGTCGAGGATAAGATTTTTCACAAAAGACACAATCGAGAAGATCAAACGAATTCAAAAATGATACTCATTTTCAAAAAACTTGGGGTTTTGACTCAAAACTTTGAATAATAGTGATCTCCGACTAGTAGAAAGAACCGAATGCTCTGATACCACTTGAAAATGCGTGAGCGTATGATCGTCTACTCAATCGTATCGAAATCAATGTTAAACGAGGATGACATGAGATGTAAATACAAAGGATTTGTATTAGACCACAGAGAAACACCACAGAGTTCACTAACAAGATATGACCAAGAAGCTTTTTAAACAGTACACAAGACAATCTATTTCTAGTGCTGAAATACGATGGGCCGAACCTCAGGTTCGGACCAGGTTCACCTGTGTCCATACTTGGAGTTCGCCCAAGGTTCGGCCATTAACAAACTTGCACATCTTGTTTTGCACTCGATACTTCACATGACGATCAGGAACTGTGTACCAACAATGCGACGAACTTGTTTGATTATTTCTCGGTTAACGATATTGTCTGGAGGAACTTTCTGTTATGTTTGATGAAGTTAACATTAGATGTTCTATTTTTTGCTATCGATTGCAAAAGTCTATGGGGAGAAGAACATGATAAGACTTTCTGAACTGATTTTAGCAAAACGACTAATCTTTGAAGCGTCCTTGAGCCACGAAGATGGTAAAAACGAAGACATGGTTAGTTAATTGAAGTGAAGTGGTTTATTTGTTTAAATAACATTCGATTTGATATTCTGGCAGGAACATTCAAATTAATTGAATTTTGAGATCAATTCTCTTGTTTATCCAAAATCATTTATCTTGTATATCATTCAACAAATGAAGACATGTCAAGTAGATTAAATCCTTGAAGAGGTAACTATGTTGAAATTGATAAAGCACATTATGCATTTATTTAGAAGAATCAGAATGCTTTTTCTTAAGGGGATCTTCACAAAGGAGAAGGGATATATATAAATTCAACCGTTTGAAGATCATTTTGATGACGAGAACATCATCCAAATGTCACAAAGTGTTGAATATGCCATCTACCAAATAAGGGAGATTGTTGGGAATTATATACGCCAACTTCCAACACCAAGTGAAGACCGAGTGATTTAGTTAGATGTGATTTATTCAACGATCCACTCATTATATATTTGTTCTACCATCCTGAAACACGGGGAATGTCATGAAGACCCGAAGACCTCTTACTAAATAAAGAATAGCACAAGTGACAATTTTAGTTATTTGCTTTATTATTATTATGTCAACTTGTAACTAGTCATGTTATTTACTAGTTTGCCATCATAGGTTAGCATGTATATTTGTGGTTTATCTCATGGAGAAAACACACACAAACATATAGAAACATAACAGAGAATCTTAAAGAGTTCTTCAACATGCTTTGAAGTTGCGAAGGGCCTCAGGAACATGTTTGTTCTGGAGGCTCGAGTATGAGTGGGATAGGTAAATTGTAATCATTTGGTTATCAATATAATCCTACGATCACTATGTTTATCATGTTATTTATATCTATGCTCTTTGATTCTCATTATTGTATCAACATTTCAACACTACCGATGTTCATTTTGGATGTTCGTCTGTTATTAAAGACGAGTACACAAAGCTCAACGATCCCTCTTTCGCAGAAGAGTAAACGAGGTTAAAGGTTAGCCCACAACCTCGTTTCAACATTGGTGTTCCGTATAACTCATCGGACTTTCTCTGCGTGTACGGAAGTACCGACCTGATTGTTGTTGGGTTATACAATTTCTACTTTATTTGCTATTTTCTTATTTTCCTAAACAATCGGACTTTCTCTGTGTGCTTACCAGTCAACCTGATTATTTTTTGTTTAGGGTTCTATTTTCTTTTTGTATGACACACAATGGATGACTTAATCATTGAGAACAACATAATTCAAAAATGATGAGTTGCCAATATTTCTGAATAATGTGAGGGCCATATTACCAGTTCTTGATTAATACACCATAAATATATTAGAAAGCTATAGAAATTGATTTGTCAAATGCTGAAGAATAATTGATATGGATATATCTTGATCTGCTTGCTGATGAAGTCGAATTTGAAATGTGCTAGATGCGTTATGACTAATAAGATCTCAATTCTGGATCTTTCTCATGAAAATAGAGTTTGTCACACCCCCAAATAACCACTAACGGAGTTTATACCGTTAAGGGGTGCGAGCAAACCAGGACCACAACCATTAGTTGCAAATACTAAACAAATCAGAGTTAGTCCAACTATATGTCATAAATAAAGTCTCAAAATACGCAGCGGAAAATATTGTCTTAGCACTAACCACGTGCTTTACAAAATCGTTGTTTTAAATTCCCAATTTGATTTAAACAAAAGTAAGATGTCTTCATGTGCCATGCCAACCCGCTCCGGATACTCCTCAGCGATCTGCAAAAGTTTAAACCACGCAAGTGTCAACCTAACGGTTGGTGAGTTCACAGTGGGCTTGTCACGCAGTGGCCCGGTCTCATAATCATAATTGTGTCAACATATACTTATGTAATATTTATTTGTGAAAAGCGATGCTCAGTGATAATACACCAGTCCATAATCATAGTGGCGTGATTTAGTAAAAGTAATGTCCGTAACATGCGTTATCGGGTATGTACTAGTTTTGTAAAATTAAAGTGCTCAACCGATATCGCGGGTAGCTAATCCGTTGTTCCATGCACTAAGGAAGTTTGTACCAAAGCTGACTGATAAGTAATGTAGTGGCATCGCCATCATCTATTTTGTTTTGCGGACATATGTCATCGTGGCTTTGCCTCCCACGTGTCCTCTCGGGATCACGGTCAGATAGGCTGATATTGTACCTCCGTGCACCTCCAGTGTCACGAGGCGGAGTTTGTCAAACTCCAGTAGATCTACCCAACATCCCCTCGCTTTACAACTAATGGCACAATTAAGTTGAGGACTTTTTCAGTTAAAAGGCAATCCTTAGAGATCATGTGATATCATGTGGTTTAGACTTTAACCTACACTAGCCATATTAAAACGGTTTACCGGATTCTCATAAATCTCAAAATGTTTTCAGTTTCATTTCAGAAATAGTTTGTTTAAGTTCCACAAGTGTTTCCCATAAAACACTTCAAGTTTATCAAAGAGGTGCACGGCACTCATAAGGTTTCAAGTTCATAAAAGAGGTGCATGGCAATCATAAAGTTGTCAGCATTGTTTTTCATTAAGTTATTCGGTGTGTCCCAAACGGGCTTACAGTAAACGGGTTTGTGACACTCACCTTTGGTTGCACTGCTACACTTGCTAAGTAATCCAAGTATTGTTTGCTTAACGAAGACCTAAGAACACGTTTAGGTCTTAAGTATTAGTTTTGTGTCTAATATTTAACTTACGTCACTATGGCCCATAACATAGCACGTTGGAACTATGCCACGACATACCGACACACGAAACCGATGGTTGATCATAAACGAGGGTTCACATAACTCAGAAATCAAAGCATGTTTCATTATTGCATAATCATGTAAGTCATGGCATAACATTCAAAGAAGTTGCACAAGTTTGGGTTTTGGTCTTGGCACAGTTTCGCTACCCAGTTTCGCTATGTGCACGGGCAGCACTTTCGCTAGGGAATACCCGATGACACAGTTTCGCTAGCTAGTTTCGCTCGAAACTGATGACACAGTTTCGCTAGCATAGATTCGCTCGAAACTGGTTTGAACTTTCGTTCAGGAGTCTTTGGTTGTTTCGCTCGGTAGTTTCGTTCGAGTAGGTCTACTTAGTTTCCACGGCGACACTATAGTTTCGCTGTATAGTATCGCTGGAAGGATATTCAAATAGTTTCGCTATATAGTTTCGCCCAGCGAACAGCCAGTTTCGCTGGTCGTAGAAAACTCGTAAATCAGCCCAAAAATCAATCTAACAGCTTCCACACATCATGTAATTCAATATCTAGCATGCATAAACATTTACCAACATCACAGAGGCAATTTTAACACCTTAAACATGAGTTTTCATCATCAAATCACCAAAAACACCTCAAAGCTCATTTTTAGCACAAAGTTAACCTAACTAGCATGAATCTTCATTATGGCTTGATTTCACACATAAAGTTACAGACTTTATGATAGATCTAGCATTCCTAAGCATCATACTAGAAGATCAAACAATTCTATGAAGGTTTGGTCATGCTTTTTAAGAAAACACATAGAATATGCATGAAAAATGGTTTTGGGGACTCACGGTTTGATCTTCAAGCTCGATGGATGATGGTTCGAGGCTGAGATCCGGTGGTTCACAGCTGATGGCGGTTTAGAGAAAGAGATAATGGGAGTGTGTGTGTGTGTTTTGAAGGTAATGTAGGTAAAATGAAAGAATTAGGGTTTTTGGGACTTTATATAATATATAGATCAGGTGCTAGTTTTGCTGGCCAAGCGAAACTAACTCTGAATACTTGTAAATCAAAAGTTTAGCTACCGAGCGAATCTACAGTTTCGCTCGGTAGTTTCGCTGGCAACCAAAAGGGGCCAATTTACATTCTAAGCAAGATAAGCACGATTCATGAATTTGTCAACGCTATTAATAATACTAAATCATGCGTTTAAATCACATTGCACATAATGACCATAAATAAATGAACACATAACACAAGTGGTCGGGTTCAGTGATCAACCAAAGGTCGTGGACGTATTCGGCATAGTTAAGCATTAGTTACTAAGTTAACACTTATAACGTAACTAACGGAGATTGTCTAACGGAAGTTAACCTTGAAAGTCTCGGATGTCACAGAGTTTGTTCTGTTTTGTTAATTTCATTTCATTTCTGATAAATCAAAAAGATTTTAGGTGTGTTTTGATATAAAGTTTTGAAAAGTCTAAAAGATTTTGTTTCTGATATATTTTTGATTTGATCGACACGAGATACAGGTTTTTCAAAAAGCTGAGTTTATTTAAATATATTCGAGTCTCAAAGAGACATTTTACGCCAGGATTATTTATGTTGGCTAGGTACTTAGTGAAGAAAAACATCACAATTTCAAGTCTTCGGGGTTGGTGATAAAGACACAATATGCTTTGCATTTTCAAGTATTCAAGATCATACTAAGTTTCAAGCTGAGGGGGAGTTTTGATTGAAGATGTTGGTGTCTGATATAGAAGCATTGATGCAACACACATTACATTATGAAGATGAATTGTACGAATACAGCACACGTCGAGAGGGAGTTTGTTAGAGCATGGTTCTGTGCGGCACGTAATGTATCAGAACATACAAGATGGTGAAGATTGCAAGATCCACGAACTGGAAACGAAGTCACAGTTCGTAAGCCCATGAACTGGCTGTTCGTGAGCCCACAAACATTGTGTTGTAATCTTTACAACTTTTTTGAGTCTAAGTGTGTGAATCTGCGTGTTTTTTCTCTGAAGTGTTCTTTGTGTCCAGATTGTATTGTTGAAATCCTTTGATCAATAAAACAATCTTTTAATTATATCATTCATACCGAAATAGCTAGATCGGGTAGATGATCCACCGCTCACGCTCTTTCACTTCTTAGTCCAATCCTATCACCAATCAGTGACAAGGGTGAGGTTAAGCATAAGATGGTTGATGATTTGTGTAAATCATATTACACCAATTCTTTTAATGATTTGTGAAAATCATCTTTGTAAGGGAGAAGTGTGGTCTCTTTGAAAGGAGTTGTGGGGCACACAAATCCTAGAGCTCTCGCAGAATCAGGAAAGTGTTCTAGGAACATGATTGAACACGAAAATGAGGATCAACCAGACTAGGGAAGTGTTGTATGAAGTGTAATAACGTTTACATAAAAAGTTGTTGATTCAAAGACGTCATGTCTACTAAACACTGGTAAACTAAGTATACTTCACACATGTCACGCCCCAATCGATGGCGGAAACATCGAGACATAATTAGATTGTCCAAAAGCGCATAACATACTAAATTTAAGTGACAATATTATGATATGCTGAATTTCATTGATAATTTTTAAACACTACAACACATGAAAAAAATTGATAACAATGCAATCATCTTATTAAACTAGGTACTCATATCATATATGATAGCAACTTGAGTCATCAACCAAGCATGCAACATGTATAAAAAAAAGATGGTTAACTATAAATAGTTGGTGAGTAATCGCAAGTTTGTTATACATAGTATATAACATGAAAACATGCAATACGTTTTGTATTCTACAATAGGTGAAACATAACATCCTAGTATATTTGACCACTTGAAAACTACACATATATAATAGTGCTAGAATAAAATGAAAATTTCATAGACTAGAATCCTCTTGACATTGCTAGATTCCCAAATCCGCAGGTTTCACGATTTGTGTCCATAACCCGGAGGTTAGACTAACTGGAATAGGTTCCAAACACCCAAGCCAAAATGGTCAAGTAAAGTGGGTTGTCAACCAATTGATCTACCTTTTTTTACCACATGCCTTATGTTAATGTTTATGCAGGTGAAATACTTGAAAACAATTAAAAAACTTTGATAACCATGACAAACATGAAAATCTTTGATAATAACTTATTGACAAATTATGCTAGACATTACATAACGCATAATTCACACACAAAGTACATACGCATTTAAATTTGATAAATATTGAATGTCAAGTTGATATAGGATACATGTTAGACCCAAAAGTGAAAATGAGAAAAGGGGCAAGGATTTCTCACATGGATTAGAAGTTAAGGCCACCAAAATGAAAGGTGAGAGTGAGTTATTAGTCCCGAAGATTATCCCAAAGGAATAAAAGGGATGAAAATGAATATGGGAATGAGGGATTCTAAGTTCACATTCATTTGGGGGTGTCTTTGATAATATTAGCTTTAAAAGCGTTCATCTTGAAACTAACTATACCTTAAACGTTACTGCACATGCTTTGGACTAATAGGTCATGACTGTCACACCCCCAAATCAACCACTAACGGAGTTTATACCGTTAAGGGGTGCGAGCAAACCAGGACCACAACCATTAGTTACAAATACTAAACGAATCAGAGTAAAGTCCAAACATCAATAATAAAAACAGTTTAACAGTACGCAGCGGAAAACATTATCCTTAGCACTAACCACGTGCTTTACATAAACATTGTTTTAAATTTCCAAGTTTAGTTTAAATAAAAATAAACATCTTCTTGTGCCATGTCAACCTGCTCCGGATACTCTTCAGCGATCTGCAAAAGTGTAAACCACGCAAGTGTCAACCTAACGGTTGGTGAGTTCACAGTGGGCATGTCACGCATTGGCCCGGTCTCATAATCATAATCGAGTCAACATATACTTATGAAATATTCATTTGTGAAAAGCAATGCTTAGTGATATCCAAAATCATTTTATTGTGGTTTAGTACAAGTATTGTCCGTAACCTACGTTATCGGGTATGTACTAGTTTTGTATAGTTAAAGTGCTTAACCGATATCGCGGGTAGCTAATCCGTTGTTCCATGCACTAAGGAAGTTTGTACCAAAGCTGACCATAAATTATTGTAGTGGCCGAGCCATCAGGTTCTGCGGACCTACGTCATCGCGGATTTGCCTCCCCCGTGTCCTCTCGGGATCACGGTCAGATAGGCTGATATTGTACCTCCGTGCACTCCCCGTGCCACGGGGCGGAGTTTGTCAAACTCCAGTAGATCTACCCAACATCCCCTCGCTTTACAATTAATGGTACAATTTAGTTGAGGACTTTTAAGTTTTCAAGGCATCCTTAGAAATCATGTGATATCATGTGGTTTAGACTTTAACCTACGCTAGCCATATTAAAATGGTTTACCGGATTCTCATGAATCTCAAAAGTGTTTTCAGTTTCGTTTCAGAAATAGTTGTTTAAGTAATTCACAAGTGCTTCCCATAAAGCACTTCAAGTTCATCAAGAGGGTGCCGAGCACTCCAAGTTTTCAAGTTCATCAGGGAGGTGCATAGCACTCTCGAAGTTGTCAGCATTGTTTTTCATTTAGTTATTCGGTGTGACCCAAACGGGTTCACGGTAATCGGGTTAGTGACACTCACCTTGGGTTGCACTGCTACACTTGCTATATAATCCAAGTTTGCTTAACGATGACCTATGTACACGTTTAGGTCTTAAGTATTAGTTTGGTGTCTAATCTTTACTTAACGTCACTATGGCCCATAACATAGCACGTTGAAACTATGACTCGACATAACGACACACGACACCGATGGTTGATCATAAACAAGGGTTCATATACATCAGAAATCAAAGCATGTATCATCATAGCATAATCATGTAAGTCATGGCATAACATTCAAGCAAATTGCAAAAGTTTGGATTCTGGTCTCAGTTTCGCTAGCAGTTTCGCTAGGCAGTTTCGCTGTGTGCACGGGCAGCACTTTCGCTAGGCAATACCCGATGACACAGTTTCGCTAGGCTAGTTTCGCTCGAAACTGTTGGCACAGTTTCGCTAGCCTAGTTTTGCCCGAAACTGGTTTGAACTTTCGTTCAGGGAATTTCGCTCGGTAGTTTCGTCCGAACAGGTCTGGTTGGTTTACCCGGCGACACTACAGTTTCGCTACATAGTGTCGCTGGATGAAGATATACATAGTTTCGCTACACAGTTTCGCCCAGAGAACAGTACAGTTTCGCTGGTCGCGAAAAACTCACAAATCAGCCTAAAAATCAATCTAACAGCTTTCATTTTTCATGTAATTCAATATCTAGCATGCATAATCATTTACCAACATAAATCAGTAAGCTTTAACACCTTAAACATGGGTTTACATCATCAAATCACCAAAATACATTTAAAACCCTAAATGACCTAATCTAGCATGAATTTTCATTATGGATGGATTTCACACGTAAAGTTACAAACCTTATAACAGATCTAGCATCCCTAAGCAACATACTAGCAGATCAAGTGATTCCATAGAGATTTAGGCATGCTTTTTAAGAAAAACACATAGAAACGCATAAATAAAGGTTTTTGAGACTCACGATTCGATCTAGGATCCAAATAGATGTTGTCTCGAGGCTGAGTTGGTGTTCCTTTGGTGGTTTTCTCGGCTGACCAGACTCCAGGAGAGTGTGTGTGTGTGTGTTTGAGAGAAATGGTGCAACAAATGAGACAACTAGGGTTTTATGCCATTTTATATCAGAGGCTAGTTTCGCTGGCTAGTTTCGTTGGCCAGGCGAAACTGTCTCTGATTTCATGAGATTCAATAGTTTAACCGACTACCGGGCGACACTATAGTTTCGCCCGTTAGTTTCGCTGGCAACCAAGAAAGACAAATTTTCATTTTATTCCTAATACTAAATCATGCGTTTTCATCACGTTGCACATAATGACAATACATAAATAATCACATAACACATATGGACGGGTTCGGTGATCAACCAAAGGACGTGGACGTATTCGGCCTAGTTAAGCATTAGTTACTAAGTTAACACTTATAACGTAACTAACGGAGATTGTCTAACGGAAGTAAACCTTGAAATTCTCGGATGTCACATCATCCCCTTGTAATTGGAATTTTCGTCCCGAAAATTATTCTTGCGTCGTAGCGTTCGCAGCCTCGGCTGTCGTTGTTGCTGGGGAAAGAAAGCAAAAGTTTTAGGGTCGCCACATCCTCCTCCTGTTAAAGGAATTTTGGTCCCCAAAAATAAATCATACCTTGAGTTTCTGTGGACGTTTGCTCGAACAAGTGAGGATACTTCTTCTTCATCTGATCCTCTCGTTCCCAAGTATATTCTGGTCCACGTCTTGAGTTCCATCGAACCTTGACGATCGGAATTTTGCTACGTTTGAGGGCTTTCTCTTCGCGTCCCATGATTTCTACCGGTTGCTCGATAAATCTCAAGTGTTCATCAATTTCCAATTCCTCCAAAGGAATTATTTCAGTGTCTTCAGCCAGACATTTCTTTAGGTTAGAGACGTGAAACACGTCGTGGACTCCATCGAGTTCGGCAGGGAGTCGTAAACGGTAGGCCACCGGGCCTACTTCACCAATGATTTCAAACGGACCGATATAGCGAGGATTCAGCTTTCCACGCTTCCCGAAGCGTATCACACCTTTCCAGGGAGATACCTTCAACAGTACCTTGTCGCCTACTTCGAACTTCAAAGGCTTACGGCGTTTGTCGGCATAGCTCTTTTGTCTGTCACGTGCTGCGGCTATCCGCTTTCTGATTTGTATAATTCGTTCCGTGGTATCATGAATAATTTCCGGTCCAGTGAGTCCCTTCTCACCCGTTTCGGCCCAACACACGGGCGATCTACATTTCCTGCCATAAAGTGCTTCAAAAGGTGCTGCACCGATGCTTGAATGATAACTGTTGTTGTAGGAGAACTCCACCAACGGAAGGTGAGCCTCCCAATCCTTACCGAAGTCGAGAACGCAAGCACGGAGCATGTCTTCTAAAGTCTGAATAGTTCGTTCCGTCTGACCATCGGTCTGCGGGTGATAAGCTGTACTCATATCCAGTCTGGTTCCCAATGCTTCTTGCATAGATTGCCATAGTCGGGAAGTAAATCGAGGATCTCGGTCAGAGATGATGGTCTTAGGCACTCCATGACGTGCCACAATTCGGTCAATGTACAGCTTTGTCAACTTATCCATATTGTCGTTTTCCTTCATCGGGATAAAATGTGCAGATTTGGTTAATCGATCAATGATAACCCAAATCGCATCTGGTCGATTCGATCGATGAGGTAATCCCGTTACAAAATCCATTGAGATATCCTCCCATTTCCATTCTGGGATCTTTGGTTGCTGTAATAGCCCATAAGGCTTTTGGTACTCGATCTTAACCCTTGAGCACGTTAAACACTTAGCCACATATCGCGCGATGTCGGCTTTCATATTCGGCCACCAATACAAACCCTTTAAATCTTGGTACATTTTATCCGATCCAGGGTGCACCGAATACCTTGATTTGTGAGCCTCGTCCATCACGAGCTCACGAAGGTTTCCAAGTAAAGGAACCCAAATTCTGTCATTATAATACCTGAGTCCGTCGGACCTAACTTCAGAGTTACCGTCTACACCACGCAGTGCTTCAGCTGCGAAGTTTTCTTCCTTTAGAGCTTCTTGTTGGGCATCGCGGATCCGATCCGGCAATCCCGTGTGAATGGTAAGTTGCAGCGCTCGTACCCGAAGAGGCTTTTCGTACTCTTTTCGACTTAATGCATCAGCCACAACATTGGCTTTTCCCGGGTGATACTTAATTGCTAAGTCGTAATCATTCAGTAACTCGACCCACCGTCGTTGTCGCATGTTGAGATCCTTCTGATCATAGATGTGCTGTAAGCTTTTGTGGTCGGTAAATATTGTGCACTTTGTTCCGTAGAGGTAATGTCTCCAAATCTTGAGTGCATGAACAACGGCTCCCAATTCCAAATCATGCGTTGTATAATTCTTCTCAGTATCCTTCAGTTGCCTGGACCCGTAGGCAATCACTTTGTCCCGTTGCATCAACACGCACCCGAGTCCTTGGATGGATGCATCGCAATAGACTACAAAGTCGTCAATCCCGTCGGGTAACGCGAGAATTGGAGCTGAACATAACATATCTTTAAGAGTTTGAAATGCGCGTTCTTCTTTTTCACCCCATCTATATTGCACTCCTTTGTGCGTTAAAGCTGTTAAGGGTTGAGCCAACTGTGAGAAACCCTTGATGAATCTTCGATAGTATCCAGCAAGTCCCAAAAATTGTCGGATTTCGGTCGACGCTCTTGGAGTAGGCCAATTCTTGATAGCTTCCAACTTAGCTGGGTCGACATGAATTCCGTTCTGATCAACAATGTGTCCAAGAAACTGGACTTCGCGAATCCAAAAATCGCATTTCAAAAACTTGGCGTAAAGCTGTTCCTTGCGGAGCAATTCCAAGATAAGTCGCAGGTGCTCCTCGTGTTCCTCCTTTGTCTTGGAGTAGATCAAAATATCATCAATGAAAACTATTACAAACTTATCGAGGTACGGCTTGCACACTCGATTCATCAGATCCATAAATACGGCCGGTGCATTGGTTAGCCCAAACGACATAACCAGGAATTCGTAGTGACCATACCGAGTTCTGAAAGCAGTCTTGGGGACATCCTCATCTCGAACGCGAAGCTGGTGATATCCAGACCGTAGATCAATCTTTGAAAAGTAGCTCGAACCTTGCAGCTGGTCGAAGAGATCGTCGATTCGAGGAAGTGGATACCGATTCTTGATCGTAACCTTGTTAAGCTCTCGGTAGTCAATACACATTCGGAACGTTCCATCCTTCTTCTTAACAAACAAAACCGGTGCTCCCCATGGAGACGAACTTGGACGAATAAACCCTTTGTCGAGTAGCTCTTGAAGTTGTGAGGAGAGTTCGTTGAGTTCACTTACCGCCAAACGATAAGGTGCGCGTGCAATCGGAGACGCTCCAGGAACTAAGTCGATTCCAAACTCTACTTGTAGAAATGGAGGCAACCCAGGCAGATCATCAGGAAATACGTCTTGGAAGTCGCGGACTATCGGGTAGTCGTCGATTCTGCGCTCGGGAAGTGTCGAATCGGTGACGTTTGCAAGAATCGCGAAGTGACCCTTGCGAAGGCACTTTTGAGCTTTGAGAAACGAAATAATACCAGTTACTGTTCCACCTTTTTCACCTTGGACCGTTAACACTTTACCTCATTCGAGTGGGATACGAACCACTTTTTCTTTACATAAGATTTCAGCTCGATTCTCAGATAACCAATCCATCCCTATTATGACATCAAAACTACCAATCGGGAAAGGCATAAGGTCGATTCCTAATGTATGGCCAGTTAGTTCTAACTTACAGTCCTTAACTATCTGAGTTGTATCATGGAGTTTACCATTTGCTAGTTCTACCACATATTTAGCGTCTAAGGCAACCGGTTTAGCATTAATCAACTTAGCAAATTTAGTGGAAATAAAACTTTTCTCAGCACCAGAATCAAACAATACAGTAGCAAAGAAACCGTTAAGGATGAATTTACCGTTAATCACGTTGGCATCGTTGCGAGCTTCACCTTGACCCATGATGAAAGCTCGACCTCTACCATTTCCACCATTTCCGTTGTTACCATTCCCGTTGCCATTCCCATTGCCATTACCTCCACCATTGTTTCCTTGATTACCATTACCCTGTCTCCTCAACTGCGGGCAGTCCCTCTTAATGTGGCCTTGAGCACCACATTCAAAACAGCCACGGGCTCCACCATTATTGTTCTGATTGTTTCCTTGCCCGTTGCGGTTGTTCCCGTAGTTGTTGCCATGATTGTTGTTGTTGTTGTTGTTTTTCCTTTGGCGGTTTTGTTGTTCAGGTAGAGTTGCCCAACAGTCTTTTGCTTCGTGGCCCTTCTTTCCACACCTTTCACAGCTCAGATTCTTTCTACAAACACCAGCATGATGTTTCCCACACTTGTTGCACAGAGGCAGGTTACCCCTGTAGTTGTTTTGACCATTTCCGCCCTGGCGGTTGTTTCCACTGTTATTTCCAGACCTCTTACTTTGACCTTGAGAATTATAAGACCTCCCAGTGCTGTTTCCAACACTCTGATTGTTCATTGAGTTTTCAGGAGCTTCATCATCAGCTTTTCTCTTGCCACTAAGGGCAGTCTTCTCAGTGGTCTTTGCAGGAAGTGTACCCTTCTCAACCTCCCGATCAGTAAGTTTGTGAGCCAAACGGATGGCTTGCTGCACGGTTGCGGGGTTGCTGGCAGTCACTAGTCCTTTGATTTGAGGCGCGAGGCCTTCCAGATAACGTTCAATGCGTTTGAACTCAGCATCGACCATCGTAGGGCACAAGACCGCGTACTCATGGTAACGTGCAGTATATTGCTCAACTTCAGACCCAATCATTTTCAGATTCAAGAATTCGCCCTCTAACTTCTTCACTTGGTCACGGGGACAGTACTCCTCCATAATCAGTTCCTTAAATGCTCCCCATTCCATGTTATTAGCCGCATCAATCCCAATCATCTGGATTTCAGCATTCCACCAGGTAAGAGCAGCTCCTTCAAAGGTACCAGTTGCGAACTTCACTTTGTCTCCCGCAGGGCAGTTGCACATAGAGAAGACCTTTTCGGACTTCTCGATCCACCTGAGGAGTCCCACCGCTCCTTCCTCGCCGGAGAACGTCATCGGCTTACAGTCCATGAAAGACTTAAACGTACAGTGATGCTGGTTTCCTGATGCAATAGATAGTTCGGGTTTTAAACAATTCAAAATATAATTGCTTTGTGCCTTAACCGGCATAATAATTACCATGCGCGGCAATTGTAGCTTGGACGGCTGCCACGGCAGCTTGCACATGTTCGTTAATCATCGCTTGCAGTTGTGCGGGTGTCAAGTTAATGTTGTTTCTTCCCGCTCTTCCAGCCATTTTGCTGAACAGTTAAAGTAGCCAGTGTTCAGTCACAGTTATACTTTATACATATCCCATAATATGTATATTAACAATTCCCGTTATCCCACTATTAGTCCAGAAAATTTTGTGCAAAATCGAGGCGTCGTCGGAGGACGTCGTAAGTCGTAAGTAGCTATCGTCGAAAGTCGGCTTTCCCATAAAAGTCACTGTCGACATAGTCATCGTAGTAGAAATCAGGACGTAACGCGTAGCATCGTTTCGTTGTCGCTTTCCCCCGGCATAGTGCGCGCATTAGCGTTCGCGTTTCGTATTCGTGTGTGAAAATTTTCCTAAGGTTTTCCGTTAGACTTCCTAGACACGGTCTATATATATATATTTATATCTATATATATATACATACGTACTAAGCTTTTACTTACACAGCAGAGCGAGTATCCCAGGTTGGCACGTAATTATTTTGGTTTTGGGAATTTTGTTTGTTCGTTTGTAACTAAGGTTTTTCAAGTTGCAGTTTCCAAATCGTTTTAGAAAATGATTCCAGTTCTCTGCAACTTATGGCTCTGATACCAATCTGTCACACCCCCAAATCAACCACTAACGGAGTTTATACCGTTAAGGGGTGCGAGCAAACCAGGACCACAACCATTAGTTACAAATACTAAACGAATCAGAGTAAAGTTGTTGGTCCTCACTGATCTTTATCAGTGCAAATGAAGGTGTTTTTGAGAAGAAAACCAAAGAAATAACAACAATAGATGATTCTCTATAGCTAAAATGGTTTTCTAGCCTTGAACAATCACAACATGAACCAAAGATTGATAAGAGATGATTACAAGCTACAAAAATAGTAAGAAATGCTCCTAGCCGTCACCAAAACTCACCAATAAACGATTTCTTGTATTAGGGTTCACCAGTGTTGCAAAAGTTACAAAGAGGCTGCACAAGGCGGCATATATATACTGTCCAGTGAACAGTTTCGCTGGCAGTTTCGCTGGCCAAGCGAAACTGTCACTGAGACAGTCTAATCTATGTACCGAGCGAAACTACAGTTTCGCTCGGTAGTTTCGCTAGCCTACCAAAAGTCAACATTACAAAGTAAACTAAACTATACAAACAAGCTAAACAAAATAATGAATTCCTCCCTACATTGATCTTCAATATTCCCCCTAGGGAGGGATTCAGCCTCTTGATCTTCATTTGTCAGCTCCGGCTTCAGTCTGGTTCGGTTCCTTGTTCACATCTGTTTCCCCCAAAACATTGGACACTTCAGCTACGGGGATTTCAGTCTCTGGTTCCCCCAAAACGGTTGGCATGTCAGCAACGGGGACATTATCTTCAGATTCCCCCACAATGGTTGTTTCAGCAGCACCTGGGGCATCGGACTCTGATTCCCCCAAATTAATTGGCTCTTCAGCAACGGGGACAGCAGTCTCTGGTTCTGTGATTTGTTTAGAAGATTCTCCAAGACCGCTCAACGACTTGTTCATCTGGTTCGCTAGATCCCATACGGCGAAACTAGCCGGGCGAAACACAGTTTCGCTGAAACCCTAATTTTCAAAATTTGACATATTTGAGATTTTGAACCTTTGAACTAACGACAAACACACACAAATCACCATATTATTTACAAAGTGTCGATCTTATAAAAAATAACGCAGAAAGTAAAATCTTTTTGAGTTTTCAATTTGGAATTAAAAACAACTATGCAAGCAGATTCTGTTTTTAATTTAGAGAAAGATCCAGACATGAGATCATATCGACCGATACGCATCATACACATTTCAATTTCAATTTTAATCAGCATGCAAGTCAAGCAGATCCCGAATGCATCATATTGATATTAAGCATGCACTAATAGTATTTAACATTTTTGGATATGCTTAAGGTATCTTAATCATGCACTGATCACCCAGCCTCACTCTATCAAAGAAGTTAACAAATCATCATATTCATCTTGATTTTTCTTTTAATTCTTTTTCAAATGAGATAAGCGTTCATGATGTTTCATGAAAAAATAAAGCAGAACCCTAAGTGAACAGCAATCAGGTCGGCCGTAAAGCACGCAGAGAAAGCCCGATGCACTTAGGAAAATAAAAAATGAAAAATAAAGCAGAAATCGTATATATCAACAACAATCAGGTCGGCTTGTGGGCACGCAGAGACAGTCCGATGATAAATACTAAACACCAAGAAAATAAAGAAGAAACTCAATCAGCAGGTGATCAGGTCGGCCGCCTAGGCACGCAGAGAAGACCCACTGAGTCGAGTGTAAAAATGGCATAAAGCCTTATTTGCAAAGCATGCGTACATCAGAACATCTCTTAATATTAGAATCATTGCAACACTTATCCAGAAATGAAAACTAGAGCAAAATCAGGCAAGCGTTATGTTTATATCCTACTCATAGATATCATATTAGGCATACACACCCAAAATTCATACAAGCACAATACAGCCTTTATTTTTTACTCTATCCATGGCAGATAACGCAGGTTGATATACTATCATTTCTCACGAGGTCGGATCAATTTCTCATTTTTGTTTTTGTTAGAAATTATTTATATGCCAAATTATCTGATAGCTTCAATATTTTCCCCCAAAATCCACAAATACTCTATTTTTGGATTTTCAAAAAAAAGAACAAAATAAAAGTGATTCGATCGATACTTGACACAAAAATGACAGACGCTGAACGGAGACACACTATCGAAGAGAAGGTTTTGACAGGAAATCCGCTTCGAATTCATGAGTGAAATGAGATCATTTGAGAAAGATTTTATGAAATTTAAGTAGTTTAGTGTGATTTACCCCCAATTCCCCACGAGATAACAGTAAGGACATCAAAAAGCATTTATGAGAAAATTGCAAGGTAAATGAGACTAAAATACTCCCCTGATCATATTCATATGACAAATTGGCAGAAATCATTTGAAGGGGACGGTGTGATCATTGATTTCTTGATTTCAACGGATTCAGCTGCAACCATCACCTGAGTCTTTTTTTTTTTTTTATTATTATTATTTTTTTTTACCAATAATCAATTTATTAGAACTTTGGATTAAAATAAAATAAATAATAAAAGACATGAATCCTGTATGCGAAAGAGGTGACGACTGCAAAATAACCAAAAACATCATCCAAAGATCAGATATTCGTCCGCCAGTCCGTCAGCTCCAACAAGTGCTGAGAACGCCCCGAAACAACATGTTAATCACTATCTACATAGTCCTGCGGGAGTTCCTGACAAACAAAAACAAAATTGATCATTTAACCACAGGGATCCAAACTCTTACAAATTTGGGTGATTGATCTTTCGGTTTTCGTCCAAATAAATTGTTTAGAAAACTTCTGACGTTGTTCCCGAAAGATCTATCGTGGTTTGTGTTTCCGATTCGTTCTTTGTAGTTTTTAACCACGTGATCGTCCTTACCGCATCTGAAACAATGAGATTTGTGACCTGATTTCTTAGATTTTGTGCTGGAGGGAGTTTTTGAAAGAATCTCATCCTCACATTCTGTCAAATTAGAGTCAGAGTCACTATATGTTTCATAATCCACTTTTGTTTTACAGTTTGAAGTCCGTGGGTTATCAATTTTTATAACCTTTTCGGCAGGGGTGGTTTTCAAAACTGATTCCTTCTCAATAGGTTTTGAAACACGTATTGGAGAGTAAGAAGGAATTTTACGAGAAAGAAATTTGTTAAAACAATTTGTGAAAGTACTGGGTTGACATGAGTCATTTTCAACAACTTCTTGAATATCAGAAGCAGACTTCCTGTTGCAAGATTCTGCAGTAGATGAACTGTTAACCATACAGCTTTCTGAATTGGAATCAGAATCCTTGGAATTGAGATTTCTGTTTTCGACTGATTTCGTTGAGTCCGAACTACCACAACCAAGCCCACTAGTGTTACCATATCCATTATCAAAATCCTCCCTGATCTCCTTATGGTTAACTCCTTCTAGACCTGCATGCAAACTGTTAGCATCACTAGGAATTAAATCATTTAGAGGATGAGGTTTCGGAGTAGGTGAAAAACAATGCGTGCTTGGAGGAGGATAAACTTTAGGAAACACTTTTTCCGTTACCTCCATACCCACCCCGGTTTTTATTTTAGCTCCTCGTTGTTGAACGAGCATCTCTTCAACTTTCATTTGAGAGACGGTCCATCTATCTAACTTAGTCTGAAGTTGAGAGGCTTCGAATTGGGCTAAAGTAACTCTTTCAGAAAGCATGTTTATTTCAACATTTTTAGCAAGAAGAGTTTGTTTTAAATGTTCAATTTCATGCATTGCCTCATTTAATTTCACAAAATATTTTGCTTCATTTTCCTTTAATTGGGTGTTCATAGTTTTTAATTCATCGTTGTTGTCAATCAACAATTGATTGGCCTTGTAAATACCAAAAAGACGAGTTTGACATGGAAGAGAACACATGTCCTGAACGGTCTCATAGGGAAGACCCATAACAACTTTTTCTGCGGCAAGGGCCTTTTCGCAGTTGCAAGCCGGTGTGGACATTCTGCCTTTGCTTTCTTTCTTCTCAAGTTTCTCAGTTTCATCATCCGAAACCTTCTTCTCTTTACTAATCTCAACAGTATTACCCATAGCAGCCATACTATTTTTATCTTCCTTATCAAGGCTTTGTTCATAGGTTTGTGCAGTGGCAATTCCTTTAGGAATGTCGGCAACCGCAGTGATAGGAACAGCAGATTGAAAACATGATTCGGCAAAACTCATTGCCTGATTGTATACTTGTCTTTTATTGTCCAATTCAAACGACTTGAGCTTGTTGATGACGTCCATGATCTTATAATCTGGGAAACTCCTTTCTTGTTTCAACTGACGGACCTGATTACACCACACAGATGGTACGGATTCCAGCAACTTCTTGATCTGTTCAGCATTTGTAAGTTGTGGATCAAATTTCTTGAGTTTGCTGGAAACGGTGAGAAATCGGTTCGTGAGATCAGTTAATTTTTCATTCTTAATGCTTGAGAAAGTCTCGAACTCCTTGACAGGTTGTGCTTCGGTGTCATTGACAGACAAAGCTTGAGGGTCTCAAAAGCCTTTTGATCTCGATGCACGAGTCTTAGGTCACCTTTAGTGTATGTAGCCGGGTTTCTGTTTATGATGTTCCGATCGTTAACAGTAATTAACGGGATGTGAGGTCCATTCACAATTGAGTGCCACAGATTCTTGTCCGTATTAAGAAAGAAGGACTCCAGATCATATTTCCAGTCTTCAAAGACATAATCCTTGGACAACAGAGGAATTCGGTTTGGTGCAACACGGACGGAATCACCGATGGCCGAAGTGGTAAACGTGGTCATTCTTAATCAGCCTGAATTGAAACAATCAAGAACAAACAAAAGATAACAAGATAGAATGAGGTTAGTTTCGCTGAAAATGGCAGTTTCGCCAGCAATTTCGCTCGGAAATACTGATCCAGATTCAGTTTCGCCAGTCAGTTTCGCTGTGTGCACGGGCAGCAGTTTCGCTCAGAAATACCCGATGACACACAGTTTCGCTAGCTAGTTTCGCTGGAAACTGGTTTGAACTTTCGTTCAAGAAAAATAACAATAGTTTCGCTCGGTAATAATAGTTTCGCTCGGTAATAATACCGAGAAACTGCAAAATCGCTTGATAGTTTCGCTGTTTGAAGGCACAGTTTCGCTGAATAATCAGCAGTTTCGCCCAGAACAGAAAACCCTCTTTTTGAAGAAGAAATGATCAGAAATCAACCCAAATCACTATAGAGAAATGATCAGTTGATTGCTTAGTCTTCAGGACATCAAAACACACAATATTCAATCAATTTCCAGTCCAAAACAATCAGATTTCAGAATCAAATAGATTTTCAAAGTTTTACCCAAAAACACTCAAAACACCAAAATCAAGAGCACAAAGGATCTGATACCATATTGTTGGTCCTCACTGATCTTTATCAGTGCAAATAAATGTGTTTTTGAGAAGAAAACCAAAGAAATAACAACAATAGATGATTCTCAATAGCTAAAATGGTTTTCTAGCCTTGAACAATCACAACATGAACCTAAGATTGATAAGAGATGATTACAAGCTACAAAAATAGTAAGAAATGCTCCTAGCCGTCACCAAAACTCACCAATAAACGATTTCTTGTATTAGGGTTCACCAATGTTGCAAAAGTTACAAAAAGGCTGCACAAGGCGGCATATATATACTGTCCAGTGAACAGTTTCGTGTAAGAATGCTCGAAGCTTAAAATGGAGAGAGGCAAAATAACTAGCAAGGCTTGAATGGATGGTATATGGTCCTATTTATAGTGGACATGATGTCTTGTGGAGCAATTTAAGGGTTTGGTGTATTTTGAAAAATGGGTCAATTTTGGAAGAAATTAAATTGGTTAAAGAGGATCATTGGAAATCGAATTAATAGAGGAAGTGTATTAGTAAACACGTCTAGGTTCACTGGGGTCGGATTATGGAAGAATACCTCATCAAAAGAAGTTCAAAATAGGAGATTATAGACCAAAAAATGGATGACCACGATTCTGGTCTGGTGAACAGGTCGTGCATTACGATGCTAACATGGGCACCCCTCATGACACGCGAGGTGATTATTATTTTTCTTTTCCTGATGTTTAACTTGCAATCGACGCTTATAGTTCGTGTATGTCTCGCCTAGCAAGAAGGGTAAAGCATGTGGTAGTGAAAACACGTGATAATGAAAATATGTGATAATGCAATCATGTGATAGTGAAACCATGTGATAATTTAAACATGGAAACATGCGCTAGTGATAGCAGGTGATTGTGAAAACATGAAAATATGTGATATTGCAATCACTTGATGGTGAAACCATGTGATAGTGAAAACATGAAAACATGCAATAGTGATAGCATGTGATAATGAAAACATGAAAACATGTGATAATGATAGCGTGTGATAATGGAAACATGAAAGCATGTGATATTGAAAGCATGTGAAAATGAAAACATGAAAGCGTGTTGTAAAACCACGGAAAGGACCTTACTACTACATGATTCGGTAAATCGATAAAAACGAGAGTAAATAAAGCTTTGTTTTATTGATTCACTTAGAGATTACAAGTTCTAGAGAGAGAAACACACTCAAAACACACAGTTAAAAGATAGAGAAATGACAGAACTAATTAACTCTCTTTAACATGAACTATTTATACTTACCATTAAGTGCAGCGTACCAACCCACGTACTAGTTGGTACGTCCGTACCAACCCACGTACTAGTTGGTACGCCCGAACCAACTGGTACGGCGGACCATATGGTATGGCGGACCATATGGTACGGCCCCAATAGTATGATGACTATTTGACTCACAAACTTGCTCTAGTCTAGATACAATACACGAGACACATCGTAGCATAGGAATATGCTCTAAAAAACTCCCCCTTAACGTGTAGTGTATCTAGCTATCTATCTATCCAACTAAACGTCAGTCTTCAATCTTCAATCTTCAGCATCGCTGCCTCTGATCTTCAACTTGAAATCTTTTCAGAAATAGAGCTTGCATGGCTGGATCAATCTTGAACAATCTCTGAACTTTAAGATCCACTTGTGAAAAATATTAATTACTCCTCCTTTCACAATGCTAGAGTCTTGTTACACAGAAACCTGCAATTTAAAGAAGACATAAACGCGGCTTTCTTTTTCCTTTTAGAAATTGAAATCATAATTTTGTATCTTGTATCGATCGGTCGAAAACAAATAAGAAACAAAATCTTTTTGACTTTATGAAACTTTATATCAAAACACACCGAATATCTTTTTTATTTTTCTAAGTTTATGCTAAAACACACCTAAAATCTTTTTGGAATTTTTCAGGTATGAAACAAAAATGCAATACAGAAATAAAATACTGAATCACACACTATTTTTGTCTTTTGCGAGAAAGATCACAACTAGGGATCATATTGGTCATGACATGCTGAACTACACTTCAATTTCAATTCCTTCAGCACACAAGTCATGTCGATTGCTGGTATAATTTGTCCAACTTAAACTCAGGTACAATCATACTCATAACATCTGGATATGTTATTGTATTGATTAGATTTCATTGACCAGTGTACCCCACATTATCAAACATACTCAGATATGCATTTGCTTATCACACTTTGTGATTTCATTTGTGATACATTATGATTGAATCTATGATATCGTCAACTGTGTTCCATGCAAAAAGAAATAAGAACGTTAAATCGTCTACCTTAAGGTCGATCTTTCGATACGCAGATAAGGCATCGGATTTAACAAAATAAGAAAATAAAATCAAGTTGAAATTGTATAACCCAACAACAATCAGGTCGGTACTCCCGTACACGCAGAGAAAGTCCGATGAGTTATACGAAACACCAAAGAAAGTAAAGCAGAACGTCAAATGAATAACAATCAGGTCGGTCTTGTGGACATGCAGAGAAAGTTTGATCGTTTGACAAAATAAAGAAAATCAAACAAGTTTAAATCTTTGCAAAATGAACACATGTATACACAGTCACTTCTCATTTTTCTTTATCACATATCCTTTTCTTGATATATTGAGATATACGTCAAGATGTTTCCCACTTGGTCAAGCATTAGTATTTAATGTTTATCACATCTGAATACTTTCTGATTTAATGTCGAGCCTACCAAGCACATCGAACAATGATCTTATGGCTTTTTCATCTATGTTATCCACGAGCCAGACATGTAAGCCAAAGTAATATCATTTCCCAAATATGTCGGATATAATTTATCATTTTTTAATGTTTTTGTATTTTTCTGTTTTCAATTTTTTTGTATTTTTCCATCCCTCCCCCCCCCCCCCCCCCCCCCTAAAATGAAAACTCAATTTTTGGATTTTCATTTAAAAAAAACACAAAGACACTATTATTGGTTTTTCAATTTACTCCCCCTAAACTACATACGACATGTAAAAGAAAGAAATTTGACCAATCGACACCGATACCTTTCAGTTTAAACTTTCAGAAAAACTCTTAGCTTTGTAAAATGAAGCATTCAATTTTAGTTACGCAGGAAACTCCACTATGAGTAACTTCTTGAAGCTTGAACTTCACTATCACCGACATGTCTTTTTGAAGTACCCGCACACTGTATTTTAAAGATTAGTATTCAAATGACCCGAAGCACACAGCTTCTGGTCGACCAGTGTCTTCCACAAAATCAGCTGCAGCTGTGCTGACCACTTTAGCCGCCACTGCATTTTTGACTTATCAGAATGAACTAAGTCATCATCCCGTGATGAACCACCAAAACTTGAAACATTTTTTAAAAATTGTTTAATTTTAAATTTAAAATGGGAAGGTGGTGACTCAGTACAAATTCTACCTGATTCATTAATCAATGTGGCCAATTTGTTTGAAATGATCTTTTTGCCATTTCAGGACAATCTCGTGCCATGTGTCCCTTTCGGCGACATTGATAGCACAAACGATAGGATCATTGAGATTGTGGTTTGTCCTGAAATGAAGGGTATCTATCATCGGATTCAAAAGAACTAGAATAATCATCAAATATTTGAAACCGATTAGCATGTACCCATTTTGAAGTAGGACTTCGAGGGGTGGCATTACTTCCAGATGAAGAAGATTCTTTCGGAGAACTTTCAGATGAATCTTTCTTTTTTTGTTTACCTCCGAATCCCTTTTCCATAGTTGAAATGAAGACTTGAGCCAAGTGATAGATTTTTCCAAACTTGTGTATTTCTTTTCTTTCTGAATCTTCTTTGACACAATTTTTTGTTCTCTCTTCTAACCTTCTTGCCTTCACTACCCAAACCAGACTGTTTGTAACCAGGTAGCTTTGATAAATCAACCTGAGAACTCGAAGGACCAAATTTAGCAGCTTGAGTGAATGAAGCTTTAATATCTTTTAACTTGTTAGCTTCAACCAACTTTGCAGCAACTTGTGCTTCATTCAACTCTTTTTCATCCTTTTCCATGACTTTTCCAGTAGAAACTACTCCCATATCTAATATAAACCCACCAGATATAAGCTTTGATGTAGATTTATCAATCAAACTTTCCTCATTTTCTACTTTCTTCTTTGAAGACTTCAATTTCTTCTTCTTAGATGTCTCAGACACAAATTCAGAATAACCTTGCTTTGTATTCAAAGTGCTCAAATCAACAATAGATTCTGTTTGAATCACCGGATGTGGAATTTGATTAAAATCATCTCCTCCAAATACCTTCTTGAAATTATCATCTTGGCACAAATAACTTGCAAAAGAATGTGAATTATTCAAGTTATGCAATTGACGAGTACGATCCAAAATTTCAACATTCAAATCTGCTATAGTCTTTTGTGCCTCAGCCACAACTTTTTCTGAATGGATCAACTTCTCAGATGTGTTGTTAACTAAATACTTTTCTCTTTGCATACCATCATGAGCAGCATGCACTTCTTGTGTAATTTTATCCACTCTTTCCGTATAGATCTCAACAATTTTGGTCAGCAAGGTTTTGTCCTTCTTCAGACTGATGATTTTATCTTGCAATTCTGACTGAACGACTTGATATTTAGTTCTTTCTACAGTTACTTCATCCAATGCTTTTTGAAGTTCATTATTAGATTCCTTAAGAGCTTCCACCCTTGATGTGGATTTCTGAAAGAGATTCTCAAATTCTTCACAAACATCTGTAGCTTGAAACTTATATTCCTCAACCTCCTTTAACAACGTTTCATTTGCGGCAGTTAACTTGACAATTTTGGTCATGAATTCATCATTCTCATGTTGAAGTTGTAATTTTTGTTGATCACTTTGAATACAGCTTTCTAACAACCGTTTCTAAAGATCTTCCAACACTTCCAACAAAAAACTCCTTTCTTTGATTAACTTCTCATTTGTTTTGCAAATTTCATCAAAACCTTGACACCTCTTGACATAACCTTCAAATTCTTCATCTTTTCTTTTCATTTCAGCTAATAGACACTCTTTTCCTTTATCAAATTGTGAATTCGAGTAACCTTTTGTGAAAAAAATTCACACACGGATTCATAACCACTAACATCTGAATCAGAATCACTGGATTCTATTTGCACCGTAGCTATCAAAGCAGATTCATTGTTACTAAGAAAAGCAGATTCATCCGGAAAATCCTTAGACCAATCATACCCTTCATCAGTTTGAGATATCATAGCTTTAGCTTCTTTATTATGATCATGATTATCTGAAGTGCTCGGCTTAGATGAAGATTGATTGCATTCTCGAGCAAACTATCCGAATTTGGAACATTTGTAACATTTTAGCTTTGAATTATCTAATCCCAGTTTGTCTCCCTAAATAATAGAATTCTTGCCATGTTTATTCATAAACCATCTTCCTTTTCAACAAGCATAGCAAACTGCCATTCCAAATCTAACTTTTGCAGCTGATCATCATCCATCTGTTTTAAATCATCTGAAAACATACCAGAATTACCAATTTGATTGAAAATTGACCCAGAAGCAGATGATATGAAAGCAGAAAATAGTGCAGCTAGATCTTCTGCTGTTT
Source organism: Deinandra increscens subsp. villosa (assembly GCA_039602395.1). Lineage (NCBI taxonomy): Eukaryota > Viridiplantae > Streptophyta > Magnoliopsida > Asterales > Asteraceae > Deinandra > Deinandra increscens. Next base: position 55,508,770 of record JBCNJP010000017.1, on the reverse strand, counting down.
GAAGAGGAATACAATTGGTTGTTGATTTTTCAGGAATAGTGAAACTGCAACCTGGAGAATAACTAGAACGTTTAGATTTTCCAGCAAGAAACGTTGTTAATGGTGGATTAACACTTGAATCAGAATGTGACTTTGATTTAGCATTCACAGTGGCTGAATTATCTATATAATACAATTCTAGATTCTGATTTAAAGCAGGTGTAGATCTTTTCACTCTCATTTCTAACTCCGAGCTTGCAATTTTCCTGTTAACTTGTGAAAAGACCATCCAGAATAGTCTTTATCACGTGTCAATATGTAACACCCGTTTCATAAAAACGCCCTATCGGACTAAAGTTTACAGTGGAAAACATGTCCCATTTTTTTTATATATTTAAGACCACAATGTCATTCTATGAGTACAACTATTAAATTAAACCAATATGGACATACGTGACTTCTCAACAACTTGGTTCAACTCCACTTTAAAACTCAAGATTAGTTTCAAAAGTGATCCTATCGACGAAAGGATCTAGCGACTAATTGAAACCAACGCGCACACACTCTTGGTGTGCTCCCTTTGATTAATATAACTTTTCTTAAACACTATTAGATTTAATCACATGTATAACAAGTGATCCGCCCACCCATTTTCTTTACGTACAATCTCATTTGGCAAACTCGATCTTTATTCCACTTGCTCATACGCAAGACCCGACAATAAGGCCCCGTGAGAAGAATCTCCAGCATAGTCTTCTCCTTGTGCCCGGTTCTTCCTCACCGCCTACTTTCTCGATGATTTCCAACTTGAGACTTACCTACCATAAACACCAAAACAATTAGTGATTATGTTAATAACAACTGAAGAATCAACAAGGAAGTATATTCACTACTACTCATCCAATGGGTGGACTTGGATGATTGATTTCGCCAACCTGAGCTTAGTTCTCATGATCCGACTTTGATTTCTTTTTCCTAACCACAACACCAGTAACGCGTTAGATGTTATGACAACATGTGAATATCAGACAGTAACATTTTAAGAGGCACCGCTCATGGTTAGTCTTTACCTACCACATCATTAAGTACACATTAGATTTGGTGAAATAACAATATTTATTTACAACAACGACATACAATCGGTTTGACAAGAAAAGGAAACCAAAACATGCCCTCGGACCCGCTCGCGTATCGCAATGCTTAGCCGCATACCCTCGCGTATTGCAAGGGCCTGAGGCGTATCGCCTCCTGTCCACTCCCTCCCAAGCGATACGCCTAGAACAAGATTTCTAGGGTTCTCGACTGCTTTTCCAGTTTCGGTACTTAGCCAATTTTAAGAGTTTTTGACAAGAAGTTTCCACCACTAAGAAACTTCCTCCTCGTTTACCCCTTCAATAACACTTATTATTCTCGCTATATCAATTTCCCATATTTTCAACATAAGTCTATGATTCCCATGGATTACGAGTCTCATTTCACCCCGTAACCCGTTTGACCCGTTAAGAGTATGGTGAACAGAAAACATACCTTCTAATCAATTTCAACGTATTTTCGCGAGTAGCCAACTAGTGTCATTTCGTTAACATGTAAGGTCACCAAGGCGACATTATTAATCAACAATTACAACCTCAATCATGATTTTCCTCATTTTTCTATAACGGGTAAAGGTTATATTATATCAACTATTATTATCCATCCTTTTTAACATCCAGTCATCCCATTCGGGTGTTCAACTAGTATAACGACTACATACACTTGTTTTAGTTATCATAATATAGAAAGCTTTAAAGAGCTACGAGATTCCACCAATACCTTGGCTAACTCCATTTGCAAATCCGCAAGTCGACATTATTAACATATCCTTGATAGTCAAGTACTACTGTTGAATTACCCCACCACAATTAACACAAAATTTATAATTTCTTTACAACACGACTTTTAACCATGAATGTATCACTACGTATGTGTCTAATGGTTGTTTATGTACCCCACACATAAGTAAGTGTCATCATAAAACTACATTTACCACCTACTATATTCCCATATCTCAAATGCCATTAAATCGATCATATGGTCACATCCTACCATGTAGCCAATATGAACCTATTAAAATGGTGTAAGTTATACTTACCTGAAAGTTGATCCGAGCCTCCATCACCATCTATTCCATTTGACCCATTTGCTCTCAAGCTTCACACCTAGCTTATCAACAACCAATATCACCATGTTCTACATTCATAAGATGTCTAGTTAGTCATTTCACAACATGGGTATTACATATTATGGGTCAACTTTTCACACAAATAATTTCCTTAGTTTTCTAGACTTTTACTTTTAAAAAGTCAAACTGTCTAAAATTAAACCATCAAGTAATTCACATTTTCATGTATATAACATATGGTTTCTCATTCTCTAATGTATACACATGATAGCTACTACATTTAACAACAATTTAGCACATACGTAACACATGCCTTCTTAGTTATCCATAAAATATTACATGGGTTATGCTTATTAACCATAACCCACCAATTCTCAACTTTATGCATCAATTCCACTCGTTAACTCGTATGAAAATATATTTTCATGCTCATTCAACTATTATGCCTCTACATAGTGTTAACACCACATTTAATCATGGATTTAAGAAAGTTACTCCACTTACGCATTTCATCAAACACTTGGTATACATATAATTTCTATGCATATTTTGCAACTTAGCAAGTCATGAGTAAGGCCCATTTAAGCATAACTCTATCTAAGCATTCAACATATGTCACAATAAATCATAACATTCACTAAATCTAGTGAAATCACATCTTTATTGTTAACATCTAACAAGTATAATCACATGTTTCCTCTAAACCTTTCACCACTTCACTAATCATATTAGGATTTCACTTACAAACAACATATTCATGGAATTTCATCACAACTACCATTATAGTAGCTATAGACATGATCAACTAGCACTACAAAACCATCAATTTGATGTTTTAATCAACTTTCTCATAACCCCAAAAGTGGGTTACGAATTTAGAGAGGTTGGGGGTTAGGGTTCTTTACCTTGATGCATTTTAGCAATCCCTACTTCATAATCCTCTAAGAAATCTGAATTTGAAACATGCAAGACATAATTTTTCAAAGTTAACCTTCAATCTTGATGGGTTTTGGGTGGTAGTGGTCGCATCTTCTCAAGAACATTCTGGTTCTTGTTTTTTCGTCTGCCAAATTCGTGACCCCCACCCCTTTTTATGTCAAGTTTTCGTTTTTGACATATTTGGTCCATCCCCTTAAAACATGTTGGAACCTATTTTGTTGGCAACACAAACTATTCACCGTTGAATATTGCCGGTGAAGACCTTTTGATGTCCTATCAAGATTTGATACTTTGTTTTGTAATTGACTTTGAATTTGTACTTAGAAATATTTTGATTATGAATCTAGCGTACTTGTTTTTCTTCTTAGCGGACTTCTGATTAATTGAACTTAGCGGACTTCTGATTAATTGAACTTAGCGGACTTGTTTAACACTTAGCGTATTTGTTCAGTGTTTGCCTTAGCGTACTAGATTTGTTCCTAGCGGACTTGTTTACTTAGCAGACTTGTTCCTAATCTTAGCGAACTTGTTTTGCTCTTAGCGAACTTGTTTATACTTAGCGGACTTGTTAGCGAACTTGTTAATGCTTAGCAGACTTGTTAGCGAACTTGTTAATGCTTAGCGGACTTGTTAGCGAACCTATTTATGCTTAACGAACTTGTCTAGTGCTTAGCGGACTTGTCTGTGCTGATGGAATATTTTGCTGAATTCTTGGTGATGATTGTGTGTGTCAAACATTCTTTTTGTCCTATGCTCTCTTGCAGTATATATACAGTTGAGAAAAACCCTATTGAGGGACGACACTCCTGGATTATTCTTCAAGAGAGCATTTGTGTGTGTTCTTGGTGTTAGTGTGTGTTCTTGAGCTTTAGGAATCATCAATGGGTGAGCATTGATGCAGATTCATCCAGAATCAACCATCACACATGATTTCTCCACTTGTGTGATGAATCATATGAGAACATGTTGCTCAAATCTGGTCCTGACAAATGGTATCAGAGCGGGTACCGATCAGATTTTATCTCACGATGAATCTGGTCACTCGAATCTGGATTTTGAGCTTGAATAAGGTGAAGATAAGAAAACTCATTTTTGAGACTTTTTCTATTTTTTCTTCATTATTGATGGATTCTGGACATATTTGATGTTGTTAGATGTTAGGTTGATGTTCATTGAGTCTATCTTGATGATTGTTTATCTTCTACATGTTTAAATCTGTGAGAAAATTGAAGATCCGAGCTTTTTTTCGAAGCTGTTAGAGTTTTCCCGTTTTTTGGGTTTTTGAAGATTTTTGAGTTTGATTCTCTGTTTTCTGGGCTACTCTTCATGGATTTGGATGAAATCAAGTATGATTCTCAGTGGAAAACGCATTCCGGATCCATTGAAAACACCCGTTTCATCTAAATCTCAACCATTTGGGCAGATCTGGAAAAACACACACTAGTGCGTGTTTCACGGTGTTCTTCGTGTTCTTGAAGATTTCTAGAATTTAGGGACTGATTTGATCCGATTAGCTACTGTTTATGGAGTATTGGTGGCCACAACATTGCCATGAATGGTTTAGCTTCACATTTCGAGCATCATATCGAGATTTCCGATTGTTTTTGGGCAGATTCGGGTTCACCAAGTAAGTGTTCTTCGTGTTCATCGTTTTCCCGATTTCTCTAAGTGTTCTTGAAGCTTTGAAGATTGTCCTAGCGGACTTCTACTGTTCCTAGCGGACTTGATGTTGTTTTAGTGGACTTGAACTTTGCCTTAGTGGACTTGTTTAAGTCTTAGCGAACTTCAGGAGTGTCCTAGCGAACTTCACAACCCCCTAGCAAACTTGAAATAAGCTTAGCAGACTTCTCAGTATGTTTAGTGAACTTGTGGTCGCTAGCGGACTTGATTCGAGCTTAGCGGACTTGTTACTAGGTTTTCGTTCGAGGATTCCTCAGAGAATTCTGTTCGTATAGACTTGTAGAGGATGAGCTCACGAGTCCAGGGACATAAGATTCGTTGATTTTCGTTGAGTATTCATGGAGATATGAGCGTTACACGTTTTTCCGGCGAATGGTTCTTTATTCCGGCGATGTTAGTGTTACGGTGGGGCTACATACAATTTCTTGAGAAGATGATGACGTGTCGCATGATCATTGGGCACAGGAGAATTGTCTCTCTCTTACTTTGTCGGATTCCTATAGTCAACCTTAAGGGATGTTGAAATTTTATTGGCTGGAAATGTTGCACGTGGGCCCCTGCTATGTCAAAAGAGCCGTTGGGCTCAGGCTGTTGTCGGCCTATGATTGGCCAGGCTACCTTTCACGCGGATCATGAGATCTCAGCCGTCAGATGACTTTCTATCTGGACCGTTAGATCAGAATGTGTGCTTCTTCTACTGAAATTTCATTGGCCAGCCGCCAATCACGTGGATCAGATATATCAACCCTCGGATCTCCTTATTTACAGTTGTAGATGGGCATATAATACCCAAATCTGATTGGCTTATTATGATGCACACGGATCTTGATTTTCTTAGCAACAAATTTGATTGGTCAGAACTTTTTCAAGGACCATGGTTTTTATTTAGAGATTTAATTAAACTAATGGATATTTCAACATTTTTCGTTAAACACGGGGATTTTTCTATTAGTCTTTTACGAGACTAACGGAGATAACGCCCGGACAAAATTGTTGAAAATTTTTCGTTGGTCATGGATTTATTCCGGATTTATTTTATTGGGGTTCCCGTTTCTTGACGTCACGCGCACGTTAGCTATCGACCACTGACGGGTTAGCTTTATTATCCGGTTAATTATGCAGCTTTTTCCGTTATGTCTCGTGGTTTTATTTTTAGCTGATGTAGCGCGGATGTCAACTAACCGGATTAACTGGAATCTCAGTTAAATATTGGAATTTATCCGATTAAATCTCTCGAGGAGCCGTCACTTGATGAAAATTGACGGAATTTTTCAGATCGCGTCGTTTTCACAAGTTTAACTCAGAAATCTTCACGGAATTTATTTCCGAGCTCGTTTTTTCTTCGCCCAAAATTACGAAGACTCCGGTTATGATTATTTTCGCTCTGGATCTCATATTTTTCTCAGATTTGACACTTATCTTTATTTTCACATCCAACCTCAGTCAGCGGATTATTCACAAGTGTCAGCATCCAACTTCCGGTTTTTCGTGAGATTGTCCGATTTCAAGATTTTTTATCCGGTTTCTCTAGGCAACCGATCGTGACGGTTCGACTCTCTACATCTGATTTTACGCTTCCGACTGGATGTTTTTGGAGAGATTTAGAGAAATAGGAGGAATTATTATGAAACTGGATTATTGGTTCGATTATCTAAAGTTAGAGCATGTTCGATGATTGACTGGTTTATCTGATTTAGTTTGTTGCGGTTTGGACTCCAAGATGTAGCATTTTCTCAGTATTATACCCGACCATGTGAACCGAGTGAGCTGCAGCACTTGGCTCTCAACTGGAGCAACAAGAACAGAAGAAGCTTATTCAGAAGGGGAATCTATATGACAGATTGTCTCGGGTTTATCAGTTTCTCATTGAAGATGTACGACAGAGCGATTCTTCAGCAACTGAACAGATTTGAAAGCATTAGTCAAGGGGGAATATTTGGAACAAAAATCTGTGTGACTGACGCCATCAAATCTCTTTACCGAAGCATTCAACTGAAGAATTCAATGTGAATTGATTCAGAGACGCGGGTTGTGATGCTCGAGGCTTGCAGATTGGACCGAAGACCGTTTTCTGGAAAAGTCAACCGTTCGGGTCAACGGTCAACGTAAAAGTCAACGGAAGATCGGTTCGATCGAGTCAAGCTTCGGATTAAATAAATCAATTTTGATTTAATTAATATTTATGTTTATTTCATTTACTTGTAATTTTGTTCATTTTGTTATTTTTTCTGTTGTCAGTGACCCTCACTATATATAGTGAGGGTGCCCATTCCAAGAAAGAAGAGTCTCCAAATGTAGAGATGATGATTTTCTCGTAGAGTGAATCTTGGATTTCTAGAGAGAGATTGTTGTCATGATTTCGTTGTTGTAATCATTCGACTAATGAAATCATTCGACTAGTTCATCATCTTTCTTGTGTTTTGATTTCCTAGATTCATCTCGATCATCATCGTCTCCTTCGGGTTTTCGAATCCGACCCTCGTTCTTGCTCACGATCGGGATTCTTGTAGTGAAATCGGTCCTGAAAAATGGTCAATTCAATTATTCTACAAGCATTTGAGCATTTTGAACCAAGCATTCAATCCGTCCGAACCGTTAGTCTATTTAGCAAGTTTGAGCTAAATTTTCGTGTTTCTCACTTCTAATGGCTGAAGGCAATCAGTTTGCTCCTGTTATGCAAGGTCACAATCATCCACCAAAACTAATGGGCGCAAGTGACTTCGATGATTGGAAAGGGAAGTTTGTGATGTTTCTGGAGTATGTTGATTATGATCTATTGACTTCAATCGTTGAAGGTCCGGCTGTGTTTGAAATTGAAGAAGCTACCGCTACTGGCACTGCTACAGTTACTGTTGCTGATCCTCCTCATCCCAAGAAGAAGATGATTCCAAAACCTTTGGATATGCTAGCTCCTGCTGAAAGGGAACAAAGGAAACTTGACATGCGTGCATTGGGTTGTATAAAGATGGCATTGAATGATGACTTGCTACATCAATTTCGTGAGGCTACTTCAGGCCATGAGATTTGGGTTGGTTTGGAGGAAAAGTATGAAGGCAATCCGGCTACAAAGGAGAGAAGACTTGAGAAATTGAAGTTGGCTTTTAACACTTTCGCTCACAGAAGTGGAGAGTCGTTTGAAACACATATCAACCGCTTCTGCAGAATCATTGAAAGTCATAAGATGAAAGTCATGAAGTACCATTCACGATTTCTCATCTCAGTTCGAAAGGGTCCACACACGTCGGTGTGAATAATGCCTAACAAGCCTTGGGCCCGTTCACCTGCGTGGGTGAAGGGTGACTTGGTTAATTTTCCAGATAAGCACGACTCGCACTCATCAAAGGAATCTGCATCTTGGGATTCAAGAATTCCAGTAGTTTGCAACTTCTTAATGCGGGCCTTGCTTATGTGACCAAGTCTATGGTGCCATAACGAGGATTCGTTACCGTCAGCTTTGTTTCTTTCAGAAACATGATAGAGATGGTCGTTTGTTTGAACATTTATCTCATATATTCCATGTCGAGGTTTAGCCTCGAAATAAAAGATATTATTAAGGTAAGCAGAAATCACATTTCCGTTGAATTTATACCAAAATCCTTGTTCAAACAATGAAGAGACAGAAATAATGTTTCTGGATAAACCAGGTGCATATAAACAGTTAATCAAATTAACTACAAGGCCAGAAGAGCATGAAAAAGAATAAGTGCCAGCAGCAAGTACTGGGACCCTCTTCACATCACCAACGATGAGGTCCATGCAGCCTCGTTCTGTCTTCTTCAACTTCTCAGGTTCCTGCAAAACATTAACAATGTGATAACCACATCCAGTATCAAATACCCATGAATTGGAGGAAACAGTGAAAAGTTCAATAACATTTATTGACATACCTGATGAGCAACCCTTATTAGGGTTCTTGGTCATCTTCAGCTTCGCAAGATAAACAGGACAGTTGCGACGCCATTGTCCCATTTTGTTGCACTCATAGCACATGCGCTCCTCGGGAGGCTGCACCTGTGGTTTCTTGCCTTTGCCTTCTTTAACCTTCTTGGCTTTGGAGATCTTTGTATTAGCAACTCTGAGCACGTCCGGCGTGGTCCTGATCTTCACGTTGGGTATCAACGGAATAACCTCCGCGATCGACTGAGCTGAACAATTAATCCCAAGAATACGATAATGTTCAGGCAAAGATCTGAATACTACATCAAGAGCCATCCCGTCAGAGATGGAGTAGCCAAGGTCGATCAGCCTGTCGTGCTACGCTTTCATCAGCATGACATGATCGTATGGAGAGGAGTCGTTAGCCATAGAGCAGTTCAAGAATTGTGAAAGTGCATTGGCTCGCTCAGTCCTCTGACTTAACTCAAATAAATCCTTGAGTTTACGAATGATGTCATAAGCAGACATCCCAATGAAATTGTACCGATAATCCTGAGTCATGCTAGATAACATCAGGTCAGTGACGTCCTTATCATCGTCAGTGTGCTTTTGGAGCTCAGATCGCGAGTTTTCATTTAACAAGTAAGATGGAATACTCGCGATAGGTCGGTCAATGACATAGATTTTCCCAAAGAGCCTTAAAAGATTCCTCAGGGTGGTCTGCCATGCGAGAAAGCTAGTCTCAGTGAAGGGGTCGAGTTGTACCATTGAACTTAATGAAGGTGAGTTTTCATTAGCCTTCTGAAATAAGCAAAGCAAATTTAATCAGTATTTTTGATGTTTATATTTCATTAAAAATAAGTTGGTAAGGTTTATTTTTAAGAAATCGAGAATTCGTTTAGACGACATTACTTGAGACCGCCAAATGAGCCTCAGGAGCAAAGCCGTGTAAACAAACCGACAACGATTGTCAATTGTGAGACTCAAGTCACAACTCTCGGTATGAGGCCGCTATATACATACATTTGTATTTTGCGATACGTTTAGCCTCATCCGTGCCCACTTTAGCAATATACATCCGTGGCGCGGTGTTGAAATACTCCAACACCACGAACATATACGTTTAAAGCGATAGTAATCCTAAATGGTCGATGTGATGACACGGTGTTGAAATACTCCAATGTCCTCACCTTAGAAGGTACCCTCGGCACCAAGTGCGGTGTTGAAATACTCCAACACTGATGCTCTGTTCAATACGTTCCAAGTTCGACTTGAGATAGGATGGCACGAACTATCAGTTTTAAGAATTACCATATAGGGATATTAATTACTTTTAATATTTAATTACCGTTAGACACGAACGATAAAACCCTATCACCACTCGGGACTAGTAAATTAATTTAACCTAATTAAAATTACTAAGTTGTCGCGAATGGCATATTGTGTGTTAAACGGCATAAGATCTTGATCTCGCTCGAGCCATACAAACGAGATCATAAGAGACAATTTTAAAAAAAAAAATTAATAGAATGGTGAACGATCGAGATGGCAACTCTGTGCGATCTTGAATCCAGTTCAGCTCCCACTTGCTTTGACATCCCTCTTGCGCGTGTCCAGTCTTCGACTTTTGGTTACATACAAATTTACAATTACTAAAACTACTTCTAGTAATCTAGCTCTAAATTTGTACAACTCTGAAACCCTAAAACCGGGTCCAAAATAAAACCAAAAATTCAAAAACAACCAATTGGGCCAACAACTTGGGCCAAACAGAGAATGACAAACACGCCAAAAACATATACACACAAGTATACAAAATACAGAGGGGTCGGCCGTAACACACAATAAATAATTACTTAGAATTAAAATAAATAATTAAATTAATTCTAATTCGGAATTTGGATTTAAGACGAAATTGCGAACTACCGGTTACGAGATGACCGGTTATGGTTTGCGCGCGGTGATAATGGCTCTGATACCACTGTTGGGATTTATAGTGGGATCCGGGTTACCGATTTTAATTTCTTTTATTAAAATCAATTTAATATTTAAACTAATTCTAAGTTGATTTGGCAGCGGAAACGAATTAAAACGCGGACGCAACTGTAACAGGATCAATCACCGACACGACAAACACATAAATATATTTATTTAAAATAAATAATCAAATTAAATATCTAACGGATTAGATATACCTTGGCGGGATCCGAGCAACCGCTCGAGACACCCGGATTCAACGGGCTTGCGCTAGGACGAACTGTGACGTCTGACTCGAACCTTCGAGATAAATCGTCAACGGCGGCATCGGCGGCGGCGGCCATGGGCGGCGGCGGCGGTAGTGGCGGCGGCGGTGGTAGGGATACCACCAGTGGTGGTGACAAAACTATCTCCGTCGGAATGGTGACCGGAACGGTCCCCACGATGATCGCGTCACTGTTGACCGGAGGTGACACGGTGGCCGTGGCCGACGGGTACAAAGGCGCGGGCCACGACGACGGAATCGGACGAGGTGGCCTCGGCTGCGCCGGCAGCGTGAGGACCATTGGTCGGTCGTCGCGCGGCGGCGGCGGCTTGGGCTGCGGTTTCGGCTTCGGCTTGGGCTGCGGCTTCGGCTCGGGCTGCGACGGCTTCACTATCGAGTCGGGCGCAAATACTGGCAAGACGGGGATCCATCGGAGAACACAAGGAGGCTGTGGTGGAGGTGGTGGCGGCGGTCGGAGGAGCGGCGACGGCGTGAGCCGGCTTCGGCTTCGGATTGGCGCAGAGAGAGGGAGAGGAGATTAGGGTTTGTGACTTGTTTTTCAATCCACCTCCTCCCTCTTTCTTTTAATATAAAATCGCGGACTGGGGCCTGACGGACTGGGCCCGGTCGCGATTCCCATTTAATCCACTTACGATCAGTCTGTTAATCCGGTAACAGCTGATCGGTCCGTCTTTTATTTAGCGAGTAATTCTGAACCGATAAATTTTGTCGTTTTAATTAAATAAATAATTAATATTTATTTAATTCATCATTTAGTTTGTTTGATACTAATTAACAATTAATTAGATTTAATAGTCCGTTGACCCAGGTGTAACTCTTACGGGTCAATATCGGTCGGGTTCGTTAATTTGTCGGGTCAGGACACTCTATTTCCAACAAAAACGTGGTCTTTGTAGCACGAAGAGGAGTCTTTCGAGAGAGAGAGCTTATATGCAAAGAGGATAGTGGGAGCACTTTTGACCTTGAAGAGATTCAAGAGTCAGCCGATGAAGGAACCTATGAAACCACTAGGGTTCAACCAGAGGAAGAGATTCTAGTTGAACCGGTTGACACTTCATTACCTCTTAGGCGTTCTAGTAGAGTTAGCATGCGACCTGAGTTCTATGGTTTCCATATAACTACAGACGAGGGCACGTTTATCTGTGATAATACACTGGTGAATTTGGATGAGCCAGCTAACTACAAGGAAGCGATGGCAGGCCCTGAGGCAGCAAAATGGAAAGAGGCAATGGACAGCGAGATCAAGTCCATGTACGATAATCATGTTTGGAATTTGATTGATCAACAACCTGGTCGGAAGACGGTTGGTTGTAAATGGATCTTCAAGAAGAAGACCGATATGCATGGTAATGTAAGCACATTCAAAGCACGATTGGTGGCGAAGGGATTTACTCAAACCCCAGGGGTTGACTATGATGAGACCTTCTCACCGGTGGCTAAGATTAAATCTATTAGGATAATGCTAGCCATAGCTGCGTTTCATGACTATGAAATTTGGCAGATGGAAGTCAAAACCGCTTTCCTAAACGGGAAGTTGGCTGAAGATGTTTACATGAGTCAGCCAGAAGGTTTTCTAGATGCGAAGTTCCCTAATAGAGTGTGCAAGCTTGAAAAATCCATTTATGGATTAAAACAAGCGTCTCGCAGTTGGAATCTTTGCTTTGATGAGAAAATCAAAGAGTGTGGCTTCTCTAGTAGTGAGGATGAGTCCTGTGTATATGTCAAAGCTAGTGGGAGCGTAGTAACCTTCCTGGTATTATATGTTGATGACATACTTCTTATAGGAAATGACATTCCAACCTTGCAAGATGTTAAGTCTTGGCTTGGAAAGTGTTTCGCTATGAAGGATCTAGGAGAGGCTGCATATATTCTGGGAATAAAGATTTCAAGGGATAGGAGTAAAAGGCTAATTGGATTGAATCAGAGTACGTACTTGGATAAAGTAATGAAACGATTCTGTATGGAGAACTCCAAGAAAGGAGATTTGCCCATCCAGAGTAATACCAAACTGAGTAAAAGTCAGAGCCCGAGTACAGATGAAGAGATAGCAGAAATGTGTAGAGTTCCATATGCTTCCGCCGTTGGATCTATCATGTATGCTATGACATGTACTCGTCCAGATGTGTCTTTTGCTTTGAGCATGGTCAGTCGTTATCAGGGAAATCTAGGTAAAGCTCATTGGGTAGCGGTTAAGAATATTCTCAAGTATCTGCAAAGAACTAAGGACTGGGTCCTAGTACTTGGTGGATGTGATACATTGAAGGTGATTGGGTATAGTGACTCCAGCTTCCAAACAGATAGGGATACTTTCCGTTCTCAAACTGGCTGGATCTTTACCTTAAATGGAGGAGCAGTTACATGGAAAAGTTCCAAGCAAGAGATAGTGGCTGATTCTACTTGTGAATCAGAGTACATAGCGGCCAGCGAAGCATCAAAGGAGGCAATTTGGCTGAAGAATTTCATCAGAGATCTTGGATTCGTGCTAACCATCAAGGAGCCAGTGGAACTTTTCTGTGATAATGAAAGAGCGGTTGCCTTGACAAAGGATGTAAGGGACAATCGCCATTCAAGACATATCGACATAAAGTACCATTTCATCAGACATAAGGTAGAAGAAGGGTACCTCGTTGTGAAAAGGGTACCTCGGGCCTGTAAGCATTAAGAGTTTAGGGGGAAAGTCATACTGCTTGGTTATCACTGATGACTACTCTAGATACTCATGGGTGTTTTTCCTGAAAGAGAAGTCTGAAACTGCTGAGATCTTGAAGGAATTTGTCACACGTATCGAGAACAGATGCAGAGAGCGGGTTAGAATCATCAGATCAGACAATGGGTCTGAATTCAAGAATCAGACATTTGACACATTTTGTAATGAAAAAGGCATAACTCGACAGTTCAGTTCACCGTATACACCGCAACAAAATGGAATAGCTGAACGGAATAATAGAACTATCATCGAAGCTGCCAGAACAATGCTTGCTGATTCTAACTTGAAATTATCTTTTCGGGCAGAAGCTGTCAACACAGCCTGTTATGTTTTGAACAGAACACCCCTGGTCAAACATGCTAACAAGACGCCATTCGAACTGTTTTCCAAAGTGAAACCAAGTCTAAAACGATTAAAACCGTTCGGATGCGCTTGTACTGTATTAATTCAGACGGATCAGTTAACCAAATTTGCCCCTAGGGCAGATGATGGTTATTTTGTTGGATACTCGATGACCTCAGCGGCCTATCGAGTGTTCAACAGAAGAACTCAAGTTGTTATTGAGTCGTGCAACGTTACTTGTAATGAGCATACTCTGAACACTAGAGATCCTGTGCCGGATAGTATGTATGACCTTGAGTCTTTCTCTTCAACTTTTAATGTGTTTCAATCTGATGATGTAGGTACTTCTTCTGCTGCTGTTGATCAAGGAAATGAAGCTACCAATCCTATCATTGATATGCTTGCACCTATTACTTCTTCGATCCTAGATACCATTTATTCAGTTGATCCTACGGAGTTATCAAGGGAAAATCAATCAACACCTTCAAGTGATGTTAATGGCACTTCATATTCTACTTCAGCACATGAAATGCCCACCATTCAGATTGATGAACATGTAATTGTGGAAGCAGAACCTGCACTAGCAACAACCGAGGCAGACAACACTGTTGAAATTGATACTGTTACGCATGATTCTGACTTAGATGACGTAACAGAGATTGATACCGGAGAGACTCCTGGCGATGACCTGCAAATTGGGAATCTGGACTCGTTTATTCTAGCCCCTGCTGTTGAAGAGACACGAATTCACAGGATACATCCTACGAATCAGATCATCAGGTCGATTGACAAACGTCTCACTAGGAGTAAATCTAAGGAATTGAACACATGTTTTATTCCTGCTTCATTTCACAAAAAGAGCCTCCCACTGTTGCTGCATCTCTTTTAGATGATAACTGGATTGAAGCCATGCAAACAGAGTTACTACAGTTCAAATTGCTCAATGTCTGGCATTTGGTAGATCCTCCTCTGGGTATAAAGCCTATTCCGGTCAAATGGATTTTCAAAAACAAGAGAGACGACCTTAGAATTATTATCAGAAATAAAGTCCGCTTAGTTGTGAAGGGGTACATGCAAGTTAACGGCATTGATTACGAAAACTTCTACGCTCCTGTCGCTCGTCTGGAGGCAATACGAATCTTCTTGGCATATGCCGCATCAATGAACATCACTGTTTATCAACTTGATGTGAAGACCGCGTTCCTCTACGGAGAGCTTGATGAAGACGTGTTTGTAGAACAACCTCCGGGGTTTGTTGACAAATCTTTACCTAAGAAATGTTACAAACTGGATAAGGCCCTCTATGGTCTACACCAAGCCCCAAGGAAGTGGTATGAGACATTATCGACATATCTACTGTCAAATGGTTACAAGCAAGGGGTAATTGATTAGACACTATTCATTCGACATGTTGGTGAAGATATGATGTTAGTGCAAGTGTATGTCGACGATATCATTTTTGGTTCAACCAACGTCGGCCTATGCCATGCATTTGAGGAGATAATGAAGAAGAAATTTGAGATGAGTGTAATGGGAGAGTTGACATTTTTCCTTGGAATTCAAGTGAAACAAAAACCGGATGGCATTCTTATTAGCCAAGGGATATATTTGAAAGAGATCCTGAAGAAATTTGGGTTTCAAGATTCTAAAGGCTTCTCTACGCCCGTTGTCACTCGCCACAAGTTGAATCAAGATTCGGAGGGTGTTTGTGTAGATGGGCACCTATACAGGTCTATGATTAGCTCTCTCATGTATCTGATAGCAAGTCGTCCCGACATCATGTTTGGAGTCTGCCTATGTTCCCGTTTCCAGAGTAAGCCGAAAGAATCGCACTTAATGGCCGTGAAGAGGATTTTTCCGGTACTTGAAGTCCAATCCAAACAGATGACTTTGGTATCCTAAAGATCTGCTCTTTGACCTTCGAGCCTTCTTAGATAGTGACTATGCCGGTTGTGAACTCAATCGTAAGTCTACGACGGGAGGAGCTCAGTCTTTAGGGAATCGTCTGGTCTCGTGGCAATGCACGAAGCAGAAAACAGTGTCAGTCTCAACGGCTGAAGCGGAGTACATTGCTGCTGCCTCCTGCTACTCTCAAGTGCTATGGATTCAGAATCAGCTGCTGGATTACGGTTTGAATTTCATGGGTACCCCTATTCATATAGATAATACTGCTGCTGTTGATCAAGGAAATGAAGCTACCAATCCTATCATTGATATGCTTGCACCTATTACTTCTTCGATCCTAGATACCATTTATTCAGTTGATCCTACGGAGTTATCAAGGGAAAATCAATCAACACCTTCAAGTGATGTTAATGGCACTTCATCTTCTACTTCAGCACCTGAAATGCCCACCATTCAGATTGATGAACATGTAATTGTGGAAGCAGAACCTGCACTAGCAACAACCGAGGCAGACAACACTGTTGAAATTGATACTGTTACGCATGATTCTGACTTAGATGACGTAACAGAGATTGATACCGGAGAGACTCCTGGCGATGACCTGCAAATTGGGAATCTGGACTCGTTTATTCTAGCCCCTGCTGTTGAAGAGACACGAATTCACAGGATACATCCTACGAATCAGATCATCAGGTCGATTGACAAACGTCTCACTAGGAGTAAATCTAAGGAATTGAACACATGTTTTATTCCTGCTTCATTTCACAAAAAGAGCCTCCCACTGTTACTGCATCTCTTTTAGATGATAACTGGATTGAAGCCATGCAAACAGAGTTACTACAGTTCAAATTGCTCAATGTCTGGCATTTGGTAGATCCTCCTCTGGGTATAAAGCCTATTCCGGTCAAATGGATTTTCAAAAACAAGAGAGACGACCTTAGAATTATTATCAGAAATAAAGCCCGCTTAGTTGTGAAGGGGTACATGCAAGTTAACGGCATTGATTACGAAAACTTCTACGCTCCTGTCGCTCGTCTGGAGGCAATACGAATCTTCTTGGCATATGCCGCATCAATGAACATCACTGTTTATCAACTTGATGTGAAGACCGCGTTCCTCTACGGAGAGCTTGATGAAGACGTGTTTGTAGAACAACCTCCGGGGTTTGTTGACAAATCTTTACCTAAGAAATGTTACAAACTGGATAAGGCCCTCTATGGTCTACACCAAGCCCCAAGGAAGTGGTATGAGACATTATCGACATATCTACTGTCAAATGGTTACAAGCAAGGGGTAATTGATTAGACACTATTCATTCGACATGTTGGTGAAGATATGATGTTAGTGCAAGTGTATGTCGACGATATCATTTTTGGTTCAACCAACGTCGGCCTATGCCATGCATTTGAGGAGATAATGAAGAAGAAATTTGAGATGAGTGTAATGGGAGAGTTGACATTTTTCCTTGGAATTCAAGTGAAACAAAAACCGGATGGCATTCTTATTAGCTAAGGGATATATTTGAAAGAGATCCTGAAGAAATTTGGGTTTCAAGATTCTAAAGGCTTCTCTACGCCCGTTGTCACTCGCCACAAGTTGAATCAAGATTCGGAGGGTGTTTGTGTAGATGGGCACCTATACAGGTCTATGATTGGCTCTCTCATGTATCTGATAGCAAGTCGTCCCGACATCATGTTTGGAGTCTGCCTATGTTCCCGTTTCCAGAGTAAGCCGAAAGAATCGCACTTAATGGCCGTGAAGAGGATTTTTCCGGTACTTGAAGTCCAATCCAAACAGATGACTTTGGTATCCTAAAGATCTGCTCTTTGACCTTCGAGCCTTCTTAGATAGTGACTATGCCGGTTGTGAACTCAATCGTAAGTCTACGACGGGAGGAGCTCAGTCTTTAGGGAACCGTCTGGTCTCGTGGCAATGCACGAAGCAGAAAACAGTGTCAGTCTCAACGGCTGAAGCGGAGTACATTGCTGCTGCCTCCTGCTACTCTCAAGTGCTATGGATTCAGAATCAGCTGCTGGATTACGGTTTGAATTTCATGGGTACCCCTATTCATATAGATAATACTGCTGCTATTTCAATTGTTAAGAATCCCATTCAGCATTCTAAGACTAAACATATTGAGATTAGGTACCGTTTCATTAGGGACTGTGCCGAGAAGAAACTAGTCACTTTAGTCCATGTTAATACAGATGATCAGTTAGCAGACCTTTTAACTAAGCCATTTGATATGTCTAGGTTTAACTTTCTGATTAGTGTTGTAGGCATGATTAATTATGATTGAACCTTGCTAATTTCAATTGTTAAGAATCCATTCACTAGTATGTTAGTATCTTGACTTCATAGGTTTAGTAACTTAGGAGTGTTATCTATTTTTCTCTTTATGCTTGTTTGAATTTATTTTCTGTTCTTACCTTTAAATCTTTACTGGTCTTTTATTCTGTTGACTCCTTGAGTCATTTTTCAGTTTGATTGACCTTGATTTGACCTAAAGACTCTTGTTTGTGGTTGTCTTGTGTCATGTCTCTTTTAAAAGTTCAAAAAGATTTTTTTTGTTTATTTCTGTTTTTGTGTCAGTCTGCCGTGCCTGCAATGTGGAAGATAAAACAAAAACATTGAAAATTTGACAAAAACAACAAAAATAGAGTTTATTTTTGTAATTCATTAAGTTTTTTTAAACACATGTCAAATACAAAGAAAACTCAAAATCCTTGGTCTGTGGTCGGACAAAATGTATGGAACATGATATGATTCTGGTCTTGTAGATCTAACCATAGGATATGATCCAATCAACCGGTAACTCTATCATTTGATGTGTTGGTAGACTCAACATACTGAGAAGTAAACAAGTCTATGTGATAACACATTAATTTCATTGAGAAATGTGGACCTCGGGAGTTTAAACAGTGGCATATTCTTTAAAGTTGCCCTTCTCATTAGTAATAGTAAGAAAACTCTAATCACACATCCTCTGTTTCTTCAGCATTAAGATGACTTATTTCAAAACCAACACATGAGACTCATCTGCTGAGGAAACTCTGACCTTGGGTCTTATCCATAAATAAAGCTGAGACACATCTGCTGTGAGAAATCACTGACCTTGTGTTCTTACGCTCCATCATTTCATAAAATAAAGTGAGAGGTCATCTGCTGAGGAGACTCTGACCTTTACGCTCTCACCCCCGCCAAAATTCATTCATCTATAGTCATGACAGAAGGGTTATCATGATTTCATTACTATATCCATGAAATAAGTCACTTAACACTAAAGAAAAGGGGGAAAGATTACTTTTAAAAGTGTGATTGAATCTGAAAAGCTATTTGATGATTGGTAGAATACTGTTAACTTCCAACCTAATAAGGACCCCATAAAATATTTCTCTGAACTGGACAGAAAACATGATAAATACACCACATGAGACAAGTTGAAAATTACCTTGTATGAGCTTAAGTGGATAAACAATACCGACAATCTGACTTAGGGTACCGGACCCGAAAGGTGAATTGAATTGTAAGCGTTATTGATCACGTAATTGACCGGTATGATTCTAAACATGTCTGACCACGACCTTAGAAAAATAGGTGAATTTTCAAAGTTAAAGTGCTTAAATTTCCAAGTTTGGTAAAAAATTGACCAACTTTTGCTAATTTCAATCTTGTTATTGGTTTGAAGGTAACCAACTTAAAAGAATATGGATTCTTAAGTTCTGGTGGAAAATTGACCCAACTCGGATGAAATTAAAAAATTTTGAGTTCGGGTGGAAAATTGACCCAACTCGGATGAAATTGAAAATTTTGAGTTCGGGTGGAAAATTGACTCAACTTGGATGAAATTGAAAATTTTGAGTTCGGGTGGAATTTCTTGACCAATCAAGTCAAATTTAGGTACTAGATATGTCATGGTTAAATTTGTTGAAATTAACAGGTACTTGACTTATTAATACAAAAATTTATCTTCCTGGTAGGTTATTGGTAGCAGACATGCTTTTCTTTAGAATTTTAGTTATGTTGTAATTTTTTAAGAATTACAATTTTAACCTTTTGTTACAATTCTGCTCTTAGCGGACTTGTTTATTGCTTTAGCGAACTTCTGTCTGAGGCAAGTCCGCTAAGAATGTTTAACAGGTTTGCTTTTAGCGAACTTGTTTAAAAGACTTGTAATTTTTTAGTTTTTTCCTTAAAGTCCGCTAAGAACAAATTTTTCTTAGCGAATTTCATAGCTTTTGTGTTTTTTTTAAATGGTGAGAAGTCTGCTAAAATGAACTTATCCTTAACGAACTTCTCCCATGTTTTACTTTTGTTTAAGTGTTTGAGAAGTCCGCTAAGATGGATTTTGCCTTAGCGAACTTCTCCACTTGGCTTAAAGTCTACTAAGGTTAAACAGTTTCTTAGCGAACTTGTTTATACCTTAGCGGACTTCTTTTTACTTAGAATATTTTGCTGTCACAAGTTCCTGGTTGGCCTTAGCGTACTTGTTTTTAGCCTTGGCGAACTTCTTTAAGCTTAGCGAACTTCCTTAACCTTAACGAACTTCCTGGCCTTAGCGAACTTCTTTTAGGCTTAGCGTACTTCTTTTAGGCCTTAGCGAACTTGTTTGAAATTTCTCCTTTTTAGCGAACTTGTCTCAGTCCGTTTACTCTTAGCGGACTTGGAGACAGTTCTTAGCGAACTTGTTTAAAAAATTAGATATTTCTAAGTTCGCTAAACCTAACACTATAAAAGGGGAACTTAGCCATTTTTTCTTATTCACCTGTTCAAAATCAAGCAACCGCTCCTCATACTCTCGAACCGTCGACTAGAAATCTTCACTGTTCGATCGAAATCCCTCCTTTCTCACTCGAATCTGTCACTTTCATTGCAATTAGGGTTGATTCACTCACTCTTCTTGCATCCACAGGTTCGATTTCCCTCAAAATTTAGGTTAATTTCGGTTTCGGTGATGTTCTTGAGTCGTATGATGCGATTGTGTATGTGTTAGGGTTCCGATGTGATTATTTGTTGATTGAACAGATTCGAATTACTTCTTTCTTGTTCCTAATTCACTTGTGATCAAGATTAAGGTATGTGAATCTATTCTCACAAATCTCACACATTGAATCCAAAAATTTTATATACAGGGGTTCGGTTGAATGTGGTTGAACATGAAATTCCTTTGAGTGTTTCATAACAGTTGGTTACCTTGTGTTCTTGTTGATCAGTTTGAACCATAGAGATTGTTTGTATTAAGACTTAGAAGATGTGACCACTGTTATTTGGATACTTAGGAATTTCTTTGTTTAACTGTCAAAATTTTGGAACTTTGGTTGATTTAGTAGAACTCATTGTGGCTATTGCCATCCCTGTTAGGTTACTCAAAACAGATTGTGCATTCATGCCTATGAGTCTAAATTTGACAACTTAGAAGTTTCAATGATTGGATTGACTTAATGAATTCACATTGTGTAGAGGTTATCTAGTCTCCAATCAGAATTATCTTTTGTTCCTGATTTGATGAGTATTGAACTTAAGTGACTGTTAATAATTTTTTATCATATTGATAGTTTAAGTTCAACTTCTCTCAATTATGCCTTTAACTAAATTTGTTTAAATGTTTGCCCATAACTTCTGAGTTTATCTATTTTCTGAGTCTAACTTGGCTTGTCTGATCCCATAACAGAATATTCTTACAGTTGAGAGATTGATCAAGAGCATTGCATCTTTTTCTATTGATCTTAGAAAATTGTATATCATCAAAAAGGTATGTTGTTCTATCAAATGGCAATTTGGGTTAAGACTCAAACTTGGCTACACAGGGGCAAATTTTTACTTAAATTTGGTTATTTGAAGCCTACTTGATGTCTAACATAAATTGCTTGATCCCAACAGATTATTCTTACTGTGTCAATTGAGAACTCATTGCATCTTAGATTAGATCTTAGTCACCCATAGATCTTCACAAAGGTATGTGTTTCTCAATACAAGCATTCATGTTATTAATCGGGTAGTGCATCACCTTGTTTCATTCTTATGTGCATGTAAGTCTTTCTTTGTGTAAGTAGACATCTAATTGAGCCTAGCACTGGTGGTTTAGTCTGGTTAATGATCCACATGGGTCTGAAACTAGTCAATAACTCGGGTAAAGGGATCTTTGACCCATTTAACACAAAGTTAGATTTAATTGACTATCATGACGTATCTAAGTTAATTTGACCATCTTTGTGATTTATTGAGAGCATATCTACAAAGGATGTGATCTATGACACCTCTAAGGTTCATATGAACTATCTTAGGTATTTAAGCCCTGATTGAACACTTATTTGGTCATGTTGACTTTAATAAGTCAAATTTGTCATTGAATTGTTTTTATGAGACTTAGGTAACTATCTTTGCTTGAATGAGAATTTGGTGACTTGGTTGTGTTTTGTTTAATCCATATGTGCTTATATTTGTATGTTAGGACTGAAATTGATTTGTAAACACATCATCTCATCTGTTAAAGCATAAATTGTCACCTTTGTCCTTTAAATGGTCAAATTGGAACACTTGACCCATTAGGACCTCTTGCATGTTTATGGATGTTAATATGACTCTGTTGCTTCTAGACAATCCTTATTGATGTTAATATATGATTTAAACACTTTGTAGTCAACTCTAAGTGTTGTGAATCTGCATATGAGATCATGTTGGTGTTAGCGGACTTGATTCAATCCTTAGCGTACTTCATGCCTGCTTAGCGGACTTGTTTTGTTCCTAGCGAACTTGTTTCCCTGCTTAGTGAACTTGTTTTAGTTTCTAGCGTACTTGTTCTCTCTTTAGCGAACTTAATGAGTTCTAGCGGACTTGTTCTTCTGCTTAGAGGACTTTGAGTTAATTCATCATAACTATAGATCAGTATTTGAATTTCATAACAAGTTAGTATTACACTCATTACATGCATAAAATTGGCATTTTAGATAGGATAGACATGTTATATCCTAACTTACTTGTCCTGCACCTAAAAGTGTTGATTTTAACTTAGTTGTTCCTTGTCCTAATCATAAGACATCATATCAAGGAGTTCACAGGTTCGGGTGGAACCAAGTCACAATGTGACTTCCCCTGAACTAACTTGACAAACTGGAATCTCAAAACCTCACAGTATGCTATTTAAACTTAAAGTCAATTGGTTTTTGATCCAAGATTGCCAAAACCTCCTATATTTGATGACTCTGACTGTTGTTAAGTCTCAGTAGTAGAATTTTCAATAATTCCTCTCTAAACCAATAACAAGTTATAATTTGGATGGTTCAATCTAAGTTTTGGGTCATTTACAGTTTTTATACAATACTTTCTTTTAAGTCAAAATTAATGGAGATTTAGATCTGGCTCCTTATTTTCCAGATTTTAAATATTACACACACAAATTATTTTCTTCCTATGATACTTACTTTTGTTGATCATGATATTCCGGTTGCATGTGATCATTTTTGGAGTATATGCACTATGTGAGTTGTTTTATGTCATTGATACTCATATGAAAAGCTCAGTCACTATCACGAGTCTAGTGTGACATGACTTTCATCTAGTGTCAACTTCGATATAATCCTTTAATTCTATATGTGCAGATGCCTCCCAGACAAGCTGTTGAAGCTTTAGAGTTTGGTCGCCTGCACAACGGAAGGTGCGTGTTTAACAAGAACTGGGAAGGTGCTTATGAGCAGGCAATTGACTTACTGCAACAATCAACATGGGAAACAGCTATGCAGATCAACCCTGTCATCTATAAGGGTATTATTGAAGCATTCTGGATCAATGCTCAATCTGCAGATCTTGATGATGGTTCAGATATTATAAGGTCCAGGATCCAGAACGTTGATGTTGAGATCACTGAAGAAAAGATCAGAACGGTCCTGAACTTACAAGATGCTGACAAGCCTAAGACTTTCACAAAGACTCAATGGCAGTCAACAATCAAAAGAATGGGATATTCTGGTGTCTTTCTCCCAGATGTCAGCAACAAAATTCACAAGACCTTATTCCCGATCAACTGGAGGTTCATAATCAGCTTCTTCATTTCTGCCTTCGGACACAGAAAGGCAGCTCTTGATGATTTTGTTGAAGAAACTGCATGTGCTCTACATGGGTTTGTCACTGGTGAGGGGTTCAATCTTTCACACCAACTGCTCAAATGGATGATTGCTAATCTGCATCCCACTGGAAGAGCAAAGAAGTTCTTGATGTACCCCCGGTTCATCCAGGCTATCTTGGATCATTATTACCCAACCTTGATCAAGCAAGGAGAAACCATCTCTACAAGTTTAATGAACACTGGCTCATACAGCAAGTACCATAAAGGTAAATATCAAGGGAATGTTGTACATTTCTTTCCCGAGATGATTGCTCGGATTGCTCCTGTTGATGCCGAAGGAGATATCCAAATGGGTGAAACAGCTGTTGAAGCTCAAGTCGAACATAATGAGGATGATCAAGTCCACATTGAGTTGGATTTATGCACCTGCTATGCTGTTGAAGACCCTGGGAATCCCAGGGTACTGAAGCTTCTGAGCCTGCTGAACGCTCCTCAAGTCCTATGCTGGTGGATCTGTCTGAAGAAGGAGAAGGAGACGACAATGATGATGATGAAGGGTCTGACTCCTCAGATTCTGATGACAGTCCCACACAACTTGAGGGCATTCATCCTCGGAAAAGACAAAGGACTGGAGACTATTCCAGGGCCTCCACAGCTACGACACCACAATCATCCTCTGATAAAAGCTATAATCCATCACGGGATGAACAGGATGATGAAGAGGATTCAGTGTCTCTCGAAGAGGACGATCTTAAATATATCCTTGAAGATGAGACTGATAGTCCTCCCGAGTATCCTCCTAAGACTACTTTACAAAGTCTGACAAAAACTGGTGGGAGTAGTTATAAATCCGCTGAGTTCTTCATCAGAGCTGAGAGAAGTAAAGCCTGTACTTAAAAGCTCAAAGTCAGAACGAAGCCCGACACACAGGATGATTATGAATTGGTGAGTTCATCTGGCACTCCATCGGACACAGCCTTAGCTGCAGCAACTATCTCTCCATCTCCTGCTGAACAATTTGAAGGAATAGACATGGATATGAGACCACTAGAGCAGCTAGCTGAAGCTGTTGTCACCACCACTGCCATTACTAGAATTGTTGCTACCAGCCCATTAGCTTTAGAATCTGAAAAGGTGATGGAACTTCAGGCTGAAATTATCAACCTTCAGAGTCAGAATGACCATCTAAACTGTTCACTACAAGTGGCAAATCAAAAGATTAATGATCAGTCACAAGTCATTGCTGAACAAGCTGCTGAAATTCAAAGACTCAAGGATTTGTTAGCCAAATCAAGTGAAGGCAAACAATTAAGTGACAAACTAGATGATGATACCGGTGATAAAGAGAATGAAATGCCAGAAAACCCACCTCAATCTGATCAGAGAAGTGTAGGTGAAAATTCTCAAGACCCCATATCTTCTACTACCATTCCTGCTGGTAAAGACTCTACTGGTGTTCAAGACACCACAAGCCCATTGCATGACAGCGATTTTGAAATCGATGATGACACTGTCATAGAAGGAGATGATCTTAATTTCTCTGATGACGAAGATTCTTTTGTCAACAGCCTCCTTCATGATGAACCAGTTGATGAGACTCTGGACTCGATCAAAAGGCTTGCACCTGTGCCTGAAAACCTAAAACTTCCAAGGTTTGCACAGGCATCCAAGGTTCTTGCTATTGAGGGTTCAACAAGTGCTGAGTCTGAAGCTGAACATGACATATCTCTTCAACTTTCGATCATTCCCACTGTTCATGATGATATCTCTACCTCCTCTGCCATGGTTCCCGTGACCGAAGGTGTCCGTCATATTTACATCGACCCAGCCTTCTTGGAGTTTGAGATGTCCAATTTCAGGGAATACTATGCCGAGAATCTATACTCAAGAAGAAACTCATGCGGTATTCTCATTGAGACACTTGAGGATGGTAATGAAGCAGCTTATGAAGAACATCCGTACTTTGTAGACTTTGGAGACGAAAGCGACATGAATGAGCTAGGTCAAAGAATGAACGTGCTCATGAACGAAGCCAATCCTCTGAACTACATCGACTTGGATACGATCGATAGTGAGGATGATGAACAAGAGAAACCTCCTTGTCCTACTCCAATCCAAGTAAAGATGGAAGTAGACGATGAGTATGTGAGTGTGCCTCTTTCGACCGTCATGTCTACAGCAGAAACTCTTGCCTTGGATATCAACCCATATGTTCCAGGTCCTATTCCAACTGATGCTGAAATCATCAATCTTGAGACAAGTGCTGATCAAGAAACTGAAAGTCAAACTGATCCTGGTGTTTCTGCTGAGCAAGATCTCCGAAATCAGATCTTTGAAGCTTCTTTCATACACTTCTCCTCTGACTCTGATAAGGAGGAAGATGATCCCAAGGAATCGGCAGCTCCAGAACCTACTGTCACAGAGCAACCCGGTCCTTCTGATAAGGATAAGGGAAAAAGAATATTGACTCCTGAAGAGATTGCAGAGGAGCATCTGAAAAGGGAAGCTGAGAAAGAGAGGTCTCGTCGAGCGCTTATTGAAGAAACACACAGTGAACAAAACCGACTGCTTGAGGAGAAGGCCGAAGCACTTAAAAGATATGAATCAGGCCATCCTCCTGCTGTTGTATATGGAAAGGGCTCGAGTACTTTACCTGAACGTTCTGCATCAACAAGAACAGATGAACCAAGGATCCGCATAGTCACAAATTTGGAGGGCACCGATGTGGATGAGGAAGACACCTCTGAAATAGCTCACATGGTTAGATCTCTAATGAGAGACAACTTCTCCTTAGAATATCTGATGAGTCTTACAGACATTGAGTTGACCAAGCTGTATACTGATGAAGAAAGGTTGAATTCACACCTTCCGCGAAGTCAAAATGTTGAAGCTGAAACTGATCCCTTGGTAGATATCTTTGCTGACACCACCAAAACCGTTGAATTCCTTCCTATCCGAGATCATCTTTCAGATCTTATTCTTGACATAGGCAACACATATCTTCCTCCACCTGAGAACTCGTCTGATGAAGCTCCTGATTCTGAAGAATATACCAAAGCCACTGATGCGTAAAATGTAGTCTATAAAAAATTACTCAAGTTTTAAAAAGGTAAATAACCAGGTGACTACACTACACACTTTAGGGCAAGTGTACCAGTCAGGTGCAGCAGAGTATTGGTAAGTACCGAGTATCAATCCTGGGACCCGTATACAATCTCCCGATAATAGACCTTCACTAATAATTAACCTATGATGATTTTGATTTTTCAATTTATTAAAAAGAACTAAAACGACTTCGAGAAAACGCAAACACGACAAAAAGCTTTTAGAAAACTATCAGATGAGAGGGAACTACCTAGACTTCGACTCCTAATATGACTTGC
>JBCNJP010000017.1:55460566-55480973 GCA_039602395.1 Deinandra increscens subsp. villosa | reverse complement strand
TTCACAGTTGACGAAGATGGTGTAGATGAAGATGATGGAGCTGATGGAATAGCTGAAGGTGGAATAAAGGTGGTTGCAGGCCTTGGAGCTATCATTGGCCTTTGAGACGGAAATGGCCTTGGTATAAAGCCGGGTCTTGGCCTTGGGTTCCATGACCTGATTGGAGTCAGACTTGGTGCTTTCATTCTTGGTGGTTGTCTGATGTGAGGCTGACTTGAATACAAGCTTCCCCCTAAGCCTTGTGGTAGATACGGAGCTTGACTCGGAATGTACGGTTGGTTGGGATAAGACTGTTGGAACATAGTGATCCCAAGTCCATGTAGTCTTCACTGCAATTACCATAGTTTCTCGAGTGGAGGTGTGTATTCTGACCAGCAGTTGCATGTTGCTCAAAATAGTGTACAGGTGGCATTGGTGCGTTGCCATAGGTGTTGTACCCTTAGTTGTAGATACACACCCTTGCATCGTGATGAGGATTGCCACAGATAGCACAACCATTTTGCACAGATGGTGCATTTGGAACAACAAAAGCAGTAGTTTCAGTAACAGGAACCACAGATGTGGGTTCTACAGATGTAGCAACAAGAGTCTTCTCATCATCGACAACAACCTTCTTCTTTCTTCTTCTTGTTCTTTACTTCTTTTCCACAACAACACCTTCAGCACTTTCTGTCATTGGAGCAGAAGGCTCTACCACGATCAATGCAGACTCAACAATTAGTGAGGAGGTTGTACCAGTTAATTTTGGAACACTCTTCATCTTTGGTTTGACAATCTTTACCATTTCAACTTTAGAGTCAACAGCTCCAGTGGAAGCAGAACTTTCAACAACAGCCTTTGATTTGCTTGATTGAGGAGATTGCACAGCTTGTGGTGTTGATGTAGAGGGAGTTCCAGTTGAGGCACTTGGAACAGTCTTCACCTTACCATCGGTGATCACAAGACCAGCTTGTGTGTGCATGACTATCTTACCATGTTTGAGTGCCATCTCAGCAAATGCACGATTGAACTCATCCTCATTCACATCAGACTGATCAGTGAATCCCTTGTTGGAATTCTGTTTAGGCTTTCGCCTTCGTGTGGTCTTAGCTCGTTTTGGAGCGACAGTGGTTTTGAAAATCTCGTAGTTGTCGTCAAACAAAAACGATTGACCATCCGCGGCAGATGTTTTTAACAAATCAAGGAATTCATGTTCAGCTGCCTCTTTAGTCAGAGTCTCAGAAAGACTAGTATCAACACCTTTTAAAACAGCAGAATTGACTTCATCAAAGTGAAGTGCGACATCGGTTGGTGGGAGATCAGATCCACTCGTGTGGGTAGAGAGCTGATCTTCCATCTTTTGGATTTCGGAAGCACTTGGAACCAACTCAAGATTAATGAATTTTAAGTGACTCTTTGAGTTAATCTTGGTTAACTCGGGAACTCTATAATAGTTATGGTTAAGCGGATGCTCTGCCGCACTATCATCAATTTTCCGTGTCAACCCAAGTCCAATTTTAAGTCTAGCAAAAATATCACGGCCAACAGTATTGCCAAGAGTTGCCAGATTGAGTTTTAACAAATCAATGGTTTCTCGAGCCTGAGCATAGCTCGTCCTCAGAGAAGTTAGTTTTTCCAAAAGATCAGTTATTTGAATTGTTAGAGTTGTTTCCGTATGCTTCATGACCTCAATGTCATCTTGTAAAGACTTGATCTTAATCAAAAAGTCTTTCTCATTTTCTTTTAATTTCTCAACTTGGCTCTCACTCTCTTTCGCCTTACCGACCAACTCAATGTTGTAAGCACGATAGCGAGCTACAACCTCAACACATTTATCAGAACATAAAGCAAGTTTTACCTCATCAGGGATGGTTTCGCGTTGAAGTTCTACGAGCTTCTTACTTGCCTCAGATTCAACTTCGGATGAGCTCACCTCAGTAACAGTTCCAGTGTCTTGAGCATTGTCTTCAGTCAGATCATCAATTCCAGCCATTAAACAGAAGTTAGTTGGAAAGAGAGGGTTAATTGTGTTAGATACGTCTATCTCTCCATCATTTTCCTTCACTACAAGAGCATAGTTGGTCTGGCTAGAAGACGGATTCTGAGACGAGGAGGTCCAGTTGTAGTTTGAGTCTTCAAGCGATACCAAAACCTTGTTGCTTTCATCCGATCTTTGTGGTTGTTTGCCATTTGATATCGATCTCTTCGAGATCATCAGCAGAAACTTGGTCAAGGTCTTCTTGACAGATGGTCATGGACTCAAGACTTTCGGACATCTGAGAGTTCATGCAAGCTAGAAAAGCATTGCATAAGAAGGAATCCATGCTTGTGTTCTGTTGGGATGCAGGAGATGATTGCTGAACGAAGTAACCGGTTGGAGATTGTTGCACAAAAGTCACATTTGGAGTCTGACGGTGAAAGGAGCAATGACAGCTTCAGTTGGAGGAGCAGCTGGAACAGAAGTAGTGGCAGGTGGGCTTTGACTTGTAGGAACAGAGAATTGGAACTCATCATCTAGGTCGGGAGTAATGAACGCAGCATTGGGAGCAGTTGAAGAACTCCTATCAGTTACAGCACCCATGAGAGACTTTCTGTTGCGCTCAATGGCTCGAACTTCATACTCACGAACCTTGTCGATCAAATCCATATAGTCGGCAATAGAAAGATCATCACTGTCGAGCAAGTAAGTCACATATGAAGCGAAATCTTGAGGAAAGGAGTGAAGGACCTTCTTGATGATGGCACTATTTTCAGGCCGGATGTTCTTTGTCGTCATCTCAGTGATAGTGCGGCAGAATCGATTGACATGTGTTTCAAATGATTCGCCTTGCTTATGAGAGAACGTGTTGAACGCCAACTTGATCTTATCCAATCTTCTTTCCTTAGTAGCCTGGTTGCCCTCATATTTCTTTTCCAAGCCTTCCCAGATTTCATGAGCCGATGTGGCAGCACGAAATTGGTATTGCAACTCATCATTGATAGCCATCTTAATGCACCCAAGTGCACGCATGTCAGTTTTCAATTGAACATTTTCTGCAGCATCCAACTTGTTTCTTGGTTTGGTAATCAACTTCTTAGGTGGAGGATCAGCACCAGTGGCAGCTGCAGCAGTGCCAGCAATGGTAGCCTCTTCCACTTCAAACATAGCAGGACCTTCGACTACAGAAGTCAGCAGGTCAAAGTCAACGAATTCCAAGTAAGATAGGAATTTCGCCTTCCAATCATCGAAGTCACTTGCCCCCATGAGTTTAGGAGGCCTATTGTTTCCTTGTGTGGCAGGAGTGAAGTGATCCGACATGTTGAAACGATCAACACTAGTCAATTTCGAGACAAAGTAAGCAACGGGTCAAACGGGTTGAAATCGGTTCTCTTGCTTGAAAAGTTGTAGAATGCTTGAAATTACCCAAATCCTACAAAACAATCAATAAGGAACACAATTAGTCACATAAAACTGATAATTAGTCACAGAATTGAAAAAGTCAATTTTCAACACTTAGTCAAAAATTTCATCAGGATGTTCTTGGGGGTTCAAGATCAAGAAAAAAATCAAACTTTGTAAAAATCAAAATTGATTGTGCAACTAGTTTAGAAATCAGTAAAGAAACCAAAAACATAACTGGATCAAGCTCCAAAAATCACTCTAAGTAGCTCAAATCCAAGAATTTTCGTGAATATGACAAGAATACTAAAGATTTAGAAATTTGCCTCTAAAATCCTCAAAACATGATGTTTTTGAGTGAAATCAGTTGCAACAGCTTTAGTTTTACTAGTCTAACACAATTTTAGAATCAAATTGATGAAAGAAACACCCCAAAAACAACTTTGATTTTCAAAGAATACAACAGTGGTTACGTAAAGCGTAACCCTGTTTTGACTAAAATCAGAAAATGACCCTAAAATGGAGTTATTTCAGAGATTCAAGCATAGCAATGGAATCATTGAGTGATTTCTACCAAGAATCAACTCAAAGTTCTAGCAAAATAACCAAGATTGATAACTCAAATGATGGATTTCTTCATTTTGAGTTAAGAACTCAAACTTGAAGATTTGGCTCTGATACCAATTGTCAGGACCGATTTCTTAGCCAAAGATCATCACTTGATTCATCACACGAGTGCGGAAATCACGTGTTGATGATCACTCTTGGTTGGATCAGCAACATTGCCTCTCCATTCGCCTCTGAAACTCAAGAAAAACTCCAAGAACACACACACAAACACACAGTGCTCCTCAGGAGGTTCTCTCAAGGCTTGTTTAGGGTTTCCAAATAATTCCTATTTATACCCAATATGGAGCACAAGTATCTATGCACAGAATACAAGGAGAATCACACATCACATCAAGAAATCATTAAATTCGTCTAAGTCAGAATGTCAGATCGTTAACTTGTCCAGGTCAGATCGTTAGCCAGATCGTTAAGAACAAGTCAGATCGTTAAGAACAAGTCAGATCGTTAAGAACAAGTCAGATCGTTAACCAAATAGTCAGATCGTTAGCCAGCTTAGCCAGATCGTTAACCAAGTAGTCAGATCGTTAGCCAGCTTAGCCAGATCGTTAACCAAGTGTAAGACACAGTAACGATCTTACTACTGGATAACCGATCGATCTAGTGCGCGAGAATGTAAATAAGCTTTGTTTTATTGATTTCACAAAGAGAACAATTGCAAAGCTTTGGTTTCTCTCTCTAGAACAAACTTAGAAACACACACTTAGTGGAGATGATATGACCAGAAGTTATCACATACTAAGCAAGTCATCCTATTTATAGGTGACATTAACTGAGTTGCGTACCACCCTCCATACCATTGGTACGTGCGTACCATTTGGTATGGCGGACCAACTAGTACGCTGCTCCTTGGACTCATATACATGCTCACTTAGATACATTACACGAGACACATTGTAGCATAGGAATATGCTCTAACAAACTTCCACTTAACGTGTAATATATCTATGCTAACTAAACTTTAGTCTTCAATCTTCAGCATCACTGCATTTGATCTTCAACTTGAAATTTCTTGTCAGCAATAGAGCTTGCATGGCTGGATCACTTTTTAAACAATCTTTGAACTTCAAGATCCATTTGTGAAAAAAACTTCATACTCCCCCTTTCACCATGCTTGAGTCTTGACAGCACACAACCTGTAATTTCAGAAGACAGAAACGCGGTTTTCCTTTTTCAAACCAACATAAGTTAATCTTGGCGCAAAACTTCTCTTCGAGAATCCAAGATAAAGATTTCAAAATATTTTTCGTATCTTGTGTCGATCAGTCGAAAACAAACAAGAAAGAAAATCTGTTTGGCTTTTATGAAGTTTATACTAAAACACACCAAAAATCTTTTTGAATTTTATTAAATGAGAACTAAAATGCAATACAGAATCAGACTCTATTTTTGGTATTTTGTGAGAGAGATCACGACGCGAGATCATATCAGACATAACGTATCTAGCACATTTCAATTTCGGCCTTAATCAGCATGCAAGCCAAGATAATTGCAAATACAACATTTATGTTTATTTCAGCACGAACCAATCATTTTTTATCGTTTTCAGATATGCTTAGGGTAGTATTATCATGCACTGATAACTCGGCCTCCACTCTATCAGAAATACTGGCAAATCATCATTTTTATCATATAAAATCAACTTTATTAGAGATTTAATCATCCTTGATGAGTCATGCAAAAATAAAGCAGAACCTCAAATACCTAGCAATCAGGTCGGTCTTGTGGACACGCAGAGAAAGCCCAAATATTTGAGAAAATAAGAAAGCAAAACAAGTTGAAGTTGTATAATTCAACAACGATCAGGTCGATACTTCCGTATACGCAGAGAACGTCCGATGAGTTATACGAAACACCAAAAAAAATAAAGCAGAACGTCAAACGAACAACAATCAGGTCGATCTTTCGATACGCAGAGAATGTCCGATCGTTTGACAAAAAAAAAAATCAAACAAGTTTAAATCTTTCAAAATGAAAACATGCATTCATCAGGATATCTCTTTATTCTATTTTTGGAATCATCACACAGCATACATCAAGAAGCAAACAACCAAAGATTATCAGGCAAGCTTTATGTTTATATCTTACTTGCAGATATCAGATTAGTCATGCACATTCACAGATTATGCAAGTACCCACAGCCATTAGACTTAGTCTATCCATGGCAGATAACGTATATGCTGATGTACTATCATTTCTCGCTTCTGTCAAATCAATTTCTCAATTTTTCATTTTTTTTATATTTTCCAATTTCTCCCCCTAAAATTCAAACAAACACTATTTTTTGAATTTTCAAATTGTCTCCCCCTAAAAATATGAACGAAAGAAAATGAAAAACAAAAAGAAAATGATCGATCAACACTTGACACATTTTAAAAAATTATGTTTTTGAAAATCAGTGTTTCAAAATGAAAACAATGCATTTTAACTTAAATCAACCACAAGTATTCCACTGTCAGCAATCTTCCAATCACTAACAGGTCTTCTTGAAATACCTGCACACACTAGAAAATAATAAGTTCGTAAAACCCCGACCCTCATCCCCATTTGTGATAGGTCGTCCAGTGTCTTCAAAAAAATCGGTGTTGGATGTTGAGACAACCTTTGGTCTCCATTCCTGTTTTGGTTTTAAACTTTCTGGTGAACCATTGTCAACTGATGAGTGACAATAAGAACTACTACCCAACTTTTCTGAGTTAAGCTTATGTTTCCATGAAAATTTAGAATTGGGTATTGGCTCACTAAAAATAATGCCATCAGGATCAACATACTTTGTATTTTTGGCATTTAATGATGAATTGTTAGTTGTCGTAGGGCATTTATTTGCATAATGACCCTTCTCACGACAAACATAACACAGATGATGATTAGTTTTAGTGTTTGAAATCGGTTTTCCAAACTGATCAGTCGACCATCCATCATAAACTTTTGAAATCACAGGTTTAATTTGCTTTGGTTTCTGAAATTTTGGAAAACATTTTGGAGAATCATAAAAACCAGAATCATCTCCATAACCAAAGAATTTATCTTGATGATAAAACCTGTTCGATTTAGCAGAATAAAATGAAGCTGAATTTTTACCGCCTTGTGGTGTAGCATCAGATATGCAAGAAGACTCTTCAGAAGAAATCTTTTCATCTGCACATGGTGGAGATACTTTCTTCTTCCAAAACTGAGGCTTCTTCTCTGTAGACACCTTCTGTTTCTTTTTCTGCTCATCTTTCAACGTCTTTTTGTTGGAATCATTAATCAGAATTTCTTTTCCTTCATATCCCAAACCACCATTCTTCTGCTTAGGATGTTCTTTCAAAGAATGCCCATGTGAAGCTAGACGAGAAAATTCATCTTTGATAGCTTTAACACCAACATCCTTATTTAGTAAAGATTTGTCAATCACAATATCAGAAAATTCGGGAATCTTCACATGACCTGGATTTCCTTCAAAAATCTTTTCTTTATCAAGAAATGTAGACTTGGAATCAAAATTCAATCCTTTGCAATAATCAACCTTCTTTATATTCTTCTTAGATTTTGACTTCTTTATTTTTCCAAATTTAACACCATCTCCTTCAGGATAATCTTGTAGCTTCTGAGTTAAATCATCATTAGATGGCTTTTTCAGATCAATCACTTGAGCAGGAACTTCATGATTATAAACATTTTTACTTGGTTTGCCATCTCGTTCCATATGATACAGATAATTCTGAAACACACTTGATGTATTGCAATTCTCAAGTTTTCGTTGAAGAACAAGCATTTCAATCTTTATCTCATAAACCTTTGCATTAGCTTCATGTAACTCCTATTGAGAAGCAATAAATTGCTCAGACAACTCGTTATACTTAAGCTTTTGACTATACATTCTATCACATCCAGCAAGAACTTCTCCAGTAACCTTCTCTAGCTACCTGTTTCTTATAATACGCAACATCTTGTTTCAAAATGTCATTTTGACTTTGAACCTCACCTTTTTCATCACGCAACTTTGTGAGTTCCTCCTGAAGTTGGATTATTCTATCAGCAGCTTCGACAACAATTTTATTAACATTTTCATATTTCTGTTGAAGAGGATAACATTTTGCAAATAAAGCATCAAAATCTTCAACAACTTCCTTTTCATTAGCTTTAGCTTTATTGCATTCTTCAATTAACACTTCTTTTTCTTTCAACCAATCTTCCTTAATTTTAACAAAAGCAGTACACGTTGTACACGAGGAAGATGCACTCTGTTGAATTTTTGCTTCGTAACCATCATGAATTTTATTTTTCCATTCCTCCAATTCTTTTCTCAGAGCACTATTCTCTTTAGATAACTTCGCTTCTTTCTTCTCTAATTCTTCAATTTTACCTTTAAACTTCAACTCTTGATCAACTATTTTCTGAGTAATTGTAGACATATGTTCTTCACACTGTTTCTTTACAAAATCCCATATCAGCTTTGCGTTTCCATAATCTCTGACTTGATTTCTAAGAGTTATAGGCAAAGCTAACCGAACAAGTGCTTTGGCCTTTTCATTTTGATCGTATGATTCCTTTTCTTCAATTGAAAAATTCCATCTCATCTTACACTGACCACCAAAAGTTGTTGGATACTGATATACATTTGAAATCGGTAACCATAACCGTTTATCCAAGTCAACAATATATGCTCTAAAACTTGTTGCCAAACCATGATAATCTTCAAGATTTATCAACTTCGGCACATTCTGACTATGTCTCTCAATAAATGCATCAATTGCATACATTTTG
This sequence comes from Deinandra increscens subsp. villosa, assembly GCA_039602395.1. Lineage (NCBI taxonomy): Eukaryota > Viridiplantae > Streptophyta > Magnoliopsida > Asterales > Asteraceae > Deinandra > Deinandra increscens. The sequence continues at coordinate 55,472,239 of JBCNJP010000017.1, read as the reverse complement.
AAAATTGTGAAATTGGATAACAAAACTTCAAACTCGAAAACGGAGATGTTAGAATTTGATTTTGAAAATCAACTTTGAACGAACAATGTAGAGCTCGTCGAGACGATCGATTTGAGTACTTATGGCTCTCGTAGTGATTTACGATGCAAAAGTTATGACACTTTTACGAAACTGCCAGCGGACCAAATGTACCCAGCGGACCAAATGGTGTCCGCTGAAACTGCCGCGGACCAAATGTACCCAGCGGACCAAATGGTGTCCGCTGAAACTGCCGCGGACCAAATTTGAAGATTGTCTTCCAGACCAGATTTGTTCTTGAGGCGGACCAGAATTTCCAGTGGCGGACCAGACTAAAATCGATGAATTTTTCGAGTTTTTTGATGTTTTGAACTAGAATATGGATCAGGAAAGTGCGAAAACTCACTAGGAACACTCAGAAATCATTTTTTACCTTCGAAACACTCGGAATTAGAAAATTTTGATGAAAAACAATAGAACCCACTTTCTCTCACTAGAAAAATCAAGTTTTGATCAATTCAAACCAGCAGAGCAACCTGGATTTGCTTTGATACCACTTGTAAAACACAGTAACGATCTTACTACTGGATGAACCGATCGATCTAGTGCATGAGAATGTAAATAAGCTTTGTTTTATTGATTTCACAAAGAGAACAATTACAAAGCTTTGGTTTCTCTCTCTAGAACACACTTAAAAACACACACTTAGTGGAGATGATATGACCAGAAGTTATCACATACTAAGCAAGTCATCCTATTTATAGGTGACATTAACTGAGTTGCGTACCACCCTCCATACCATTGGTACGTGCGTACCATTTGGTATGGCGGACCAACTGGTACGCTGCTCCTTGGACTCATATACATGCTCACTTAGATACATTACACGAGACACATTGTAGCATAGGAATATGCTCTAACACCAAGTAGTTAGTCGTTAGCCAACAGCAGACTAGTCAGGTTGTTAAGGTTAAACGACCAGGTCAATTCGTTAGGTCATGTGAGGCTGATCGTTAAATTGACAAGAGGAGGCAGGTCGTTAAATAGAATACTTTCAGATCGTTAAGTATGTTTCACATGCAAGTCGTTAAGGCAAATGTACTCAAGTCGTTAAGACCTTTGTCTGGCAGATCGTTAAGCACAACAAGGGTCAGATCGTTAAGAGTATTTCAGCCTTATCGTTAAGTGCAACTTAAGCATGAAAATATTCTAAGTGTCGAACAACCAAAGAAACAAACAATCACAAGATCAACACAAAAGTAAATCAAGCTGAACCAACATATGATAACAAGTAAACATACAAAGTAAGGATTCAAAGTTCAACATTAACTAAGTTATTACAAACCAAAATGTTCAAATACATAAGTAGCAAAATATATGTTGGTTCTGCCGCTTCACCTGTAATCTTGTTCTTGGGTTCGTGTATTCGTGTTATCACCAACCTCCAGGTTCCAACACCCATCATAACCACATATCACAATATCTTCTCTGACTCAGTCAGTGAAGATGATGTAACAACAAGTGGAGACTCTAGAAGTCAAGGAAACTTGGAAACGACCAACACTGATGTGTTTAGTACCAGCTCACATGAGACATCCTCACAAAGGCAAACGAAAAATTTGTCTCAGGATTCTCTAAAAACACACGAGGTAAATCTAATTTTGGACCAACCAATGAATGTGGAAGACCTGTACACACTCAGCATATCTGCGTTAACAGGCACTGGTGAAATTCTCAAAGAGAGATCAATCAGTCCAAAGAAAGACATGTGTTACCTTCTAGTGTATTACCCCCTGAAGCTGCATCAAAATCTGACTTCGAGAATTTTTCCAAATCTCTCTCTGATTTGCTCAATGACTTCATGAATGAACAAAAACAACAAAGTACAGAACTACATCAGAATTTCTACCGTAGTTCTGTACAAATAGAAGAATTGTCAAAATAGACAGAAAATAACAGTCAGAAAATAGGTGAACTACAAGAAGAGTTGAAATCAATGAAGAAAAACAGCAAGCAACAATTCAATTAGATCTCTGACCAGCTGAGAGCTTTGCAAGAAAAGGAGTGGCAACTAAAAGGAGGAAAACAAGAATCACTACAAAATCAGATCAAGGAACTGAATAAAATGCCTAAAAAGGCACTAAATTCTATGAAGCAAAAGGAGAAGAGTTGCTGAATAAGATCAAAGGAGAATTTAGTCTTCTACACAAGGAAATACAAGAAGAAAACTCAAATCTGATAAAGATAAATTCAGATCAGATACTCCTAGAGGAAAGAACGAAAAATCAATCCAAATAAGTAACAGAAGCCAATCCACTTAAGAAGGCTTCAGAAAAGGAGACCACAACCCCTCCGGTCATCAATCTTGATGATTCCCCTCCTAGCTCAAAGCGAAAGACAACTGATGAACTCGAGTCCTCTACCAAAAGAAAGAAACACGATCAATGCAAGCCCAGTCTAGATCTTGATCACTCGATGCGACCACCACCACCAAGACAACCTACACAGAAGTCCAATCGGCCTGTGGTTCCACCCTCATCAGGTACCTCTATCAAAACTCAAACTATAGGTACCCCAAAATCCACCAAGGAATCTGAAACAGGCAAGGAGAAAGCCAAAAATCTAGGGGGAGACCTCAATGCTCCTGAGGTCTCAATAGCCTCTCAATATTTATTTGAAGATAACCACGAAAGTTAAAAAGATTGAGGAGGAACTATGGCATGAAAAGAGGAGGTGTGAAGACATATTCCTTCAAGAAATAGAACAACTTCCTCAAATGAGTCCAATGAGCAAACAGATTTTTGAGGAGAAAATCAACAACTTGCCATTTGAAAGAAGCTGGATGCACTCGGATGCCACCATCCTGCAGCTTGACAAGATCAAACAAAGACAACAAAAGGGAAATCCTTTCATTCAATACTTCAACTCCTACCAAAATCACTACCACTGCAAACAGTCGTCAACCATATACATTCACTGATGCAAATCTTGACCAACTTAGTGAAATGTACATCTTGTCCCTCATCAAAAGCTGTATGACAAATGGTTCAACAAGCCTCAGGAACAGAAGAGCAATACATCGACTTAGGGAGGTAGGAAATAAGATATTCAACAAGTTTGCTCTGATTGACTATGAGATGGCTATGCACACTTGTCTGAAGAAACTTGCCATCCAGACTGAAAAAGAAGACATTCTCTCTGGATTAAAGTGGAAAGGATCCAAACTAATTCCATGCACTGGAGAAATATGGACCTGCTTCGGAAATCACAATAAAAATAGAAGGTTCTTTAGAATCAGCATGTGTCATGCCTACTCAGATGCATCTCTATGATTCATCTCATTCCTACTAAACGAAAACAGAGAAACTGAACTTGAGACTACAAGAAGAAGGGAACTTATGATCAAAACAATAGAAGATCTCAAACAACACTGAATGCTTCAAAAGGAACTGCATAGAGCCTGCTGGAGTCCTCTTCCCAATAAATTCTTTGTGAAAGAAGACTATGTAACCAGAATTCTCTCCTAAGAAAAATGTAATCATAGCTCCATGCACACCGTTGATCTTTCAAATTTGCATTTTATGTTACTTTCTCTTTTTGTTTATTTTCTTCAAATACTTAGGGGGAGATTGTTAGAACACAATGTAAATGTAACACAAAACAGTCAAGTATTAGAAGAAAAGACAAGATATATCCTTAAAAGAGAAGTCTATATGAATTACAGATTTCTGCATGATTTCTGTACTCATATAGAACTACTCCGGAAATTCCGAAGTAGTTCTGTACAGACTAAATTCTACAGAAATCCTCATTTCTGTAGAAGGCTTCTAATGGGAAGCATCAAAAGTCTTCAAAGAAGAGTCCTGAAAGAGTTCTGGACTATCAGAAGATAAAGATTACGAGAAGAACAAATTATGCATTTGTGTGAAGAACCAGCAAACTGAATACCAACTTGGCATTAATCACGAAAGCAGTTGAAGACAGTTGAAAAAGAGATAAATTGAATCCCTTTAATTTATCTTTATATACTCTGACACAGTCCAAATTTAACCGTCCTCAACCACCTTATCCAAAGCAACTTGCTACATCTTCCTATAAATAGCAAGCTGACTTCACCAAACAAGGCAAGACTTAAAGCATACAATTCAATATCTTCTCAAAGCAATTACAACATCATTCCCATAGAGAAGTTATTTTTGTTGATACATAGTTATACTATAAACTCGTGTAAACCATTATTTACATTTGACATATACAGAATAAACCTTTTATGAATTGTTGTCTTCCAAATTGATTTACTTTCCGCAACTTGTTTATCTTGTTTAAATCAAATTGTGCCAACATACTTAAAGAGCCCCTCAAGGGACCCAACACAAATCATGACATTCAATTCATGCTTTCATTATCAATGTTTTCATTATCACATGTTATCAATTTTTTCATTATCACACGTGTTAGAGCATATTCCTATGCTACAATGTGTATCGTGTTTTGTATCTAGACTAGAGCAAGTTTGTGAGTCAAATAGTCATCATACCATTGGGGTCGTACCATATGGTACAAGCGTACCAACTGGTACGTGGGTTGGTATGCTGCACTTAATGGTAAGTATAAATAGTTCGTGTTAGAGAGAGTTCATTAGTTCTGGCATTTCTCTATCTATTAATTGTGTATTCTGAGTGTGTTTCTCTCTCTAGAACTTGTAATCTCTAAGTGAATAAATAAATCAAAGCTTTATTTACTCTCGTTGTTATCAATTTACCGAATCATGCAGTAGTAAGGTCCTTTCCGTGGTTTTACAAGTGGTATCAGAGCAATCCAGGTTGCTTTACTACTGTGATTTGGTTATTTTCAAAATTCTAGTGAGAGAAAGTTTGGGTTTGAGTCATTTTTTCATCAATTTCTTCCTATTCTGAGTGATTCCGAGGTCAAAAATGATTTCTGAACGTTCCTAGAGTGTTTTCGCATTTAACTAATCCATATTCCAGTACCAGAAGTCAAAATTTCGAAAAATCAGTCAATTTCAGTCTGGTACGCTGCTCGTACGCCTAATGATTAAGATGGTACGCTGGATGAACACACTGGTACGCTAGGAAATCTTCATAGATTTCTGGTACGCTGGTTGTTGGTACTCTAGGCAATCTTCATCGTTGGAACGCAACGGTTATTTCTGGTACGCAGGTAGTTACGCTTTACCAAATTGGTACGCTGCTTGATCTGGTACGCTGAGATTCTGGTCAGGATTTTGGTACGTTGGAGATTTGGTCCGCTGGTGGTATGTTGCACTCTGTTGGTACGGAAGTCGATAATTTGGTACGCTGAGACTAGTTTTGGTACGCTGGCAGAATAGTTATGTTCACGAAAACTGACGTACTTGAGTTCTGTTAAGAGTTATGGGAGCTAATACCAGCCAAAACGTTCGTCTAGACGAGATCTATACTTTTACTGCCAAACGGCTAGTACCCTCTGGTTTGACCCCCAAAATCCACTTGGAAGATCTTTGTTTTTAAGTTCGAAGTTTTAACGTTTGATTTTAAATTTCAAAATGAGTGATTTTCACGCATTGTCAGCTATTCAACCTTCAATGCAAAATTTGTTGAACTATGATAATGAAACTGGAACAAATCAGAAAGTTCCTAAATTGTTAAGATTGGAAGATTATTACAACTGGAAGAAAGGGTTTGAATCATACATCAGTGCTCTTGATATTGATTTATGGATACCCAATGAGCAAGGGTATAAACATCCTATGAAAAATGGAGAACCGATCATTCGAAATGATCTTGATGAAGATGAAAGGAAAGTTTATGCACGAGAAAAGAAAACATATGGAAATCTCACAATGGCATTACCGAGAGATCTTTTGTATCAATTTAAGAATTGCACAACATCTAAAACCTTGTGGGATGCATTAAAAGATAGGTGTGCAGGAGAGGATCAATATCAGAAAAGTCGAAAGAAAGTTTTGTTAAAAGATTTGATAACTTTCAACATTGTGAAAAAGAAAGTATTTCAGACTTAGTTTATAGGTTTTCACATCTGGTTAGTGAACTTGGGGAACTAAAAGTTACTAAAGATGATGATGATTTGAAAGAAAAGTTTTTGGAGGCATTACCAAATAGCTGAGAAAACTATGTTATGTTATTGTGTAACATCCCAAAATCCAATTTGAATATTTTATTCGGAATACTCGGTGGTCACATCATTAAATCTTCCATTTAATTGGTAGATTTAAAAGATTCGGATGTTTTACTTATATTATGAGCTAAAATTATAAGTCGAGTCGAATGAGTTATCTTCCAAGTTAACTTTGGGGGTTAATATAGTCAAAGTTGAGTAGATAAATGAAACTTTGACCCAAAATAAATAACACATAAAATGGAGGGGTTCATGTTGACTAATGTCCAATGATGTTTTGTCAGGACCAGATTTGAGCAACATGTTCTCATATGATTCATCACACAAGTGCGGAAATCATGTGTGATGGTCGATTCTGGATGAATCTGCATCAATGCTCACCCATTGATGATTCCTAAAGCTCAAGAACACACACTAACACCAAGAACACACACACAAATGCTCTCTTGAAGAATAATCCAGGAGTGCCGTCCCTCAATAGGGTTTTTCTCAACTATATATACTACAAGAGAGCATAGGACAAAAAGAATGTTTAACACACACAATCATTACCTAGAATTCAGCAAAATATTCCATCATCACAGACAAGTTCGCTAAGCACTAGAGAAGTTTGCTAAGCATAAACAAGTTCGCTAACAAGTCCGCTAAGCATTAACAAGTTCGCTAACAAGTCCTCTAAGCATTAACAAGTTAGCTAACAAGTCCGCTAAGCATTAACAAGTTCGCTAACCGCTAAGTATAGACAAGTTCGCTAACAAGTTCACTAAGAGAAAAACAAGTTCGCTAAGATTAGGAACAAGTCTGCTAAGTAAACAAGTCCGCTAGGAACAAATCAAGTACGCTAAGACAAACATTGAACAAATACGCTAAGTGTTAAACAAGTCCGCTAAGTTCAATTAATCAGAAGTCCGCTAAGAAGAAAAACAAGTACGCTAGATTCATAATCAAAATATTTCTAAGTACAAATTCAAAGTCAATTACAAAACAAAGTATCAGATCTAGATAGGACATCAAAAGGTCTTCACCGGCAATATTCAACGGTGAATAGTTTGTGTTGCCAACAAAATAGGTTCCAACAATTTCCACCTTGTTGGCAATGCAAACCTTTGAACTTAAGCAACTTGACCGAGCAGCTTGAGCAGGAATTTCCAGTTCTCTCTTGCGGCTTCTTTGTCAGAAAGTACTTTAATTCCCATATCTTACAGCCTCTAGAGATCTTTCTAGACAAGCTTTTTCAGGTCATTAAAGTTGTTCAGCTCGACCAATCTTCTTGCCTTATCAAGGATGACACTCGATCCATGCTCTTCTATCAACCAGCAGTTTGCTGTCCTTAGGAGTTCTGCGTTAATTGTGAGTTTACCCATACTTGCAAGACTTGTACACCACCAATTTAAGAACATTAAAAAGTAGTTGGCGTCATAGCATTCATAGGGTCTCAGTTGAACAGGGATGGTCCGCATCTTCTCATAGTACATCAGCTTCAAATAGGATCTTGAGAGCAGTCTGAGTTCTATCACTGCAAAGATTCTGATTGACTCAGCACCGACTCTTTCAATCACTAATTCATGTGTCTTTCCTTTGTAGTACCAGCTGATTATTGGAGCATTTTTCTAATTCCCCGGGATAGTCTTTACTTTCACCTCCTTCCCAATATCCTTGAACATTCCGCGATGAGGGGCACAGAGACGTCTTTTCTCTTCAGCTATCTGAGCTTTTCTCTCTTATTCAGGATTCTGATTGAACTTCTTGTCCTCATAAGCACATTTGATTAAAACAGCAGCTCGTTTACCCTTTTTATGGTTAGAGTGATTTACCAAATCCAGGTACTTCAGCTATTTGAGCTCCCAAGAGAACAAGCTGAGAAGAGCTTTGAAATCTTCGAAGATTTGAACATATCCGTTCCGCCTTTTTACCAGGAATGCATCAAAGGCCTCATCATACTTCCATCCTAATACTTTCATCCCATGATTGACCTTTGGGTTGCTTGGCATTTTCCTTAGATTTTTGGCAGCAAATTGTTGCATAGCCTTTAAGTTTGGTGCCATCTTTTCCCATTGATCATAGATGGGAGGATTGTCTTTCCTTTTGAGTGCCTCAGCCCGTTCTTGCTCTCTGAGTCTGATCTGTTCAAGCTTTGCCAGACGTTCTGTCTTTCGATACTCTTCCACAAACTCTCGTAAACCTTTAAGTTTTTTTTTTCTGTTGTAAGCCTTCTTATCAATATTCTTGAATCTACAATAGTTGCGGAGTACCTCAAAAGTCATCCTGATGGTAGTGGCTTTGATATATTCTTCAGAATTAGGAGCTTCATCAAACGAGTTCTCAGGTGGAGGAAGATATGTGTTGCCTATGTCAAGAATAAGATTTGAAAGATGATCTCGGATAGGAAGGAATTCAAGGGTTTTGGTGGTGTCAGCAAAGATATCTACTAAGGGATCAGTTTTAGCTTCAACATTTTGACTTCGTGGAAGGTGGGAATTCAACCTTTCTTCATCAGTATACAGCTTGGTCAACTCAATGTCTATAAGACTCATCAGATATTCTAAGGAGAAGTTGTCTCTCATTAGAGTTCTAACCATGTGAGCTATTTCAGAGGTGTCTTCCTCATCCACATCGGTGCCCTGCAAATTTGTGACTATGCGGATCCTTGGTTCATTTGTTCTTGTTGATGCTGAACGTTCAGGTAAAGTACTCGAGCCCTTTCCATATACAACAGTGGGAGGATGGCCTGATTCATATCTTTTAAGTGCTTCGGCCTTCTCCTCAAGTAGCGGTTTTGTTTACTGTGTGTATCTTCAATAAGCGCTCGACGAGACCTCTCTTTCTCAGCTTCCCTTTTCAGATGCTCCTCTGCAATCTATTCCGGAGTCAATATTCTCTTTCCCTTATCCTTATCAGAAGGACCGGGTTGCTCTGTGACAGTAGGCTCTGGAGCTGCCGATTCCTTGGGATCATCTTCCTCCTTATCAGAGTTAGAGGAGAAGTGTATGAAATAAGCTTCAAAGATTGACTTTTAGTTTCTTGATCAGCACTTGTCTCAAGATTGATGATTTCAGCATCAGTTGGAATAGGACCTGAAACATATGGGTTGATATCCAAGGCAAGAGTTTCTGCAGTAGACATGACGGTCGAAAGAGGCACACTCACATACTCATCGTCTACTTCCATATTTACTTGGATTGGAGTAGGACAAGGAGGTTTCTCTTGTTCATCATCCTCACTATCGATCGTATCCAAGTCGATGTAGTTCAGAGGATTGGCTTCGTTCATGAGCACGTTCATTCTTTGACTTAGCTCATTCATGTCGCTTTTGTCTCCAAAGTCTACAAAGTACGTATGTTCTTCATAAGCTGCTTCATTACCATCCTCAAGTGTCTCAATGAGAATACCGTATGAGTTTCTTCTTGAGTATAGATTCTCGACATAGTATTCCCTGAAATTGGACATCTCAAACTCCAAGAAGGCTGGGTCGATGTAAATATGACGGACACCTTCGGTCACGGGAACCATGGCAGAGGAGGTAGAGATATCATCATGAACAGTGGGAATGATCGAAAGTTGAAGAGATATGTCATGTTCAGCTTCATACTCAGAACTTGTTGAACCCTCAGTAGCAAGAACCTTGGATGCCTGTGCAAACCTTGGAAGTTTTAGGTTTTCAGGCACAGGTGCAAGCCTTTTGATCGAGTCCAGAGTCTCATCAACTGGTTCATCATGAAGGAGGTTTTCGACAAATATAGGAGGTTTTGGCAATCTGGGATCAAAAACCAATTGACTTTAAGTTTAAATAGCATACTGTGAGGTTTTGAGATCCTAGTTTGTTAAGTTAGTTCAGGGAAAGTCACATTGTGACTTGGTTCCACCCAAACTTGTGAACTCCTTGATCTGATGTCTTATGATTAGGACAAGGAACAACTAAGTTAAAATCAGCACTTTTAGGTGTAGGACAAGTAAGTTAGGATATAACAGGTCTATCCTATCTAAAATGCCAATTTTATGCATGTAATGAGTGTAACACTAACTTGTCAGACCACCAGAGCAATCCTAGTATGTCAGAAATTCAAATACTGATCTATAGTTATGATGAATTAACTCAAAGTCCTCTAAGCAGAAGAACAAGTCCGCTAGAACTCATTAAGTTCGCTAAAGAGAGAACAAATACGCTAGAAACTAAAACAAGTTCACTAAGCAGGGAAACAAGTTCGCTAGGAACAAAACAAGTCCGCTAAGCAGGCATGAAGTACGCTAAGGACTCAATCAAGTCCGCTAACACCAACAGGATCTCATATGCAGATTCACAACACTTAGAGTTGACTACAAAGTGTTTAAATCATATATTAACATCAATAAGGATTGTCTAGAAGCAACAGAGTCAAATTAACAGCAATAAACATGCAAGAGGTCCTAATGGGTCAAGTGTTCCAATTTGATCATTTAAAGGACAAAGGTGACAATTTATGCTTTAATAGATGAGATGATGTCTTTACAAATCAATTTCAATCCTAACATACAAATATAAGCACATATGGATTAAACAAAACACAACCAAGTCACCAAATTCTCATTCAAGCAAAGATAGTTACCTAAGTCTCATAAAAACAATTCAATGCCAAATTTGACTTATTAAAGTCAACATGACCAAATAAGTGTTCAATCAGGGCTTAAATACCTAAGATAGTTCTTATGAACCTTAGAGGTGTCATAGATCACATCCTTTGTAGATATGCTCTCAATAAATCACAAAGATGGTCAAATTAACTTAGATACGTCATGATAGCCAATTAAATCTAACTTTGTGTTAAATGGGTCCAAGATCCTTTTACCTGAGTTATTGACTAGTTTCAGACCCATGTGGATCATTAACCAGACTAAACCACCAGTGCTAGGCTCAATTGGATGTCTACTTACACAAAGAAAGACTTATATACACATAAGAATGAAACAAGGTGATGCACTACCTGATTAATAACATGAATGCTTGTATTGAGAAACACATACCTTTGTGAAGATCTATGGGTGACTAAGATCTAATCGAAGATGCAATGAGTTCTCAATTGACTCAGTAAGAATAATCTGCTGGGATCAAGCAATTTATGTTAGACATCAAGTAGGCTTCAAATAACCAAATTTAAGTAAAAATTTGCCCCTGTGTAGCCAAGTTTGAGTCTTAACCCAAATTGCCATTTGATAGAACAACATACCTTTTTGATGATCTACAATTTTCTAAGATCAATAGAAAAAGATGCAATGCTCTTGATCAATCTCTCAACTGGAAGAAATTCTGTTATGGGATCAGAATGTTGGGTTTTAAGAACTTTATCAAAGCCATTTTAACTCCTTAAAATGTAGAAACGCAGCGGAAAAATCAAAAGAATAGTTTGATTAGTTGATGTTAAAACCGATTTTAACACTTGATTATAAAACCCAAAACCAAGGATCCAAATATGTATGCATGCTATCAAAATTAAAACCAACCATAGGGGGTTTTAGATATACCTTCTTCCAAGCTCAAGATTG
>JBCNJP010000017.1:55438306-55460066 GCA_039602395.1 Deinandra increscens subsp. villosa | reverse complement strand
CCTCCGACTCCTCACCTACATCTGCTCCTCTGCCTCAATCGCACGTCGGGAGGTAGGATTCGGTTGTTTTATTTAAGTTTTCCTTTAACAGTGATTTTTGCATCTATAGTCCTGATCATGGATGCTTCGGATTCTGTTTTCTCTTGAGAGAGTTCTCTCTATCGCCTGATTAAAGGTACGCATCGCAATTTTAGGTTGTGACCTAATTTTTTATTCGATCTTAATTTTATAGATTTCTTGAAGGTAGCAGCTCGTACGGCCATCAATTTCTGGAAATCGGGATGGATTTCTTCAGTTTTGGTCTTATCTCTTGACGATATGAAAACCCTAGATCCAGAGCTCGTAAGTTTGGCCCTGGACCCTCTCGCCGTTTGCCCAAACTGGTAATTTTTTCTTGTTTCTTTTCCCTCGGTGTTCTTACAAACTATGGTTGTCTGAATTATTAGTGTTTCAAAGCAGAGACGATTGCAGTTTCATAATTGAAGTTCATTTACTAACTATTGTTGTTGATCAAGACAAAACTATGGAGGGTCAAACAAAAAACGACTCTGTAGGTATATGGCACGGCTGCTAATTTCAGGTGTCTCTTTTACTCTTTCGTATTCGCACCATTTGGATTGCTGATTAAATCTTCGATCCATCATTTGGATTTCTGATTAAATATTCAATTGATTGTAGTGTTTGTAGGTAGATTTTCAATAGTTTTGTTATACATCTGGTTTCTGCTGGTGCTAAATTATTCCATGTGTTATTCGGTCATGCAGCAACATATCAGTAACTATACCATAACTTTTTAGATGATATTAACTAAATTTAAAGTAGCATGAGTTGAATTTAAATACAGTTAATTCTTGGCATACACATATGAACACCATTTATTAATTTCTAATCTAATAGACTTGAACACATGATTCCTTTTGCTACAGGTGCACCTTTTTCCTTTTGCTACAGGTGCACCATTTATTAATTTCTAATCTAATAGACTTGAACTCTGTTCTATATTGATTTTGGGTCAGTTTGTTTCCAGATCTTGCTTATAATTCTCCTGGTATGTTTACCTTTATGTGTTATTTTGATTAACTTTTTTCTGATCCATGCAAGAAATATTTGGTTAAAAGTAAAAGTTTCTATGCACATAAGTCATTAACAACTATATGAGATTTATAAATTATTATGCTATGGAATTAATGTCATTAGATTTCCTTTTCACAAATCTCCTATAAAGCACATGTCTCTTTGTAGTGGAATAGTTTGTATTTTAAAGCTAGATTTAATATTTCTTAAAGAGCGTTAGCATGCTAGACTTAGAGCATGATTTGGGTTGTAAAGTTCACATTTTATATTTAACCGTTATTCACAGCTTTATACCTTTCCTTAACATGTTTTTTTTTTGGATCTTAACATATTTCATGATTCATTATTTAAAATTTTTGTATGCAGCCTGCAGCGATGTTCAAGGTCATGAAAGAGAAAATAAAGGTGTCTCATGGATCCAAAAAAGTCGTTTGGGTCTAACTATTTGTTCTGGCTTATGAACCTGATTGATGGCTTCTGGTTTGCGGATCATGCTCATGGATACAAAGCTTAACAAGCTGCAACAGGGTGCTGTTAATTTTGCTTTGATGATGTCCCAAATGGAGGGAGGCTGTCCAGTTGATTATAACACAATTACAGGTCTTTTTCTTGACGTATTTAAACCATACATACACTTTTTTTTTTGCGTAAAGAACCCTAAATACACATCTCAATTTGCTTGTTCTATCATATTTTTTTACACTTGCAGTTATATTGATCCTTTAATTTAAACTGATTTGAAATGCCATTTTTTTTCATTCCATCTTTTCAGAGGAACTTAATACGTGAGGCCACTACTTTCGTCTTAGATGTCCTTAAACCCTGCTTGTACATGTTCAATTAGATATCCTTTAGTACATGTACCTTTGTTGCTTAAGGCTGAGGTTGTTGTCAATGTCAAATTTGCATAAGAAGGCATCATTTTCACTGGCTTTACTATATATAACAGTAGCATCCTTACTAGTTGAAATGTTTTACACAAGACCATAATAAATCTGCTAAAAATATCTTTACATAAGAACATAGTTGAACTATTAGGGACCAGTTTGTGCTTTTAGGGATTAGTTGAAACTGTCTTTGTTTTAGGGTAATAGGTTTCAAACGATGCATTAATCATAGTTTCATAGTTGTGTCACAAACACTCGAATTCAGTTTTGAACAATGATTTTGACTTGGTGCAGGCTATTGGACCTTTTAGCTTCAAGGTGGATACCGGAGTATAGTTTCAGCGCTTGTCGTTATGAGGTGGATGGTTTTATATATATTTCCTTTTCTTCTTTAAAAGATGGATTGATATGTGTATATCAAGGAAGATATAAAAGTTTTAGTTGTATGAAACATATTGGTTTGCTATATATATGAAATGCATTATTTTGCTATAAGTGTATTTTTATCGTTTTATCAGGTTAATTTTCATTTAATGTAGAAATTAGTGATTTTAGTAAAAAATATTTTTTTTTAATTTTCTTTTACATTCTTGACGCGCAAAAATGCGTGTCATCTCTATTTATGAAGGGGGCTTCCTTGACGCCCATTTTATGACGCGCAATGCGCGTCATAAAATGCGTGTCATCGTTCGCGCGTCATAAACGGGATGACGCGCATTTTGCGCGTCAAGAGGATTCTTGACCATGCCTTCCTTGACGCTTTTTTGCGCGTCATCTGGGCCCTTTCTTGACGCGCAAAAAGCGTCAAGAAAGGCCATTTTTGTAGTAGTGATAGATACTTGTGCTCCTCATTGGGTATAAATAGGAATTCTTAGGAAACCCTAAACAAGCCTTGAGAGAACCTCCTGAGGAGCATTGTGTGTTTTTGTGTGTGTTCTTGGTGTTTTTCTTGAGTTTCAGAGGCGAATGGAGAGGCAATGTTGCTGATCCAACCAAGAGTGATCATCAACACGTGATTTCCGCACTCGTGTGATGAATCAAATGATGATCTTTGGCTAAGAAATCGGTCCTGACAATGGGAATGTCAAGGTGGGGTGAGTTGGTTATTCGGGTTTGAAATTTGTTGGCTTTGGTGAGGTATTTCTAAAGGACTGGGTTGTTATATTCTATCTTAACTGTCATACCCCATGGAAAACTACAAATATCTATGTGTGTACCTAATATGTAGATACCTTTGATGTGATAAATTTCTGTTATATGGATTTCTTCATTTTCCTCAATCCTCACTTTCTCTTTGATAATTTGGGCTAGAAATATGATGTAGGGCACAAATTCTGACCTCTTGCCTTTTGATTTTTCTTTGACTCTCTTCTCCATATCTCTCCAGATCAGAAGGGCCATGTCATTCTCTTCATTAAAGCATAGACTGTATAGGATGATGAGAGTGTTTTTGTTGATCTGATCCATGGAGCCCTTCTTGGATGTCATGGTGTGGTTGAGTAAATCAATTGTGAATCACCAAGCGGGTTTTAGCTGACTACTCTGAGGTTTGAGATTAGACAATATTCTGCAAAGTTTCCTCCGGTGATTTCAGCAATCAGTTTTTTCAGGGCTGGATCTTCTGGGTTTGGAGAGAAGGATGTGAAGTTTTTCGGAAGTGGGAAGATTTTTCTTAGGTCAGATAGTTGGAGTGTGATGTATGTGTCTGTATTCACTTTTCCTTTCATGTTTCCATCTACCATTTTGACAGATGCCTAAAAGTTCAGGAAGGCAGATTTTGGGTACGGTTAGTTGACGGTTAAGGCTGTGGCAAGTTGAGATGAATTTTTTAGAGCTTCTATGATCAAGTGGAGGTTTGATGAGTATGCAGATGGGTTTAGAACGCACGGTTGGTTAAGGGTGTCTAGGGTGAAATTGCATCTGGGTGGTGAGTCAGAGGATGAGGAATCTAGGTTTAGGGTTTGAGTAGAGGGGTTTCGAGTGATTTTTCCTTTGGACCAGGTGTTCATCACAAGGGTTGCAGATGAGGATGCCATTTATGGGTAATCATGTTTGTGATGTGAACAGTGGGATTTGGATGAGAGGGACGATATCCTTTTGTAGGTATCTCCTGATGCCGTTCCGTTTTTCAAGGTTTTACTATAACGACAATAACTAATTCGAACGGACGCTTTTATTCTGAATGGTAATAAAAATTACCATTGGAATAGTTAGCGAATTAAAGATAGTATTTATCAGAGCCAATTTTTCATTCATTGCTTAGATATTTTGGATAATTTAGATATTTGAGGAGACTTTCTGCAATATTTCTAATCAAGAGAATGAGAATTTATTTAACCAAGAAATTTATACAGAGAGTTTAAGGCAAGTACAGATGTCTGTACACGTGAATCTATTCTGGTGTCTGTTGTGAGCAGGAGTTTTGAAGGCTTTGAATCTTGCTTCCATTTGGAGAGAGAGATATAGATGCAGAGAAGTTTGCCTTCCTGTGGTTGTAATAAAATATCCATTGGAGTCTGGAAGTCCGAAAATGGATAGTCCACCAGGAGATATTCCCTTTTGAGACACCACTTTTCTTTTTTGGATTCCTCTTAGTATTGTTTCCTAGTTTAAGGCTTGGAGGATTAATTTTGTGTAAAACCTGGGGTAAAGAATGAATCTTTCATTTAAGGGTCTATTGAGATTGTTTTGCATGTGTCTCATGAGGTACAGAAAGAAATTCATGTTGTGACCTTGAATGAGAGCATGCATAAAACATTGAGTGTCCTCATCTGAAAGGTGATGATCATAATATTTTGATGAGAAACAAATTTGAATCTTAGAGAAAAAGTATTGCCATAGATGTGGAAGATGAACTCTGTCAGCTTTTCCTTCATATAGGTTTACTTTGTATCCCATATCAAGAAGAGTTTTGGTCACAGCATCTTGATCGAAGTGACTGGGAGCAGATGGACTGTCTTTGATTTGAAGTGCTTTTCTGATCAGATGTTGATTAAAGACAAACAATACTCAACAGACGGATGTTCTTATCAATGCATTGTCTCCATACTTAACGATGAGAACGACATTCCTCCAGAATTCTTGAAGTAGAGAGTAGTTGATGGGAATATCAAGAGTTAGTGCATATCCTATTGGATAATTTTTTAAGGAATTTCATCTTTGGTTGATAGGACCAAAATCTGTTCCAACAGGGTGAATAAAGCATGAGATTGTGAAGGTGAGGACCAGGCAATGTTGTATTTTCATGTAATGGTGGAGAGAGTTCTATGAAAGACATTGTTGAGTTTATCCCTTTTGATAAGGTGTTTCAAAGATTATTGAGGAAGAGGGATGTTGTTTGTGAATTTTACTTTTGTGCTCCTTTTAAAGACATGGTGAGATGATGAAGTGAACAGAGGAGAGGTCAGAGGGATTTGACAGCCTATATTTATAAGTCATTATTGATGTTTTGATTCTAGAAATTTATGCCTTTTGTTTAAGAAGTCAACTTTTTAGATAAGTTCTTTGGGAGTACAAGAAAAAAATGACAGGTAGTTATTGAACTGGCTCCCTCCTCCTCCTTTTTTTTAATTTGCAGTCATGTTTAACATCCCCAACTTGCTTAATAGAAATGAGAATCTCTTTTCATCTAAAGGTTTAGTGAAGATATTTATAAGCTGGAGTTCAGTTGGAACAAAGTACATTTCAATGTGTCCTTTTTCAACATGATCTTTGAAAAAAGTGATACCTGACGTCGATGTGTTTTGTCCTTGAGTGATGAACAGGATTGGATGTGATGGCAATCGCACTTTTTTAATCACATAAAATTGGTATTTTGGAGAGATTTATCTCATAGTCTTTAAGTTGGGTCGCATCCATATTACTTGAGAGCAACAGTTGGCAGCAGCAACATATTCAGCTTGATCAGCGGTTGAAGTTGATACACAGTTTTGCTTCTTGGATGTCCAGCATACTAACTTACCTCCTAGCATCTGACAGCTTCCTGATGTGCTCTTTCTGTCTAGTCTACAACCTGCATGATCAGCATCTGAGTAGGTTGTTAGGGAAAAATCAGTTTCTTTGGGATACCAGAGACCTAGGTCAACTGACCCTTTTAGCTATCCAAAGACTATTTTGACAGCTAATAAGTGAGACTCCTTGGGTTTACATTGATATCTGGCAAGGAAACATGTGGAGAACATGATATCAGGCCTACTTGCTGTAAGATGCAGAAGTGAGCCTATCATTCCTCTATATGTGTGTTCATCAACATTTTTACCATCTTTGTCAGCATCAATTTTCACGTTTGTGGCCATCGGTGTTTTTAAAGAGGAGCAGTTTGAGAGAGAGTACTTAATGAGGAGATTTTTTATGTATTTTGCTTGATTTATAAAAATTCCTTCTGGAGTTTAATTTGAATTCCCAGAAAATAGTTTAGTTCTCCCATCATGCTCATTTCAAAGTTTGTTGTCATAAGTTCCTGAAATTCTTTACAAAACAATGGATACGTGGATCTAAAGATGACATCATCTACATAGATTTGTACAACCAAAAGATGACATTTTCTTTCTTTTAAGAATAATGTGGTGTCAATGGACCCCCTTTTAAAGTTGGTAGACAAAAGAAACTCAGAGAAGGTGTCATACCATGCTCTAGGTGCTTGTTTTAGACCGTATAGGGCTCTTTTGAGTTTACAAACGTGATTTGGAAATTTTTCATTTTCAAATCCGGGTGGTTGTTCAATGTAAACTTCTTGATCAATTTTTCCATTTAAGAAGGCACATTGAACATCCATTTGATAGACTTTGAAACCTTTGAACGCTGCAAAGGCCAGAAATATCCTGACAGCCTCAAGTCTTGCGACTGGAGCAAAGGTTTTATCGTAGTCTAATCCCTCTTATTGATAATATCCTTTTGCTACAAGCTTATCTTTGTTTCTAATTATGGTACCTTCTTTGTCAGCTTTATTTCAAAAAACCCAATTAGTTCCTATCACAGATTTGTTGTTAGGTCTTAGAACTAAATTCCACACATTATGTCTTTCAATTTGTCCTAGCTCTTGTTGCAAGGCTAGGATCCAGTGGGGATCCTGAAGGGCTTCTTCATAATTTTTTGGTTTTATTATGCTGAGGAATCCAGCATAGAGACACTAATTGGCTGAGGCTGCTCTGGTTTGGACACTTTTGTTTTGATCATCAATGATTAAATTTATGGGATGATCTTTTGTCCATTTTGTGGCTGGAGGAAGAGTGGCTAATTCTTCACTCCCAAGCATTAGGTCGGTTGTGTCAATGTCTTGACACTCCCCCTCAACTGATGGACAGTCAGCTGAGTGCGAGATCTCATTTACAGAATCATTTAGGAGCTCCGGAGTAGAGTTCTATTATGTTTCTGTAATTGCAATTTTTTCAATCAAGGGGTGAGAGTCAAAGGTTTCATTATTTTTGTCTTTTAAATGAGAAATATCATTTTGGTTCACAACCTTTTTGCTATCTTTGCAGTGATCTTTTGTGGTAAAGTTTTTTGAAAAAGAGGAAAATATGGGAAAGTTATTTTCCTCATCAGAGTTTTCTTTGAAAAATTTGTCAGATGTTTCTTTTTTTTCCGAGATTGTTATTCCAGAGATGCATTCTTTATTATTTGGAGATGTGTTGCTGGTATGCATAGCCATTTTATCGTCATTAAATGATACATTTATACTTTCTCTTACCACTTGCGTTTTTAGAACAAAAACTATGTATGCTTTTGACTTGAGTGAGTATCTAATGAAGATTACTTTATCGGCCTTTTTGTCGAATTTTCCAAGGAAATCTTGATCATTTAGTATATAGCACCTGCATCCAAAGACATGAAGAAATTTTAAGTTAGGAGTTTTCTTATTGATTGCTTGGTAAGGAGTTTGATTGGTCCTTTTGTTGATGATTGATCTATTTTGAGTGAAGCATGCTGTTGCAATAGCTTCAGCCCAAAAGTAGATGGGAAGATTTGCGGAGGAAAGCATGGATCTGGCGGCTTCTACTAAAGTCTTGTTTCTCCTTTCTACTACCCCATTTTGTTGCAGAGAACTCATGAGAGATGTCTTTGCTGACTAGATATGTGTCTAGTTTTGAGTTTTTGAATTCGACCCATTGTCAGATCTTATTCTTCTTACTTTTAATTGCATTAGTTTTTGTATTCTTCTTATAAAGTTAACAATAAGATCTGTTGTTTCAGTTTTTGATTTCAAAAATTCGACCCATGTATGGAGAAGTCATCCACCATAACTAGGATGTACTTTTTTCCATCAAGGCTTTCTGTGCTTATAGGTCCACAGAGATCCATTGTATTAGCTCAAGTGGTTGACTTCCATATATTTCTTGAAGACTTTTGTGAGAAGTTTTTTTCATTTTTCACATTTGACAATCTTCACACATTTCTTCAGATTTTGAAGATATGGCAGGAAGACCTTTTACCATCTGTTTATTTGCTAGTTCAGCAATTATTCTAATGTTTAGATGGGATAGTCTTCAATGCCAAAGCTCAGATTCCTTGTTAGATGATTTTGAAACAAGAAAGAAAGACTCACTCAAAATCAGATTGTTGAAGTTTATAAAATAAAGACTCTGATTTATTCTTTTTCCCGTTAAGTAAATTTTACTATCGTTTAGTCCAACAAGTTCACATTTGCTGGAATAAAGAGTAAATTTGAAGCCTTTGTCACACAGTTGTCCACTACTCAGTAAGTTGTATTTTAGACCTTCAACGTGTGACACATTTTCAATTGTGACTACACCATTGCTAATGGTTCCATACCCAGTGGTTTTGTATTTTATACCATCACCAAAAGTGATGGATCTTCCTTTCCACTTCACATAGTTGTTTAACATTTTTATTTCCCCAGTCATGTGGGTAGATCATCCTAATACCAGATTTGTTGTGTGTGATGCTCTTGACAATTAGTTTGAGGTTTTTGGTACTGGTGAAGATTTTTTCTATTATGAGGCATAAAAGAGGTTGAAGAGTTTTCTTCTTGTGCCTTTTGATTTCAGAAAGTTCCATTTCAGAATGATGGGGTCTTTTGGCTATGCAATCCAACAGGGAATTATCAACTTCTTTTAGAAGATTGGTAATTCTATATTTCCACTGTGGATATTCCTCCTTAGCAAGCATAGGGAGGTTTGCACTACAAGAAATTAGGGTGTTCACCCACACATGATATGTGTGGGCAAATGTGTATAATTCGTGGGTATTTGTTTGTACCTACACATAAATTAAGTGTGAGTATGTGTGGTCGGAGCACTGAAGATAAATCTATACCTACACATTATTTATGTGTAGGTATATGATCGGTTTTACCCACACATATATGTGTAGTTAATCTTATTAATATGTGTGGATAAAAGCGTTACATTTTCTTCAAATAACAAGCGCGTGGTGGATATTGACATGGCAGAGTTTTTTACCTACACATATTATGTGTAGGTATATAATAGGGACGCGACATCTGATGTGGATGCGAACATGGCAGATATACTTTTACCTACACATACTATGTGTAGGTATATTATAGTGACATGGCAGCTGACATGGATGCTGACATGGTATATACAATTTTATCTACACATATAATGTGTAGGTATATAGTAGGATATACCCACAAAATATATGTGTAGGTAAAACATATGATTGTGTGTAGTTAAGTCATTGCAATTTCTTTAAATAAATATGTGGGTAATTATAATATTATGTGTTGTTAACATTATTTTTTATGTAGGTATTGATTTCATTATGTGTAGATAGAAATAAACATATGTTGGTATAAATATAGTTATGTGTACGTATAAGCAACAATATATATGTAGGTATTTATCTTTAAATTCCATAATCACCAATGCATAATATCTAAAAAACATTGTTTACATTCAATTCACAAATACCAACTACTTAAATAAACAAAGCACAGTACGTTGTATCATAAGTCACTAAAAGTTAAATAAACAGGATCATCAGTCACCAAATTACTTGTCAAGCACAATTGTATCTTCATCTTCACCGTCATACTCAGTTTCTTCATCAAAGTCTGAACCAAAACTTCTCACATTCATCTTTAGAGAGTGTGAAATTAGCATGAGGTTTCTCAAATTTTCCATTTCTCTTTTGCAGCCATTAATCCTTGCGAGTGTTAAGATCCTCCAAGTCTAAACGTGCTTTCGTAGTATCCTTTGATTTCACATGATCATTTAACAAAGTACCTACTATATTATCACAATCATTTTTTTCTATATGCATTACATCAAAATTATGACGCATCAATAATTTAGACCAGTACGGAAGTTCAAACAATATACTTTTTTTTACCAGTTCAACTCATTAATTCCTCTTTTACGCTTCCTATTTTCATTACTAGGTCCTTTCCCAGTTATCAGTGTAGGAACATCCACCAGTTGTTGTAATATATCGTTACATGTAAAGTGATGAGGTTGTTCCCTTTTCTCTTGCTTTCCGTCAAACTCTAAACATTTTCTCCACCTGTGTGATTTGCTTAAGAAACACCGGTGTCCTGAATAGCATTGCTTACCACGAATACGGTCAGAACGGGTGTCCTCCAAGCATACTGAACATGCTAATTTGCCCATAGTGCTCCACACGGATAGGTAAGCATAAGCGGGGAAGTCACTGATCGTTCATATTACTGCGGCATGCAGCCTGAAATTTGATTTTGAGTATTCATCATATGCTTCAACCCCAACACGCCATAGAACTGTAAGTTCATCTACAAGGGGCCTTAGAAACACATCAAAGTCCTTACCTGGATATTTTGGACCAGGAAGCAATAAAATTAAAATAAAATTGCTCTTATGCAGTGTACACCAAGGTGGCATGTTATAAGGCATCAAAATGACTGGCCACATACTACATGATGTTGACATATTGCTACATGGGTTAAAACCATCTGAAGCCAACCCCAATCGTACACTCCTCAAATCATTTACAAATTAAGGATACATCTCATCAAAATGTTTCCAAGCCCTTCCATCAGCAGGATGACGTAAAACTCTATCCTCATCCTGTCGTACTTCTTTATGCCACCGCATGTCTTTAGCTATGTGGCGTGACGCATATAGGCGCTTCAAACGAGGTGTTATCGAAAAGTATCGTAGCTTCTTGTGAGCAATTTTGTTTCGCACATAACGACTACTTTGATAAACTGGACATACTATGGCATCTTTGTTATCCCCGTAGAAAATAGCATAATCATATTGACAAACATCAATAAGCTCGTAACCCAAACCAGCTTCACATAGCAGCATTCTCACTTCGTAATAACTTTCTGGACAATTATTTGGCTCGGGAAGTACCTCGCGAAAAACTTCAAATGCATCTCAAAAGAATTATCAGTCCATTTGTTCATTACTTTCAAATTCATCAACTTCACAACAAAGGTCAATGTACAAGTATTCTTGCATCCCTCATACAAAGGACTATCTAACGCTTCATGCAGCTTCTGTAAACGAGTATTTTTAAAAGCTGGTTGTTGATTTCCAGTTAGATCATTGGTAGGGCCAATATCAAAGAATTGATCACCAATTGCATCTTCTAATCCAGCTCTTACGCCACCAGCAGATTCTTCATTAACAAAATCATCCATTCCAACATCTTCTTCATTGTCTTCATCCTCACCCTCACCGTGGTACACCCATTGTGTATACGACTTATCAATTCCTACATTGATTAAGTTGCCAGTAATGACATCTATATTTTGTAGCCTCGTAACATGGGCATATTGTTAACCCACTGGAGTTTAAAGTTTGTCTGGCAATGTTCAAAAATTGCTTTACCCCCTCCACATACTCGGTCGAAGCACGATGCCCGCTTTTCACCCATTAATAAAATCGATCACGATCTTGTATACTATGATGCCTAATCCATAACATTCATAGTTGAAGCAAATAAAAATAGTGGTAATCGGAATTACCTAATACCTGGATTGATCAAAGCAAGCTCCTTTGAATTACTGTTAAACCAAGCAAAACGTGGAACTAGGGTTTATCATTGATCATATCATGGATAGGAATTGCGGGTGTTTTAATTGGTTGTTAGTTTTTTTGGATGTTCATAAACTTGGATAGGATCTGCGACAATTTTATTTGATGTTTAATTAGGATGGATTATATTTTACATATAACGTACTTGGAATTTAAAAATATGTACTAGTGCTTCTAATATAAAATACAAATTTCATTTATAAAACAATATTCCAACCAGCTCAACTAGTCCACGTCGTCTGTTATTCACATTTGGCATGGGTTCAGTTGTGTATAGAAATTTTCTTATCTACATTGACGATTCAGTTGTGTATAGAAATTTTCGCAAATACCTTTTTCCCAAGTCAGTAACTGGTTCATCGCTTTCCTTTCTTCCACAAACTCTCGATATTTCTTCTTTTTTTTCAAATATGAGGGTGAAGACTCCTTCTTACAAGATCGATTCAGACGATTATATCGAATCACATGGCATAATCCCTAAAACTGCCGAAGAGGAATGTATGATAGTTCCATTTGATATTATACGCTTGAGGGATTCTGGCTCTTTTCCTTCTTCCGTCGTTTTTAGGGGTTTGAGTTTACAATCCGCAATTGACAGCAAATCCAAAAAATGGGTTTGTTTTCCTGATTATCCCTTTACTATAGGTTTGAATTATCCTTTTGCTTCTTTGATTCAAGAGTTCTTCGATGTCTCCAACCTTTGCTATACTCAAGTAATTCCCACGATCTGGAGAATCCTATACTCCCTGAATTGTATTAAAGATAATCATCATCTAGACATTCCCATTTATCTGATAACTGAAGCGTGTAATCTGGTGACCAATGGCAAAGGTCGTTATATGCTGAAGGCTAAGGTTGGTAGGAATTTGATCCATCGTGTTGGTGAAAACGGTCCCGTTTGGGGAAGTGGGTTCTTCTTCATAGAAAGGGATTTCATTCCCAACGGAAGACTTATTCTCGATACTTGGGTTGTCAAAGGTAAGCATTTGTCTCCCATTTTTTTCTTTATAATCAGACATATTTTGACCTCTATTCAGCAGTTATTAATCTCTCAAAAGTTGCTCCTGTTGACAATCATTCATCTGAAATTTTGAGTAAAGTCTTGGCTCTTCCTGTTGAAGAGAGAACCTTCTCTGTAGAGGCTTCCAGTCATTTTACTGTTGAATTTATCTATTCGACAGGTTCATCTTCCGGTAATCGTATTTTCTTTTGCTTTCACATGTCTTTCTCTATATTGATATGAGTCGATCTAATCAATCAGGTGCTAATTAAAAATCTGTTTCTGGTGTGGGCAATGAGGATATGAATTCACACGTTAAGACTCATCAATTTTTTGATAAAGAGACGCTTCCTGCTTTGAAGAAGAGAAAGACCATTTCTCATGCCTAGTCTTCTTCTTATCATTTCGCTGACCTTTCTTTTGAAGAAATATTTGAACAGGAGGACACTTTCCTTCTTCAAGTATGTATCCTTATTACTTGTTTAGATATTTTTAGTGTGCAATACTTAGTTTCCTCGTGCTACGGGCCAGAACCCGGTGCATCTTAGTTCGTGATTCTATCATCAGGAAATCGAAAGAAGATGTACGTCTTCTTAATGATCAACTGGTGGCCAGGGACAAAGCTCATGCTAAATCACTTATGGAGATGAATAAAACAATAAATGTGTCTGTTGTAGCTGTCGTACTTAATTGTAAAATTGAAATGGCTCATCGAATTTTGAAGGGCGGTTTGGTCGTGCCAGAGTGGGATATCAACGCGTGGCAGAAAGCTCACAAGGATTTGACCGGAGAAGAAGTACTGCTTAAAGGTGCCGAGGAGTAGGTATTGGTGGGAAAGAAGTGATAGTTGGTTTTAGGGTTTAATTAATTAATGTGGTTTATTTTACATAGGGTTCATGTTGGCCCTTTGATACTTTAATCTTTTGGATTTTTGATCTTCGCTTGTAGCTTTTGCTTTTGTTTCCTACACACATTTTGATCCTCAATATGGCTTATATAATATTGTATTTTGATCAGTTTTAATGATACATGTGTTTGATTATACATGTGATGTGCTTGTTTTAATTCTAGATGTATGTTGAAATTGTATTTACTAAAGCTGTATTGAATGGTGTTTGACACCAAAACAATTTGTGGCATTGATAATGTGTGCCAAAAGATTGGCTATATTTACTAAAGTTGTATTGATGTGTGGGTAAAAGTGTATTATGTGTGGGTAAAAGGCTATTATGTGTGGGTAAAATTGTATTACTTGTGGATGTTGTTTTTACCTACATATAAGTATTATTTAAATTATGTGTAGGTAGATACGCTTTTTTTTATTATAAAAACTAAGAATATTTATTTCCACGTCACTAATTTTTATACCTACACATAAATTAAATTTTTAAATATGTGTAGGTAAATATTTTGCCACGTCATTATAATTAAAAAAAATTAATTTACGTAATTTATCTACACATATTTTTGCTAATATTATGTGTATGTAAAAATATTACTTATTAGTTACACATATTATTGTTTTTTGTATATGTGCAAGTAAATACCCACACATAACAAAAATATGGAAAATGTGTAGGCATATTTTTACCTTTTCACCTACATATATACAAATATAGGTAACTAAGTGTAGGTAAAAATTAGTTCCCACACATATTAATTGTTAAGAACTTAAACAAATTGTCATCCGTCGTTACCCACACATATAAAAACATGTGTAGTTATTTACCAACATATAACCAAATGTAGGTAAATTATGTGTGGGTGAATATCCTAATTTCTTTTAGTGTTGTTAGTGAGCCGAGAGATTTCCGATTATTTTGACTTGGGGACATGTTTGAGAAAATGTAGAAGAAAGGATGTTAAAGAGCAGGAACTTTGAGTATTGATTATTCAATCGCTCTGATACCAATTGTTGGGTCCCTTGAGGGGCTCTTTAACAATGTTGGGACAATTTGATTTAAACAAGATAAACAAGTCGTGGAAAGTAAATCAAATTGGAAGACAGGAATTCATAAAAGGGTTCTTCTATATATCTCAAATGTAAATAATGGTTTACACGAGTTTATAGTATAACTATGTATCAACAGAAATAACTTTTCTATGGGAGTGATGTTGTAATTTGAAGATATTGAATTGTATGCTTTATGTCTTACCTTGTTTGGTGAAGTCAGCTTACTATTTATAGGAAGATGTAGCAATTTGCTTTGGATAAGGTGGTTGAGGACGGTTGAATTTGGAGTATGTCAGAGTATATAGAGATAAACTGAAGGTATTCAATTTATCTATTTTTCAACTATCTTCAACTGCTTACATGTTTAATGCCAAGTTGGTATTCAGTTTGCTTGTTCTTCACACAAATGCAGAATTTGTTCTTCTCGTAATCTTTATCTTCTGATAGTCCAGAACTCCTTCAGGACTCTTCTTTGAAGACTTTTGATGCTTCCCATTAGAAGCCTTCTATAGAAATAAGGATTTCTGTGGAATTTAGTCTGTACAGAACTACTTCGGAATTTCCGGAGTAGCTCTGTATGAGTACGAAAATCATGCAGAAATCTGTAATTCATACAGACTTTCATATCCTTTCTCTTTAAAGGATATATCTTGTCTTTTCTTCTAATACTTGACTTTTTTGTGTTACATTTATATTGTGTTCTAACAATTTGAATGATCTAAATCGAATGGCATGAATTTGAATAGTACAAGTTGAATATCAATTCACAAGTATTAGATGTGAGTTCATAAATTAAATATTGAATAATGCGAATCGAATCCATAACTAAAAGTCGAAATACGCAAAATGAGTTCTACGGACTACATATTGAAATACATGAATTTTACTTGCAAACCAAATGTTGAAATACACAAATTGAATCCTCATACCGAATATTGAAATCCACAAACCGAGAGTTGAAAATTGCAAACTGAATCAACAACTAGAAAATTGAATGGTGCGACTTAAATGAATATTGGAAATTCCAATTTTTTTTTATCCACACATCGTGTATCGAATAACGCGAGTTTGTAAGATCAAGACCAAGCTAGAAACACATCTATTGTTCTAAACCGTGCAGAATTCAGTTTAGTTTGGAGGAGATGAATAACACAATATAATAACAATGAAAAACCATTAAGATTACCGAATGATTCAGATCAGTACAACTGATGTTATACAGTCACCTTATGTTTTAATAATACACATGGTAACAGTACAAAGCTCTTAGGCTAGACCCCAATCAATCTAACCAATTATTATAACTAGCCCACTAATTATATACATAAGCCCAATACTAATCTAATGCATAAGACTCAAAATCCTAGCCTTACAATTTTCCCCTAGGCTTATGTCATTAGATTTATGGAAAGCTAAGCTTAGTAGCATGATTGTCCTTATTATCCCAGAGCCTTTATCTGACAATCGGTGCCACTACGCATGTGAATACCTTTACTTTAACTCTGATTTTGCCACATGCAACTTTTCTTTGTGGCTAACAAATTGATGTCTCTTTCACCAAATCTCAGCAAGTCTTGTGTATCATAGAATCTGAATTCTTTCGATTTGCAGACAATAACCACTTCTCCAGTAACATTGTCATAGGCGCACATGTCAAATTTATGCAACGAATCATTAGGAAACTTTTCAAATAAAGGCACAACCTTGGTCTTATATGTTGCTCACCAATGTATTGTTTTGAATGTCTTTCTAGTGTGTTCATCCAGTACACCAGGGTGTTTCTTCACATATGATTGAGCAGTTAGAAAATTTATGAAATCATTTATGACAGCATCCTCGAGTTTCTTTTTAAATAGAAGGCTTTTATATCATTTGTAAGATTGATAAATGGAGCATTAACCAATTCAGTCATATCTATCTTGTTCCAAGAATGAAACTGTCTCAAATTGCAGTAATACTCAGTATTGTTTTCACCTTGTCTAATTACCATATAGATTTTCTTGTTAGCATCATACTGCCATAAACGAATCCTTTAACGGATTCCATCCTTATCGTATCGTCCTTCTCCCACTCAAAATGAATAACTCTAGGTCTGTGGTGGCATATATCTGAACCAAGTATCTTGACCCGAACTTCTCAGAACAATCATTATGAATGTTGATTCACGTTTCTCGAGTTCCTCTTCATCTTTGGCAAACTCAATATTACCCACTCAACTGGTGCTAGTTCTGCATCACCTTCCACGTCATCAAAACGGTAATCATAGTTCAGATCCTCTAGATTAGCAGTCCTACTAACTTTCAGATCTTTAATCCAGTCATCTTGATAATCATCATTGCTTAGACATGCATCATCTTTCTTACCCTGGTCTTCACCTTGATCATCTTAATTATCGTCATTCTTTCGTTGTGAATCAATGATTTATTCATCCACTCGTTGCTTCGGTTGCATAACTAAAGCAGTCAGATAGCCAAACTGAGCATGACATTTCTTTATCTCAAAATCTTGATGCATTGACAAGAATTATGTAACACAATTTGCATTGCATGCTCATTATGTATTTTGAGAAACTGAGCGATTGTGGTGTTCTATGCTTCAACCTGAACTTCCAAATAAACTACTCTATCTTGTAACATAGAGTCATCAACTGGGAAAACAGTCTCTTTACCTTTCTTGTGAGTATAGCTAGACTCATATTGAATGAATGTTGAAGTAGCTTGAGGAGACCTTTCAATTGGAGTATCTTGGGCTTCTGGGCTATGAAGTTCGGTTGCTTCAACATTTCTAACCCCTGGTCTTGTTAGATCTCTGATCTTTAGTCTTTTGATGGGGCTGGGGTTGGTCTCAAGTTGTATCGTGTGTTCAGCATCTTTAGCCTCTTCTATAATATGAGAATCACTGGGAGGAGGAATCAAAAATCTTCCCTTTTTGTTAGTAACTAGTGGCTCAAGATCAAGTACATCATCACCGTCATCATCAGATGACATAATAGCAAGTATATCTGACTCGGTTGTAGGTTGTCTACCATGCTCCTCTGCAATGTTTGCATTAACGACAACATGAGCTTCATCTTCAGGAACTTCGGCTTCAGTTATCTCAGAAAAATTGCCCAACTTTTAAAACGATAAGGTACAATCATATACAACCTAACCTGCTCTATTTGGCTACATCAGATTAAACAAAGTGCCAACCATGGGCTTAATATCCAATGCCCCAAGTGGTTTTTCAAAAGTCGGATAGTTGGCACCCAGAATCATCTGAATGAATCTCGGGTACATCAAAAATTTATCCTTCTTCTGGCACATATTTTTCTTCATGTCTTCAAACATCATTCGAGAATAGTTAAACTTCAAGTCCATCACCAAGGACACAAACTCATTGTACGCAGCGCATTTTGTTCATCCATACTGCTTTTCTTTCCCAGAATACACTTTTGCAAGTAGTGTACAAGTGTTCTCCAATAGGGAGGGGGTAGCTTCTTAAGTGTAGACCCCATCTTCTTTGGTGGAGCAGGGAATTTTCCTTAGTAAACCATTAGAATTAGCACCTACTGGATCTTGGTTTCCATCTATTTTGATGTTGTACTCGGGCTCATCTCCAATAATAACACATCTCTAATCACAACTTCAGAAACAACTATGTCTTTGTTATGTATTTTTAATAAAATTTGCTTCTCGTAAACTCACCCTAGCATTCTCCCCAAAATCTACAATCAATTTTTTTGTAACAACTGGACTATCTCTTAATGCATGAGAGAGACTATCAATGATTTGTAAAACTTTTGGTGTTTAGGCGCTGGATCAATCAGATACATATTGTTACCAGGAATGAATGGAAAAGACATCTCACTGCACTAAACAACAAAAGTTAGTTCCAAACTGAATTAACCAAGTCAAAACAGGCAATAAAGGTCAAATTATGGGTTTATGGCCGAAAACTAGGTGTACGGCCGAAAGCCAGCTCAGATCACTTTCCATTTACGGCTTATACATGAGTTAATGGCCCAACTAAGTCACTTACAGTCGGATTGGTTGTTTACGGCCCAGATGAAGGTTTACGGTCAGACACGATGTATGGCCATATACCCTTCATCTTCTTCTCTTGAACTGTAAACAGCTACAACAACCTTAATCTTTCTTGAAAACAGTGTATCGAAACAGACCTGTGTGTAGAACTTGTTTTTATCTCACTAGTTCAGAGAATCTTGCATCATTACATCAAAACCCAATGGATCTACCTTGATTTTTCATATCTGGGAATGAAAACACGATGAAGAGATGCGGACTTACCTATGAACCGATGGAGATGGCAGGATGGTGATCATGATCGAAAAAAAAGGCGGGTGCGATGGTGGTGAGTGTGTGTGTGTGTGATCGTGAATGAGAGAGAGAAAAGAGTGTGGATGTGTGTGTGTGTGTGTGTTCGGTCTAGTGGGGAGGAAAGAAAGATGAGGGACCGGTTGGGATTTTAAGAAGAAGAATTAAACTTAAATAAAATTTCACACCCCCTTAAAGTTTGTACTTCTGACATTTTTAGCACAAAACTTCCCTAATCTTAATACCCATGAAAATTCACTAACTTCCCCTCAAACTGTGACCCATTAATTTGATACGTTCTCTGAGTGATAACCAATTTACCTCAACTTCCCCTAATCCTGAGCATACTGGGTCATAATCTAGCAAACTTATAAAAATGGTAAAAAATACTAAAAAAATAATAAAAAATAACTTTAACTAAATTAAACATTATAGCATGCACCTAATTACATGCTTAACGCAACATGTATCAAATTTGAGAAGACATTTTAAGGGATCATGCCGGCCATTTCTAAGCTGAGGAACACGTTTCAGCATCTACTACTCGAACAAGTCCAGGTGATTGCCAGTATATTGCTCCACTTTAACTCACGTCCCTTTCCTTACCCTTATTGTTTGTCACTTAAATTATCGTTTCAGTGTATTACTTATGAACATACAATGGATCCCACACAAATCCTATGTAAGTTAAATGTGCAATCTATCAAACATATTGGTCCTTACCACATGTTTTCACAACTCTATCCAAAAATTTGGAACCTTGAACGAGAGTTTAAATGAGAAGAGAAAAGAATAGATCACAAAGCAAAATGGTGTAATGTACATGTCAACTGATTTCCCAGTGGTGTTTCAATCAAGCTGCAACCTAACGTGTGACATGTAGTACGCATGAGTGACAAAAGGCTTTTGGGCTTTGGACACTAGAGGCTCTCTTTTAATGTGCTCTTAGGCATCTTTTGGGTGTATATTTATTTAATTATAGTGATCTAAGCACATCGATCAAACCTGAAAGCCTTTTCTCATGCAAAATAGAGGAGAGTCTGACTATCGGCAATTTTGACATCCCCAAGTCTTTGCTTTCACAAAACAGAGGGGACGCCGACTTTATGACCTCAATTTCATACTCTTTGATTCAAGCATGTATATCGGGAACTCAAACATGCAGTCAAATAGATTGCACTAAACCTAACTGATGCTACCCGCTACATGACATACATTATCTTCAAGTGTGTGAAACATACCTATTATAACTCGAAAACAGATCCTACCAAACACATCACTCCGGATCTTGTCTTTCACTTCATCCTTACACGCATCAGCCATCTTTAGCGGGAAATTTATATCATTTTTTTTAATATTTATTAATTACTTTTTTCAAATTTTTAATTAATTTTTTCAAAAACACAATAAAATCAGTAAAAAATAAGATAAAAAAACAAAAATAACTTAAAATACTCAGCTAGCCAGATCATTTATCAGAAAGCTATCATTTTGAGGACTTTCACACGCATAACAGATTCTCCCCGATCTAAAAACTTTATAATATGTCAGTCACATTCTCGTTTATGCCTACCTATTCTAGATGAATTAACTTTCCATTAAGGCAATCACGTATCAATTGTACGTTGATGTCAATGTGCTTTGTTTTGGAATGTTGAACATTATTTTTACTATCTGAACTACTACAGAGTTATCACAATAAATGTGAGTATTGATAAATTCATACCGTAGTCAGCAAGTTGATGTTGTATCCAGATCACTTGTTAGCAACAAGCCGATGTTGCTACGTACTTTTCTTCTTCTGTTGATTTGAACACTGTATATTGCTTTTTGCACTGCCATGAGATAAGCCTATCCCCAAGGTACTGACATCCAGCAAAAATTGATTTCCTTTCAAGATCACAACCTCCATAATCTCTGTCAGTAAAAGCATATAAACCAAAATCTGAATATTTAGGATACCAAAGTCCAAGCCGAGGCTTGCTCTTAAAGTATCTAAATCTTAACAACATTCAAATGAGAAAGTTTTGAATTAGAGTGATATCGAGCGCATTGGAGTACTGCAAAAATAATGTCTGGGCAGCTTGCTGTCAGGTACATAAGTGAACCAATCATGGATCGATACATGTGTTCCCTTATAGCTTCCCCTTCTCTATCTACTGAACGTGCAGCTCTTGCTACCATTGTTGTTGAAATGGGCTTTGAATCTATTATCTCTTATTTCTCCAATACCTCATCAACATATTTTGCTTGATGGATGAGTATCTCCTTCTCATCTTGCTTGACTTATAGTGCTAAGAAAAATTTCATCGCCTCTAAGGCACTCATCTCGAACTTTTGCTTCATTACCGATTCAACTTTTACTCAAATCATCATTCGTTGAGCCAAAAATGATGCCATCCTAGTAGATCTGGACCATGATAAGATCATCTCTAACAACTTTCCTGAACAGTATCTGATCCACAATGCCACGAGAATACCCATTTTTCAATAGGTGGTCCGTCAATCTCATACCAAGACCGAAG
>JBCNJP010000017.1:55394973-55437806 GCA_039602395.1 Deinandra increscens subsp. villosa | reverse complement strand
TGATTGCACTTCTTTATTTTGTTCATTAGTTGATTGCTATTACAATTAGTTATTCCATGTATTCCTTACTCCTCATGTCAAGACATGCTTTTTTCTTCTACTAGAAATTGTGTTCTAAGTAGTGTGCATTATTGAATTTTTTACTAATGTTAACAAGATAGGAGTAAATTGTAGAGTAAGGGGAAGGGAGTTGCAACTGTTCTTTAATGGCATCTAAAACGATATATGATCTATAACGAGAAACAGGAGCCCGAGAAACAACATAGAAATAAGGAAACTAGCTATGATACTATAGGTTGTCAGTAGCTGAGTTTTGACTTTACATAATATGATATTTTTCCTTTCATGTATAGCTTAGCAATTTTCAACAGATTTATAATCCAAGGTAGACAAGTAAGCATATAAATTCTACCTTTAGACATCCTTTGAAGTGTAAAGGAAGGTAATTGATCTTTCTTAGGTTTGCTATTTCATTAATATTTAAGCGTATAGGAAGGTAGTTACATTTTTTAAGTATGTTGTTGCTTTAGAATTGATGTTATGAACTCTTGCATCACATTTTACTGTAATTTTTTTTTATCTAATTTAGTTACTGCATATCAAATAACTCTTGCATCACATTTTACTGTAATTTTTTGATCTAATTTAGTTACTGCATATCAAATAATGAGTAGCTGGATTAATGTTTTTCATATGTGTTTATAAAGCGTAGGGTCCTTTAGTACTAATCCTAAGTTTTTTTCTAATTGATGTAAACAGAGGCACTTACAAGTTACATCTTCAAAAATCACATGTCCAATTTTACTTATTGATGTGAACAGAGGTAAATACATCTTCAAAAATCTTAATGTTTATTTCAACTAACTAATAATCCATGATCAGCATAGGTTATATACACTTAATATGAGAAGTTAAACATATCATTCAAACTGATATATTGTTTTGAACTTTTTATTCAGCTACTTCGACAAGTATTAGTGATTTGTTTTGGCCTAACATATTATTTTATTAGCAAACTATTTAGTACGTAACATGATTACTGTTGTTGTAATGTTCTATGTTCATTACTGAAACCCGTATTCCATCTACCTTTTTTTTTACTATGGTAGCCACTAAAGTCATCATTTTAATATCGTTTTCCCCTTTGTGTCTATGAGTTTACCAATGAACGATTTTTGTGTTGAACTTTAAACATTTCTATGCTCTACTCATCACATGATTGGTGTTTGCAGCAGTTGAAAATAGGTATATATCCTATCCTCCTTTTGGGTTTGCCTGAAAAATGACGAATGCTAAACTGTACTGAAATATATCATTTGAAGAGAACAGATTGTCTGAGACAGCTGTCGAGCCATTGACGATGGTGGTGCTGGGTTTACAACAAATAACAGTGGCGGCCAGCGATTCAGGTATGGATGGGTCTTTGTAATGTTTATTTCCTGCGAAATGGCGGTAGAGTTCTAGTCATCATCTTCTATCGCAGGTTTATACCTTCTCATGTAAGCAGACTTTGGCGGGCACTACCCTCAATTCTTATTTGCTGAAATTTGTGAGATTTTCGCTAATAGAGGTAATTGCAGTTATGTAGAAAAATAGAAAGCGTTGGAGTTTTTGTATGTATTAAATTAATTCGTTTGTACATGAATGTTATTTTACATGGTCTAATTATCATATTCCGGATTACCGCAGCAACGCGTGGCCAATCTCTAGTTTTTAACAAAAAGAAAACCTAGTCGTTGTTTAGCATAGTTGGTAAATTTGTTTGTTAGTAAACCAACGAGCGCATGTTCATGTCCTGCAGCCGTGGGATTTTTTTAAGTCTTTTCAATAGTTGTTTTTATATATTAATCTCTCTTAAACCTTTTAATTATCTATAATCTATACTATCTTATTATATATATAAGAGAGAGAAAATTGAGGTGTTGAATTTTTAAGACTTTTACAAGTTTATATGCATTGTGTACAAATACTTGAAACATAAATGTTGAATCTTAAGACTTGTACTCTTATTCAAGCATGATGTACAACCTTTAAAGCAATAACTCTTCAAAGTGAAATTGGGCGGCCAAACTAAAAATTCAAATTCACCTTTTAAACAACCACAACACAGGCACCAGATCTCCGAATCAAACCCTAGATATAAATACGCCTCTTCCCGTGATTCTCAATCTCTCCGTCAAACCCTAATCCGCCACTTCATACCGACGAAACCATAGTCTTTGCTATTTCATCTTCAGAGAGATCGATCCTATTGCCATCCATCATCTGAATCGATCCTTTTGCCATCCATCATCTGAAAACCCTAGCTCCCTTCGACCCTATCGCCGACCAACATGACTTCCATCATCGCCGTCCATGGAAGACGAT
This sequence comes from Deinandra increscens subsp. villosa, assembly GCA_039602395.1. NCBI lineage: Eukaryota > Viridiplantae > Streptophyta > Magnoliopsida > Asterales > Asteraceae > Deinandra > Deinandra increscens. The sequence goes on along the minus strand of JBCNJP010000017.1, from coordinate 55,435,439 downwards.
TTAAACTACGAGAGTTTTAATCTAACGACTTAAGGTACGCGAGTTTAGTTTCAGCTTTGCCTTTTAGGGTTCTTTGGGTTTTCGATTCCTCAGATTCGATTTTAGGGTTCTGATTTCTAGGCTCAATTTCTTACATTCGATTTCTTATAACCTTTGTAATATCAGCCTGATTTGGGCATCGTTTTTAAAGGGTTCTGCATAATACGAAGGTTGATCCAGGATCTGTGAGTAAGGTAATTTCTCATGTGTTTTGCTTTATAATCGTATCATTTCATCAGATTTTGTATGTTACTTCGATGTTGATAGTATGCTTGATCATTTTTAGGTGATTGAATATGCTACTGGAATTGATGGACCGTCGGAGCTGGCTATAGCAGAAGTCATTGGAGAAAAAAGTTTTCTTTTTCATCTTTCTCTATGTGTTTTCCTTCGTTTCTTCTCGCCTATAGATGCTCAGATCGGAATCGTTTCCTCAAGCCATTTTACTCACCGGTTTGTGAAGCCAGAGAGTGACCGCATGTTTGATTTGCATTTTTCTTTTCCTTTTTTGATTTAGGGTTTTCGTTTTCACTAAGATTTAACTACCCCGTTTGTTTACTCATCAGAAGCTTTCTCGCCATGGGCGACTTGGTCGGATTTCCCTCACCTCCATCAGCAATTAGGATCTACTTTTCGATTGTGACTGTGAAGGTTAGTTTTAATTTTTGTGTTCTTAATTTCACAAAATGCCATAATTTGATTTGCTTAAAATATTACCTATTGCAGGATTGAATAAATTGTTTGTGAAGCTGGATCATCGAGGCCTCATGACCACCTAAGAAAGAGAAAGATAGGAACAACAAAAACAGCTCGAATTTGAGCAAAAACATCAAAAGTAGCAAAAGTAGCTCGCATTATAATGAAACTCTACCACACACATAAGATCATTCCTGATTTGGAAATTGAAATGCCAATGAGAGAAGGTACTAATCAGTTATATGGATTCTATTTACAACTTTATTTGAATAAATATTTTAGATCAATTGGGCTTTGTGCTACTTGTTACAAATGATATTTGGTTTGCTTTTTAATTTATTAATTTGTTTAACTTTTTGTGGATGAGGACTCCTTTTATTATATGTATAAGTAGTGCTATCAGTCTGAAAACATGAGTTATAACATAAATTTTGAATCTAATTATGTATTGGAATGTATACTAGACTAATGGTGTTTCTATCATAAAATTTTGATGATAACTATTTTCTCGCGATTCGTATTTCTCAAAATCTTAAACCCTCAACATGAATGATAGATTTTTATTTTTATCTTTTTGCAAAGCTTTTATAAAGATTATGGGTTTTGAGTTTAGGATACTTTGAACATATAAGGAACATACAAAGAACTTAGTCAATGGACTTCTTTATCTATGATTTCCATCATTTTGTTTTATGCCATCAGTTGCTTTATGTGGGAAACAATAACATGTTAAGATTACAAATACAATCGATTGGTAATTTTAGCTTATGTGTGTTTTTATATCCCGCTTAACTTCCTCTCTCTGTTATGTTGTCTTAGGTGAGGTTTTAGAATGAGACTTTACTTGCACTGGTTTTACAATTTTACAATTCTTTGTGTTCTTTGTTTGTATTCTAGGCCTTGGATCTTTTGGGGCATTAAGGTACTGGTAATGGGTTTCCATGAATATTAAAAAAAACTTTTTTTTTGCCATGTGATGCAGGAAGCGAACACAATCTGAATTTAAGCTTTGGAATTTCAGCCCTTCTTTTGTATAGTAGGTTCAAGTAAAAATTAAAATTTTGAGAAAGTCCACTTGAACTACGTTGTTCTTGATTTTCTAATGATCTAATAACATTATGTGTAAGTTGTGATAAATCTATGGGTGTTTTGGTAGATTAAATGGTTAAACGCAGTTTGAATCGACCCATTTATAAGTTACTGATATGGGTAGCTACTATCAGTTTGTATTGATTTGTTGATTTTGCAAATGTGTTTCTGTCAACAATTAGGTGAAATTAGTGAGGCAGATATGACTCAAAAGAGACAGTTGAAGCTGTTACAGCTGAAAGTGAGGCAGATGTGACTCAAAAGAGACAGTTTAAGCTGTTAAAGCTGAAAGTGATTCCCTCCAATCTCAAAATCATATACTTCATGCCAAGGTAATGTTTTGGTATTTTGGTGTCAATTATCTAATGTAAGTGAAAGATTATATTATTGTAGCGAGAAACTAAGAATTGATGCAGTTCTTGCAGTCTGGCATTCCCCACATTTTGTAATATATTTGGCTGCAAGTTCCAGTTAATTTCTAATATATTTTGATCATACAAAAATTTAGCTTCCTACGTGTCCCTTCATTCTTCAATTTGGTATTTTTCGTTACGAATTGGTGTTATTCAAACGTATCGATTGTGAATGTTGGTTGATTGTGCTTTCTGTATGTTCTTGCAGGCGTTTATGGATTATGTTCTATGTCGACTTTCACAGTGGAGTACAACTCTTTATTACGTCCTAGGTACAAGGTGTGTTTGGTATGTTCGTTAGTATTGTATTCCTGTCTTCTTTCATTGTTTCTTTTACATCTTGACATGTTTGGTTACTACATGTTTGACAAAATTTGTTGGGTGTAACCTTATGCTATGTGTTTGAGCATATTGCTATGGCATTACTTTTGAAAATGTCATTTGTGGGCTTATTTACATGTGGGCTACTCATACCTATCTGATGTTTGTCAATAGTATCTGATGTTTTTTTTTGTTTAAACTCTTAGAATGATTTTTAAACAAGAAAATTTTCAAATTTGTTGATTTATGTGTTTGATTTGAGTGTAGATTTCCAGCAACTTCGAGCTAACATATAATTTTTATGTTTCTGTAAAATCTCTTCAACTAAGAGATTTCGTTATGCATCTAATTTACATGTTGCACCTATTCTTTATTTCTTCATTAATTCATCAATAAATTAACAAGTTACTAATCTAATTGCAAAGCAGTTTAGGAAGTTTTGGTTTTATCCGACTGGTTTTACTGGTTTTGGCTAACCCGTTGGACATATTTTTAAGTGACCCGTTTAAAGGCAATGCCACACATCTATCTATATAAAGGCAATGCCATTGACATTAGTTCACCAACACTTGTTCTAAGTATACAATAGTTAGAAATGTAGATGCAAAGTTGAATAGAAAGTGAGGTCAATCTAACCTGAAATGGTTGAGGAATTGAGCATTGTCATATGGTGTATCATTTTGTAATGGTCTTATTTCATTTGGGATCTATGTTATATTGTTATTTGTATTTGTGATTTAGATATATATATATATACACCGATGCTACGAATAAGATAGTTAACATACGTACAACACTATGTTATTCGAGGATTAATAAGCTAACAATGAACAAGTACTGCGTTGGTTGATTGTTGTCGTTGTCGAACACGCTTGTACCTCACTATAAATTGTCGCCGCGTCGCATTGCGCTAATAGAAATGAATTTTGTGTAATAAATTTTCGTCGCCGTTGAACGCGCCAACGAAAGACAAATAACACGCTATAAACAGTCGCCCGCCGCAAAGCGCATGTTCGTGTCCTGCAGCCGTGGGATTTTTTTAAGTCTTTTCAATAGTTGTTTTTATATATTAATCTCTCTTAAACCTTTTAATTATCTATAATATCTTATTATGTATATAAGAGAGAGAAAATGAGAAGTGTTGAAAATTTTAAGAGTTGTTGAATTTTTAAGACATGTACAAGTCAATAAGGATGATGTACAAATACCTAATGCATAACTTCTTACATTTCAAAATTTGGGCGGTCATGAATCTGATTTGAATTTCAAAATCGAAATAAACATGCTTTATTGGGAGTAGGCTTTATCATCGGGAACATGCGCACAAAGAACCAAACATATCACAGATGTCCATTTGCTTCACTAACCTTAATTTAGGGTCTCTCTTCATCTCTCAAACCCTAAATTTCCAGCCGCTGAATCTCCATCACTAAACCTCTATGGATCAATTCCTCTAGCCGCTACCCTGAATGTGGACCTTCATCTTTGGTGAAAGTTTTTCTATCCACCTTCGGTCATGTTGACGACGATCGTAACCTAGGGTTCAGATTTCAAATTTGAAAACCCATCAGACCATCGGATGCTGTGTTAGGGTCCTCTTGCTTTGAGATTTCTTCACATTCACAGGTTGATTTCTTCAAACACGCCACCATCTCTCTCTCACAGGTAAACGTACTTCGATTCTTAATTTGGCTTTTGTTTTCTTTTCGTGGGTATTTGATGTTCGAACTTTTACTCTTTTTAGGGTTTTGGGGAAGAAGAAGAACTCGGTTTTATCAAGCAATCGTATTCCAAAGGTAGAGTTTCATCGATTTTTTATTTTCCATACTTCTTACGTATACTCTTCAAAGATTCATTGATCTCTATGTTGGTTATTGTTCGAATTTGACTGGGTTTTTGCTGTTTGGGCATAGATTCTATTTAGGGTTTAAATTTTGGAGAAATTTCATATAATTCCCGACTCTTTGTAGTTGATGTTTATTGTTCTTTGTAGTATCGTTTGAGTATCTCAGCAGCTGGGGATCTTGAGGTGGACAGAAATCTTACATGAATGGTTTCCATTTTCTTTCCCATTCAAAGCATGTGTTTTCTCCGGTGCTTCCTTCTGTGCTATCATATGGCAATTATTGGCCAGTACAAATGGTCATTTGTTTGAATAGTTTTTGTGTATTCTATCCAGTCAAATATTTTGTTGGGCTTACAAGCTATTGAATTTATTTGTGGCTGGACAGATTCCTTTGAAGGTTACTCCACATCATGTGACATACTTTCTGGGATGGTTTCACGCAGAGGCGATTCAGGTTATATACATTCTAAAATCGTTTGTACCCAATGGATTATATGATTCATATTGGACTGATTTCAATTCCTAAATTTTATGTAGGGAGCTAGGTTATATACTCTCACTCTCTTACAGTTTATTACATTTGTGTGATGTTTTTTTTTATGATTTCGAATCAGTTGTGTAGGTTTGTGCCTTATGTTCTCTTTTTATAAGCATACCAAATTTATATACTCAATTTTAAAGATTGTAGGATGAACCCAATAGAGATTTTTGCATTTCTCAGTTATCGTGTTAGAGGAAGAAACAGGTGTACATGGTTCCATTTAATAGGTAAGTTTCAAGTTGTTCTATTTTGTTTGTTTGATGATGATAAACTGATGATAAATTGTTATTTCTAAATCTAATTATGACTTTTTGTTTGTTTCATTGTGTGTTTTAGAAATCACAAGTTCATCCCAAAATTGCAATTGAAGTTCATCTTGCCTAAGGTTAGGCAATTCAAGTTCATCTTATGACTATTAATTGGTTTGTTAAATTAACCACAAATCCAAAGCAAGTTGTTGGTTTTAGTTATCTTTGATCAATACTTACAGTACAGTTATCTTGAACCATCTCAGATCTCTTTCTTTCAAGTTGTTAAATGTATAACAAAAATGTCATTGATCATTCAAGTTCTATGGAGGTTAGCTTAAATATGTGATTTTATGGTTATACATGCATTGCTACGTATTCAACATTAGTTTTATGTTTTGTTTGTTAATCTATGGTTCAAACTGTTTTAAATAGCCGGGTATTCTAAATTAGTTTTATGTTTTGCTTCAAATGACGTTGTTATCGATTTTGAACTAGATCTTCTGTATCTATAACTGGTGTATGAGTTAAATTTGTTAATTTGTAGATGAAGCTAAGAGGAAACTGACAGTTGTGGGATATGAACAAATCTTCCAAAGGGGTGATTAATATTTACAAGCTGGAAAGAAATAGGTAAAATATACGTGCTCTGTAAGTTTTTGGGTTTTTTTTTCATTTGGGACGTATACTTTACCTTATCAAAAGGTGTTTTTTTGGATTCTTAAAATGATCGTATTTTAGTATGTATTCGTTATATATTTTGGAAACTTAAAAGCATACAGGAATGTATTGTTGCATGTGTATACTGCTGGATGAGTACTGATTGCTTTTGATACATGAAGTCTTGAACAAGTGAGCCTGCATAGAAGTTGCATGTTTTTTTTATCACGAGTAGTTTAGATTTTGATATCATTTTTACGTCTTTATAAAATAATATCAATATTTTTTGAGTTTTGCAGCAATGAGAACATCATATGACCTATCCCATCTTTCTCACATGTGTGTCATAAAACACAGCTAATTTTTTCAAGAGTTTCCTTGAATGGATGAGTGATTCGATAGCATATTGTCTTGTTTTTTCTAATTTCATAAAACTGATGTAGAAAGCTACTATCAAGAAGATGGATAGGCAAGCGTCAAAAGAATTTGCAGCTGAATTGAGGGTTTTATTTCATGTTCATCACCTAAATATGGTAAGAGGCGTTAAATTTGAACTTCTGAATTGGTGTATGGTGTCTAGAGGTGGGCAGGTCTGGCGGGTTGGCTAATGGGTCAAATCGGGTTTGAACCCCCAATGGGTTATTGTGAATATGACCAACATAGTTTTTTTTAACGTTTATTCATTTGACCCGTTAGAGCTACAATTGTAGTCACCTCATTTCTGGGTATATGGGTTGATCATTTTAGCCTTTAAATTGTAATCGATGTGACATATGAGGTCTTACCTTCTGATCTGCATATGCCTTGGTGGTCTCTTGATCTTTCTTTCAATATCCAAAGTTTTTGTTTTTTTATTTTTTGTTTTTTTTTTGTTTTTTATTTTTTGTTGTTGATGAAATGTTATTGGTGACCGAGATTTGAGTAACAATGCTTTCTACCTGCAACAAGTGGCTTGTGTGTTGAGGGGCTTTACTAAACTATTTGAACTTTGTGGCTTAACATCTCACGTAGATCTTATAGATGTTTATGTTCATGACCACATTCTAAATTATATATATAAGTCCGTGTTCAGATTAGGGACTAATATGGTTATTTGAATTTTAACAGCCAGACATATAGTGTACATGATTATGAGTTTGCATGCTCCAGGTATATCAAAGATATCAATTATATGTTCATTTTGTTATCGAATTCTCATTGTTTCCATAAGATGGGGTTAATTGAATTCAACAACTTCAGGTAATGCGGTTTGTTGCTTCTTTTAATTTTTGAATATTTTCTTTTTAATATTAAATATCTAATCTTGCAGAAATTTTCTTTGGATCATGGGTTGGTTTCGATTTTTTTTCAAGCTTCTAGCAATCTATACTTGATGATGCGCCAGCAGGTAAACACATGGATGCAGCTAACTGATGCAAAGGGTGATGCATCTAATTGGGAATGTGTAAACACCACCACCATTATATTAAAAAACAATCCATTAGAAGGATAAATGTACCCAAACGCCTATACATTTGGTAAGCTATCACTTATTCATCCATCTCTTTGAATTTTTATTTACTAATTTTATGACCTAAATGTGACATGTTTACGATGATTATTCTGGAAATAGACCGAGTATATGGGTGTTGCTCTTATTATTTGTTGTAATTTGACTTTTTACCCAACACTTTCTCTGCTTCTCGACAGGTGGGTTTTTTATTGTGGTATAACTTGATATATTAAGTTCATGATAACCCATAATTGTTTATTTGTTCATGTGCTGCCTGCATATTAATCTGATGTTTATATCATTAATATCTTTTCATGTTCACTGGCAAGAAACTCTTAGGGAACATGTTGTTGGAATATTAACTACACAAAGAGTACTTATTTTTTCTTCTGATCTCGATATTCTTGCAAGCAGATCTATAAAATTTGGGTTCTTTTTATGTTCTTATATGTTGTGTTAATTATAATGTTATTTTCATTTCAATGCTTGCTTATGATGTTCACATATATATTTCTATATTACAGAGTTGTTGGTGGTCAGCACTCAACAGTTGGGTTGGTCTGCTACATAAATCATGCGCCTGCAATAATCCAGGAAGTTGAAAAAAAAAAAGCAAAGTTTTAAGCTGCAAAATTTAGTAGAATGGAAGATTGTGGAACACTTTCCATATGGTAAAGAAGGCTCGGGTTGCAAAAACAATTCAAATCTAATCTCAGATGGGGCGTTTAGTTACCAATGTATTGAGGAGAATGATATAACATTGCATCTTGGTGGTAAAGGTTTTCTTTAATAAAGAATAAGCTCCTGGGCTAAATTTATGATAAATGCCATAGTAATTGTGGAGCTCTTGATGGTTATCGTTGAGTGCATTGAGATTAGGGGGAGTTGGGATTGTAATCATATAAATCGATTTAGTAAGTGGAGTTGGAATGGGACTTCTAAGCAAGAGGGTTAGAGCTTCGATGTTGGGTAGATGGCTAAATGATGCAAAACAAACAAGTTGGTTAAAAGTTTGGTATCTCATGTTTACGACCGAAATATTTTCCTTTGGTGTTAGCCACTGGATCTTGATCTAATAAAAAAGAAATAGGGGTTTTTAGTCTTAGCCACCTTTGTTGACTTTTTACATATTTTCCCCATTTTTTTTAAAACATTCATAACTTTCACATACGACATTTTTTTTAAATTACACCATAAAAACGAGAATTTTTTTTTTTATCTTTAAAACACGTATAGTGTTGCTATATAAAAAAATTATAAAAATTATTCTTTCGATTTTTGACACAATGTTGAGATCATTGTGTTAAAATGTTCAGATCATTGTATCAATGTGTCATTGTGTCAAAAGTATATATAGTGTTGCTATATATAAAATTAAATACTCTTTCGGTTTTTGAAACCATATGACACAATGATCTTAATATTTTGACACAATATGACACAATGATCTGAACATATTTGACACAATATGACACAATGATCTGAACATATTTAACACAATATGACACAATAATCTGAACATTTTGACACAATGACACAATGATCTGAACATTTGAAAGAGTAAATTTGTTTATTTAATTTTATATATAACAACACTATACGTGTTTGAAAGATTAAAAACGCTTATTTTTATGGTGAAACTTTTTAAAAAAATAATGTCGTATCTAAGAGTTATGAAGGTTTAAAAAATGAGGGGAATTTGATAAAAAGTTAAAAATACCCTTCTATCTTTTGTTTTCTTTTTTTAGTTTTTTCTCTAATTCTACACAAGAAAATTTTGAGCCATAGATCTTCATTTAATTGAAGATCTAATGACTATGATTCCTTCTTATCCAAACTAAATTTTCTCACAATAACCTCACTCACCCCTCTTAAACCCTTTACTTATATACTTCTCCCACTCAATAAGTTAATTGTATATTTTTCTTCCTAAAACATGTGTATATATTGCATATTTATCTAATTTTTAAAATATAATACATTAAACGATTATTTTACCCTTATTTGTATTTACATTTTTCACCTATTTAATATCATTAAAAAAAACATATTTCTTTAAATTTTCTAATTTTTTTACACATTTATACGTTTCATTAAAAATAATTTATTGAATAATAATTCCCCAAATAATAGACTAATAAAAAGTATAATTACACCATTAACGTTTGATGATAAGAGGATTTAGGTTTTATAATTTATGAAATTTTACTAAATTCACAATGATCGATCCTACACTATGAGTTAATACACAAAACTAGAGATGTTTCGAAGATTTTAGAGAATTTTTCAAAAAAAAAACTAACTAAATCAAATTTTCAATAACCAAAGATGTTTTCAAAGATTTTATTTCCTCTGGAAAATTGCTTCTGTTGTTAGAGTTAATTATCGTTCAAACCTCAAACTAGTGAAATTTCTGTACATTGTTAGTTTATTTTTTATTTTTTTCAAATTATGTCTTCAAAATCTTTATACAAATATGAAAGCGGGGTAAGAAACGTAAAATGAAGAAACATTTTAGCATTTTGCTATAATAGCATAATAGCATGCTTTTGTTTATTATTATTATAATTTTCGTCACATTATTGAGTACTTTTATATGAGTTTTTGACTTTATATTATAAAAACCTATTTTTTTTATCCCGACTAAGAACCAACAAATTTTTACAATTTTCGAAGCCCCACCTCTGCCGCTAGATGCGGCATACTTTCCACCGGAAGGTCACAAAAGGTTTGCTGTCGTACTTCAATTATTGTATTCTTAAAAGATTAGGTGGAATAAATGAGTATTTCAAGTACACACGTTTTCTCTGTGGTTGTTATAAAATTTGAATATATGGTTCATATTAAAGGAATTAAACAAAAATCATGTCCAGAAAATAATTATAGAACGCTATAGCAGTATTTTCAGATCACCACATTTATAATCTCACTACTTTCAGATCTTGTGTGATGTGTGATTTTATATTTTTATTATATGTATACGAGTAAACGTTACAACTATTAAATACAAACTAAATATATGTAGGAATGTTTCCTAATTTAAAAATCTTTAATCCTAATAAAGCATTAAAATGAGTGTCACATGTCATATTTTTAGGTGGTCCACATCAGCATTGCCACATGTCATAATCACATTCTACTATCAATTTATTAAGATTATCAATTAAGTATAATTACCAAATTTATCAAAACTAAATTTCCATTAAACTTTTTTTGACAAATTTAATGTGAATTTGATAAATTTATTCAATAATTTGATTATTTTAAGAAAACCAATCAACAATTTGTTAAACATAATAAAGTTGGTTATTTTAACATTTTTTTTATATGTATCTAATATTATGAACTGAACTCGTGTAATACACGGGTTACTAACATAGTAAAATAATATTTTTATTAAATGACGATTACAACCAAATAGAAGAAATACAAATTAAAATACTTTTACAATGAAAGTATAAGAAAGTTACAACCAAATAGAAATATTATACGGAAATAAAATTACTACTTACAAAATAAACTAAAAAGATTATATATATTACAAAAGTAGTTGGAAAGGAATAGTGAAATTCGTATTTTTCATATATGGGTCACTAACACTTTTTGGTTTTGATAGTCTCTACCTGGAATTCCTATTTTTATACATTGGTCACAACACTTTATGGTTTTGACAGGTTTTTACTCTTTAAGTTTACACATTTTTTATTTTGGCTTTGACAGTTTCTACCCTCTAAGTTTATATTATTTTTAACAGAATAGTAAACTTTATGTTTTCATAGTTTTCTCACATATGTTTCACACTTTTATGTTTTCTACCACCCACCTTTTAAAGTTTTTTATTTATTTAAATTTTGTGGTCTTCTACTTTGGCATGAAACTTTCACAATTTTACGTTATTCTACTTTTTTTACATATGTTTCATACTTTTACGTTTTCTACCTCTAACTTTTAAACCTTTTTTGAACTACTTTCGTTTTTAGTATACTTTTAGAGTTTTCGATTTTGACCACGATTTTTTTATAGTTTCATTAGACTTTTACATTTATACCCCTTAACTTTTCTACTTTCATTTTTTAGTATACTTTTGTAGTTTTATACTTTCACCACGAGACTTTTAAGCTTTTACGTTTTATACCCCTTAAATTTTGTACTTTCGGTTTTTATTAGACTTTGAGTTTTCGACATTGGTCATGACTTTTTTTATAGTTTTATACTTTGACCACATTAAAACTTTTCTTACTTTACTTTCGTTTTTTAGTATGATTTTTATACTTTTACACTTTGAACACGAAACTTTCAGACTTTTACGTTTTATACCCCTTAAGTTTTCTAATTTAGTTTTTAGTATACTTTTAGATTTTTTGAGTTTTTGACTTAAACTGACAGGTAAATGTGTGGTCCGCCGCGAAGCGAGGACGGGTCACCAACTTGTTTTACAATGAAAAGTATACTAAATAAACAGTAAACAAAAGTTAACAGAGGTTTTGAAAAATTTAGAGATTGAAGAAATTTTAAGAAAAAGAAAAGAGTATAGAAAATGAGTGGGAAAGGAATTGGGTCGAAACTCGGTTCTCTTAAGACAAATTGCAGGTCTTCACAAGAGATCTCTTTTGTTTCCCAGTATACAATCGTCTAAATCGATAGTACGACTGGTATAACACAAGCACTCAAAATTACCTTTTGAAGATCTTTTGAAGGTGGAAGAACGATGAAGATTGTCTAGAGTTTGACGGAATGTAGAGAGGATTTGAGAGACGGAAATAAATCTATATTTGTTAAGAAAATTGGATTTAAATAATTCAATGTTTTGCTTAATAATTTGTCTTTTAACCTTGGCAACTACCAGTCCCATCTTTATACTTATTTGTTTTCACTGGTTCCTCCATTAAAAAAGTTAACGTAACTCCGTTAACTTTTTCGTCCATTTTCTTCAACCCCAATCTTTGATCCACCATAACTTCTTCAATTCTAGAAGAAAATTCAATCCGTAAGTTGCTATGAAATCATGATGAAAAACGAACAAGACTAGATCCATATTGCTTAGGTTTTAAATAGATTATAATGATGAACATGTTCTTCATGAAGCTTCAACAATGATGGATTGACCAATTCTCAATGGTTTTCAAAACTGGTTTCACCAATGCATTTGCGATCTTAAACCAAATCTATAGCAACAAGAATCATTGAAAATCATTGAGAATTGGTCAATACACCATTGTTGAAGCTTCATGAAGAACATGAAGTTGTGAATTTGAAATCCGATCAAAACTCCATGAAAATCAGTTCAGCAACTTGCTATAGATTCGTGAGAACATGCCAAATCTGCTATAATCGATCAATATCACAAAAAAGAATGGAATTGATGCTTAATTTTTTTTTAATCCAAAGTCATGAAAAGTCACAACTTTGATGCTCTTGTTAATCATCATACCCTATTTACAACCTAAGCAATATGGATCTAATATTGTTTGGTTTTTCGTCATGAGTTGATAGCAACTTACAGATTGCATTTTCATTAAGATTTGTAGAAGTTATAGTGGATCAAAGATCGGGGTTGAAAATAGATGAAAAAGTTAATGGAGTTAACTCTTTTTAACGGAGAGACCAGTTTTAACAAATAAGTGTAAAGGTGGGACTGGTAGTTGCCAAGGTTAAAATACGGATTATTATTTTCCAATAGACTTTACGATTTCTTAAACTAAAAAGGGTTGTTTCAACTCAGATTTAAAGTGGTCAAAACGAAACTAGTGTAAATGTGCAATAACACAATTTACTGGAATGTTTCATTAGCTATAAACTAGGTGTGCATGCAACGCACATATCAGTCAGTTCCGCGCGTAGGTCACACAGATGTCGTGCGCTACGTACGCAACTCATGCATTGGTCTGGTAAACCCGCTCCGGTGTCCGCACGTAAACACATAGACGCGGAGGTTTCCGTGCCGAGCAGCAACTGGTCCGGATCCCGCAAATGCGCCAACAACATGCACCATCTGCCGCGCGTACACAATCTGGAAGGACTCGCGCACCGTACTGGTGGTACGCACGCCCATACCTTAGTGCCACCGACGGAGATACGTGCAGACACATCACGCCACACGTGACTTGACTCGTGCCAACTAGACTCGTGCCAAATAATCTCGCACAATCCATCTGTGAGGCCAAAAATACAAAGGCGGCTCTCAAGCGGCTAGCGAAATTGCCAAGTGGAAATTGCGCCACATTACGCCTATCGCCCACGCCGCGCGCGATGTGTAGGTGCGAATTGGGGGTGCGTCACTCCCCTTAGGGTTCTAGAGATGTGTCACACCCTGGTCAACGGGTTTGGGTGTGAGCGAGATGGAATCATAGTCGCGGATACATAGAACGACTTCTAAGAATTTCAAACGTTATAAAAACATTACATCATTTCATTGCAGCGGAAAGAGTGGCGTAAATGATAATGTCTTACATTTGAAAAATAAAGTCTTAATGTAATATTAAAAACATAGTATGGTTTATTTAGGATAGGTCAGGACTACGACTCCAGAAGCAGGTCCGATAGTACAGTGAAGCCCCATTTGCATGTCTTCCAAAATTGCTCAATTACCTGAGAAATCATGAGTAAAAAAGGTCAACATAAAGTTGGTGAGGTTCACAGGTTTATGAATCTACATTTCAAGTTTGTAAAACAGTTTCAGTATACTTAAATATTACATTGGTTTACCGTTGTGGTTGTATGAAGTCACCTGAACCTTGATTTCAAATACTAACGGTTTACCCCCCCATAGTATCTCGCCCGAGAGATACTAAACATAGCAGAATAACTAACGTGTACCCCAAGACAATCCGGAGTCAAAATTGGAGCTACCAATTAGGACAGGGTTGTCAACCCAAATAGATCTATTCACTAGCTATCATTTCGTACAGAACTAACTGAAATCAATTAATGGTGGGATACAGTTGTACAAACGTTTATAACGATAATGTACCATAGTTGGGCATCAGTAAGAGAACACGCAGTCATACGGCTAACAGATAAACCATAATATTAAGTAAAAAGCATTTATCAGTTCATGATTTCTCCCCCAAGAGTATAAAATAGTTAAAAGAAAAGGGGTCGTGAATCTTACTTGATCAGCAGATGAATGAAAATAGACCGGAATGTAATAACAGAATAAGATGCCCTAAATAAATAATAAAACATTTGCATAAGGGTCTAGTCATTTGGGTTACATTTGTCACCCAAGTGATACTGGTCAAGTCTTCGTGTTTAATCTCGTTTGTATTCGTTTGAAAACCCGTTAGTTTGTATTTATTAGGTCAAATAAATACTGATGTGATGATTTATATTTATGACCAATAAATATAAATAAAAAGGATAATCATTTAATAGATCAATCAAGTCCTGAATAATAATGTTTATTATTATTTTTGTGAGTTTGATTGGTTATTCAAGAAAGTTGTAATTATATTTAATTTTAAATAATTATGATTAACAATTCTTGGTGAATTGTAAATAAAACATAGCTTAAAAATTTTGTAAGTAATTATTAATCACGGAATAATTATTTAAAGTTTATTTCATTTTAAAACGTTTAGCATTTAGATCAATTAAAGAAGCGCTTTGAGTCATAACGTTTAATAATTTCGAAACCATTTAATATTTCATACTCATGAAATATTCATTTCTATTAAAAGCTTTAAGACATTATTTTAAAATAATACACGATCATACTTAGATTTATAAAAGTCTATTTGTTATAAACTTTTAGTTTGTCTTAAGAAAACATGAATAAGTAATTTGATTTACAATTTCAATATTTTACGTTCTCGCGTATATCGCCGTATGGGTCCCGGTTTTATTACTATACAACTTATTTTCGTTTTAATTACTTTGATTCATCAAAGTAATAGTAAAAAGGTTATAAAAATATTTAAAAGTCAATTGCTTGGCTTTTGATTATTTTTATAAAAATCTTTTTGTAAAAGATATTCATTTTTTATTGCATTTTTATAGAAACTTTTAACCCTTTTAAAAACATGTCTTTGAATGGTTATAAACTTGTAATAAATCCAAGTATTTATGTTAAATTAATTATTTGACATAAATTTTATTCTTACTATTTTTAGTAAAAATCATGTAACATTCCTTTTGTCTTGCAAGGTTTTTATAACATATCAAAGTGTTGGTTTTTAAAATGTTGCATTTTTCCCATAAAGAAGTTTTATGTGATAAAATTGTAGGTTAGAATTTTTTAAAAAATCCATGACAATATTAGTCATCTTTTATTTATTTTAATCCAACCCAATTTACCAAATAATCATATATGGTAACAAGATTATTTATTTTCCCATTTACTAACACTTAGTGTTAGAATCAAGATTTCAACAATAAATATAAATATCTACTAACACTTAGTGTTAGGACCAATTAACATAAGACATGGAAATGTAAATAAATCTATTAACACTTAAGGTGTTAGGACCAAACTAATCACATGATTAATAATATAAACACCCATCTCTTGTTTCATCTCATTTAATTGCTTATTCTTGTTAGTCATTTAATCTACTAACACTTTCAAGTGTTAGGATCATTTTAACTTATCAACATATTAAATCAAGAACATCTAACTCATTTTATGAGTCCATGGATAATATCCGTTTAGGGTTTTGTTCTTGATCATAACAATATAAGTAGATGCATAACAATAACAAAGATGATCTTAGGTGCACATGGATACTTTCTATTAATTTCTCCCAGTGTTTCACCCATTTTCATGGCTATTTTAAGTTCCAAGTGTTGGATTTCAAGTGTAAGCGTCCGATAAATTAACGTGACTAACAAATTATGACTCGTGAGAGTTACACCTTGGGCAACGAACATTAAATCCACTTAACTCGTTTAAATGGTAGTTAGGAACATTTAACGGGATGAACATTATTATTATTTATAAAGTTTGTAAATAATAATAATATGTAATTATATTAAATGAGATTTAATATAATTGGCCTTTTGCATGTCATGACACTTGGCATCCTTCATTTGCATGTCATAATTGCTTTTGCATGCCATGATTGCTTTTTGCATGTCATTATACATGGCATCCTTCATTTGCATGTCATAATTGCTTTTGCATGTTATGATTGCTTTTTGCATGTCATGACACATGGCATCCTTCATTTGCATATCATAATTGCTTTTGCATGCCATGATTGCTTTTTGCATGCCATGACACTTGGCAATATTCTTTTGCATGTCTTGGTCTTATACATATTACCTATTTATAAATTACTCATGAGCACCACCGCAAGACCGTCAGGCTGCCGCCGTAAACACCACGCCAGCACCTGTTATTGATGTGTTGTTTATTTTCTGCACCGCATCCCATCTCCGTTTTCTTCGTTCCATTTCTAGCAATCGTTTCGTTGAACCAAGGTGTCTCAAACGGTTATTATAAACCACTAAGGTATAATCATCTCATCGGTAGATTAGATTGTTATATACATCGTGTTCGCATATTTGTAACCTAAAGATTCTGTTTCGGTTTCACTGCTATCGTTTTATGATGTTTAATTTACTCCACTATGTTAGTAGATAAAATCTACTAATATACATCTTTATCCAAAATCGTTTTGATGTAAACCTTGATATCATTTTCATTAAAACCATCCACAAGATACCACTGGAACCCAACAGTGGTATCAGAGCCAGACTTACCACATGCGAATCGATACCAGTCCGTCTTACCGGTTATAGAAATCGCAAACTTCATATTCTTGAAGTTTCCGATATTATATATTTATTAGGGCAACATATAATTTTGGTTAAGTTTTTATTTATTTATTTTGACCAAAATCTTGCCCGTCATAATTCGATTATGTTAATATGTAAATCTAGCCCGACCCGTGTTTGTGTGATGAATGGTTTTGCATGTTTATGGTTTTTGGCCCGTTTTGTTGGCTCAAAGTTGTATTATTTATTTTATGGTTTTGGCCCAAATTTAAACGGCTCAAAAGTTGTAATAGATTAGGGTCCCGCCACTAGCCGCTTTAGGTTTGGTTTTTCCGGACCAATGGTTGACCCGGATAACTTGGTTCTTCTGGATCAATAGTTGAACCGGATGGCGTGGTTCTTCCGGACCAGTAGTTGATTCGGATAGTGTAATTTTTCTATTAAATTATTCTATCCGAAGACCCGGAGGCAAAACCAATGTCAAGGCAGAGTCTTGGAGTCAGTGGGAGCAGCTCAAGATGACCCAATGCACTCAAGTCCATCCTTGTGCTTGTTTACCTGTTTTTTCTCGTGACCTATTTGATCTTGCTAATTGGCTCTAGCAAGATCAAAACCATTATGGCCTAAAGATTTACATATTCTTATTATTTGCTATTTTGGTTGCCT
This sequence comes from Deinandra increscens subsp. villosa, assembly GCA_039602395.1. Lineage (NCBI taxonomy): Eukaryota > Viridiplantae > Streptophyta > Magnoliopsida > Asterales > Asteraceae > Deinandra > Deinandra increscens. Next base: position 55,417,711 of record JBCNJP010000017.1, on the reverse strand, counting down.
TGATTTAATAATTGTTATTAACCCCAACCTAAATACCAAACTCCCTTTAAAATTGTTTTAAATGGATAAATATAATATCTTTTTAACAAGTTCTAAAATGTTTACAACTTGTCAAACTTTACAAATAATATAACCAAATGAGTTTTAAAAATCTATCCCTTACATTTTCTAAATACTCGTAAAGCTTAATATGTTGATTATTAACTTTAATTGGTTATATCATATCGCAACAACTTAGTTTTATAGGTCATCTAAAATTTATTGAATCAATTTTTAGTTTTTTTTCTGATCTTTCGATTTTCTTTTCATTTTCTGGAGAATTAGGATAGGGAAGAATGTCGCACCCCCAAAATACCACTAACGGAGTTTATACCGTTAAGGGGCGCGACTAGACCAGGATCCACAACCATAGTTACAAATACTAAACGAATCAGGGTTAGTTCAAACACAAATTATAGTTAAAGTCTCAGATACAACGCAGCGGAATAAAATATTGTCTTATAGCACTAACCACGTGCTTTACACGGTTAACATTGTTTTAAAATTCCCAAGATAAGTTTTAAACAGAAATAAACGTCTTCTTGTGCCATGCCAACCTCCAGCGGATACTCCTTAGCGATCTGCAAAAGTTTAAACCACGCAAGTGTCAACCTAACGGTTGGTGAGTACACAGTGGGCTTGTCATGCATTGGCCCAGTCTCATAATCATAAGTCGTGTCAAGATGTACTTACAAAATATTTAATTGTGAAAAGCAATGCTCGTATTTAATTCTCAGTTTATAAAAGGTTTGTCCGTGACCACGTCATCGGGTATGTACTAGTTCCGTAAAGTTAAAGGACTCAACCGATATCGCGGGTAGCTAATCCGTTGTTCCATGCTCTAAGGAAGTTTGTACCAAAGCTGACTTATTTTGTGGGGGCCGAGCCATCCCGTACAGTGCGGACCAAGTCATCGCGTTTTCTGCCTCCCCCGTGTCCTCTCGGGACCACGGTCAAATAGGCTGATATTGTACCTCCGTGCACTCCCCGTGCCACGGGGCGGAGTTTGTCAAACTCCAGTAGATCTACCCAACATCCCCTCGCTTTACAATTAATGGCACAATTTTAGTTGAGGACTTTTAAGTTATAAGGCATCCTTAGAAAACATGTGATATCATATGGTTTAGACTTTAACCTACGCTAGCCATATTAAAATAGTTTTCGTTTCAGAAATCGTTTATTCAGAATTCACAAGTGTTCCCATAAAACACTTCAGTTCATCCAGTGGGTGCCAAGCATCCCGTGTTCTTATGTTTATCTGTGAGGTGCCTAGCACTCTCGAGTTTGTCAGCATTGTTTTCGTTAAGTTATCCTGTGTGGCCCATCGGACTCACGGTAAGCGGGTTAGTGACACTCACCTTTGGTTGCACTGCTACACTTCAAGTAAATCCAAATATTGTTGTTTAACGAAGACCTAGAACACGTTTAGGTCTTAAGTATTAGTTTCGTGTCTATCTTTACTTAACGTCACTATGGCCCATAACATAGCACGTTGCAACTATGACTCGACATACCGACACACGACACCAATGGTTGATCATAAACAAGGGTTCATATGAATCAGATATCAAACATGTTTCATCATGGCATAATCATGTAAGTCATGGCATAACACTTAAGCAAATTTCACAAGTTTGGTTTTTAGGTCAAGTCTTAGTTTCGCTAGCATAGTTTCGCTAGGCAGTTTCGCTAGGTGCACGGGCAGCACTTTCGCTAGGCAATGCCCGGCAACACAGTTTCGCTAGGCTAGTTTCGCCCGAAACTGCTGACGCAGTTTCGCTAGCCTAGTTTCGCAGGGAAACTGGTTTGAACTTTCGTTCAGGTATTTCGCTCGATAGTTTCGCTCGAGCTGGTCTGGTCAGGTTCCCGGCGACACTATAGTTTCGCTGGTCAGTGTCGCTGGAAGGAGATGCAATTTCGCTACTTAGTTTCGCCCAGAGAACAACAGTTTCGCTGGTCGCGAAAAAACATACGGATTTGCCTAAAAATCAACCTAACAGCTTCTGATCATACATGCAATTCATTATCTAGTATCCATAGGCATTTACTAACATAAATCAAGCAACTTTAACAAGTTTAACATGCATTTTGATCATCAAATCTCTAAAATAGGTTCAAAACCCTAAAATGACCTATTTTGCACAAATCTCTAACATGGATGGATTTCATACGTAAAGTTATCAACTTTATTACAGATCTAGCATCCTAAAGCATATATACAGAAGATCAAGCAATATCATGAAGGTTTGAGCATGCTTTAAGAAGAAAACACATAGAAAACACATAAAGCATAGTTTTTTGGGACTCACGGTTGATTCTAGAATCGATAGATGAGATGAGATGATGGTCTAGAGGCTGAGATCTTGGTCTCTTGATGGTATTCTCGGCTGACCAGGTTCCAGAGAAGTGTGTGTGTGTGTTGGTTGTGAAATGAGGCAAATGAGGCTACTAGGGTTCATTAAGTTTATTTATATCAGAGGCTAGTTTCGCTGGCAGTTTCGCTGGCTGGCGAAACTGGCTCTGATCTCGGGTACATTGATCAGTCTAGCCTGCTACCGGGCGAATCTGTAATTTCGCTCGGTAGTTTCGCTGACTACCAAATTCAGGCAATTTTCACATAATCAAGTATTTACAATTAATCATGTTATTCACAATAATAAGTCATGTATTTAAATCACATTGCACATAAGGACAATCAATGATGAACATTCAACACATATGGACAGGTTCGGTGATCAACCAAAGGTCGTGGACGTATTCGGCCTAGTTATGCATTAGCTACTTATAACGTAACTAACGGGTTTGTCTAACGGGAGTTAACCTTGAAATTCTCGGGTGTCACATCATTCCCCTGAAATTGGAATTTTCGTCCCGAAAATTATTCTTGTGTCGTAGCGTTCGCAGCATCAGCTGTCGTCGTTGCTATCGTCGCTGGGGAAAGAAAGCAAAAAGTTTTAGGGTTGTCACATCCTCCTCCCGTTAAGGAATTTTGGTCCCCAAAATTAAATCATACCATGAGTTTCCGTGGACGTTTGCTCGAACAGGTGAGGATACTTTTTCTTCATCTGATCCTCACGTTCCCAAGTATATTCAGGTCCACGTCTTGAGTTCCATCGCACCTTGACGATCGGAATCTTGCTACGTTTGAGGGCTTTCTCCTCGCGTCCCATGATTTCTACTGGTTGCTCAATAAATCTCAGATGTTCGTCAATTTCCAATTCCTCCAAGGGAATTATTTCGATGTCTTCAGCCAGACATTTCTTTAGATTAGAAACGTGAAACACGTTGTGAACTCCATCGAGTTCAGCAGGGAGTTGCAATCGATAGGCCACTGGGCCTACTTCCCCAATAATTTCAAACGGACCGATGTAGCGAGGATTTAACTTTCCACGCTTTCCGAAGCGTATCACTCCCTTCCAGGGAGATACCTTCAACAATACTTTGTCACCCACCTCGAACTTCAGAGGTTTTCGGCGTTTGTCGGCATAACTCTTTTGTCGATCACGCGCTGCAGCTAGCCGTTGTCTGATTTGAATAATCCGTTCGGTCATATCGTGGATAACTTCCGGTCCAGTGAGCCCTTTCTCACCTGTTTCAGCCCAACACACGGGCGATCTACATTTTCTGCCATAAAGTGCTTCAAAAGGTGCAGCACCTATACTTGAATGATAACTATTGTTGTAAGAGAACTCCACCAGTGGAAGGTGAGTCTCCCAATCCTTTCCAAAGTCAAGAACGCAAGCTCGGAGCATATCTTCTAAGGTTTGAATCGTTCGTTCCGTCTGACCATCAGTCTGCGGGTGATAAGCTGTGCTCATGTCTAGTCGGGTTCCCAATGCTTCCTGCATTGATTTCCATAACCAGGAAGTGAATCGAGGATCTCGATCAGAAATGATAGTCTTAGGCACACCGTGAAGCTTCACAATTTTGTCGATGTACAGCTTTGTCAATTTATCCATATTATCACTTTCCTTCATCGGAATGAAATGTGCCGATTTGGTTAGTCGATCGATGACAACCCAAATCGCATCCGGTTGGTTTGATCGATGAGGTAATCCCGTTACAAAATCCATGGAGATGTCCTCCCATTTCCATTCTGGGATCTTTGGTTGTTGTAGTAAACCAGAAGGCTTTTGATATTCAATCTTGACCCTTGAACATGTCAGGCACTTAGCCACATATCGAGCAATGTCGGCTTTCATATTCGGCCACCAATAAAGATTTTTCAAGTCTTGATACATTTTATCTGATCCAGGGTGCACCGAGTATCTTGACTTGTGAGCCTCGTCCATCACGAGCTCACGGAGACTTCCAAACAAAGGAACCCAGATTCTGTCATTATAATACGTGAGTCCGTCAGACTTAACTTCAGAATGGCCATCTACACCACGTAGTGCTTCAGCTGCGAAGTTTTCTGCTTTCAAAGCTTCTCGTTGGCAGTCACGGATCCGATCCGGTAATCCTGAATGTATTGTGAGTTGAAGCGCTCGTACCCGACGAGGCTTTTCGTATTCTTTTCTGCTTAGGGCATCAGCCACAACGTTGGCTTTTCCAGGATGATACTTAATAGCCAAATCATAATCGTTTAGTAACTCGACCCACCGTCGTTGTCGCATGTTGAGGTCTTTCTGATCGAAGATGTGCTGTAGACTTTTGTGATCGGTGAATATCGTGCACTTTGTTCCATATAGGTAATGTCTCCAAATCTTGAGTGCATGAACAACGGCTCCCATTTCCAAATCATGCGTTGTATAATTCTTTTCTGTATCCTTTAGTTGTCTGGACCCGTAGGCAATCACCTTGTCTCGTTGCATCAACACGCAACCGAGTCCTTGAATCGATGCATCGCAGTAAACCACAAAGTCGTCAATTCCATCGGGTAACGCAAGAATTGGAGCCGAACATAACATATCTTTAAGCGTTTGGAACGCGCGCTCTTCCTTTTCACCCCATCTGTATTGCACTCCTTTGTGCGTTAAGGCCGTTAGGGGTTGAGCCAGTTGAGAGAAACCCTTAATAAACCTTCGATAATATCCGGCAAGCCCTAAAAATTGTCGGATCTCTGTTGGCGCTCTTGGGGTAGACCAGTTCTTAATTGCTTCCACTTTGGCTGGATCTACATGGATTCCTTCCTCATTTACAATGTGTCCAAGAAACTGGACTTCGCGGATCCAAAAGTCGCACTTCGAAAACTTGGCGTAGAGCTGTTCCTTGCGAAGCAATTCCAAAATAAGACGTAGATGCTCCTCGTGTTCTTCTTTTGACTTGGAGTAGATCAAAATATCGTCGATGAAGACTATTACAAACTTGTCGAGGTACGGCTTGCACACTCGATTCATCAGGTCCATAAACACAGCCGGTGCATTGGTTAGCCCAAACGGCATAACCAGGAACTCGTAGTGTCCATACCGAGTTCTGAAAGCTGTCTTGGGAACATCCTCTTCACGAACACGAAGTTGGTGATATCCAGACCGTAGATCAATCTTTGAAAAGTAGCTCGAACCTTGCAGTTGATCGAAGAGATCGTCGATTCGAGGAAGTGGATACCGATTCTTGATCGTAACTTTGTTAAGTTCTCGGTAGTCAATGCACATGCGGAACGTTCCATCCTTCTTCTTGACAAACAGTACCGGAGCTCCCCATGGAGACGAACTTGGACGAATAAACCCCTTGTCGAGTAGCTCTTGCAGTTGTGAGGAGAGTTCGTTGAGTTCACTTACAGCCAATCGGTAAGGTGCGCGTGCGATCGGAGCGGCACCTGGAGCTAAATCAATCCCAAACTCAACTTGTCGAAATGGAGGCAAACCAGGCAGATCTTCGGGAAATACATCTTGAAAGTCGCGAACTATCGGGTAATCATCTATTTTGCGCTCGGGATGTGTCGTATCAGTGACGTTTGCAAGAATCGCGAAGTGACCCTTACGGAGGCATTTCTGAGCTTTGAGAAACGAGATAATACCGGTTACTACTCCACCTTTTTCACCTTGAACCGTTAATTCTTTGCCGTCTTCGAGTGGAATACGAACCACTTTTTCCTTACATAAAATTTCAGCCCGATTCTCGGATAACCAATCCATTCCTACTATAACGTCGAAACTACCAATTGGGAAAGGCATAAGGTCGATTCCTAGGGTATGGCCCGCTAGTTCTAGCTTACAATCCTTAACTATCTGGGTAGTATCATGAAGTTTACCATTTGCTAGTTCTACCACATATTTAGCGTCTAGGGCAATTGGTTTAACATTGATTATTCCAGCAAACTTAGTGGAAATAAAACTTCTTTCAGCACCAGAATCAAATAAAACATTAGCAAAGAAACCGTTCAAAATAAATTTACCGTTGATCACGTTGGCATCATTACGAGCTTCACCCTGGCCCATGACGAAAGCTCGACCTCTACCATTTCCACCATTTCCGTTTCCACCATTACCATTGCCATTCCCATTACCATTACCTCCGCCGTTACCATTCCCACCATTATTTCCCTGATTGCCATTACCTTGTCTTCTTAACTGAGGGCAGTCTCTCTTGATGTGACCTTGAGCACCACACTCAAAGCAGCCACGGGCTCCCCCATTGTTGTTATTCTGGTTCTGACCGTTGTTTCCATTACCCCGATTGTTCCCATAGTTGTTGTTTCTTCTGGGGCGGTTTTGTTGTTCGGGCAAGGTCGCCCAACAGTCTTTTGCTTCGTGGCCTCCCTTGCCACACCTTTCACAGTTCACATTCTTCCTACAAGCACCAGCATGATGTTTCCCACATCTGTTGCACAAGGGCAGGTTACCCCTGTAGTTGCCTTGACCATTGCCACCCTGGCGGTAGTTGCTACTGTTGTTCCCTGATCTCTTGCTTTGACCTTGGGAGTTGAAAGACCTCCCAGTGCTGTTACCCACACTCTGAACATTCATCGAGTTCTCCGGAGCTTCATCTTCAGCTTTTCTTTTGCCACTTAAGGCAGTCTTTTCAGTGGCTTTCGCAGGTAGCGTACCTTTCTCGACCTCTTGATCAGTAAGCTTGTGAGCCAAACGAATGGCTTGCTGCACGTTAGCAGGGTTGCTGGCAGTCACTAATCCTTTGATTTGAGGCGCGAGGCCTTCCAGGTAACGCTCAATGCGTTTGAACTCAGCGTCGACCATTGTGGGACATAGGACCTCATATTCGTGGTATCGTGCAGTATACTGTTCGACTTCAGACCCAGACATCTTCAAATTCAGGAATTCACCCTCAAGCTTCTTCACTTGGTCGCGGGGACAGTATTCTTCCATGATCAGCTCCTTAAATGCTGCCCACTGCATGTTATCAGCCGCTTCTAGTCCAACCATTTGAATTTCAGCGTTCCACCAGGAGAGTGCAGCTCCTTCGAAAGTACCAGTAGCAAACTTAACCTTGCTTTCAGCTGGGCAATTACACATGGAGAAGACCTTCTCAGACTTCTCGATCCATCGGAGGAGTCCTACAGCTCCTTCTTCGCCGGAAAACATCATCGGCTTGCAGTCCATGAAAGACTTGTACGTGCAGTGGTGTTGGTTTCCTGATGCATAAATAGTTCGGATTTTAAAATTTAACAGATCATGATATAATTGCTTTGTGCCTTAACCGGCATAATAGTTACCCTGAGCGGCATATGCAGCTTGGACGGCTGCCACCGCGGCTTGCACATGTTCAGCAATCATCGCTTGCAGCTGTGCAGGCGTCATGTTAATACCGCCTCTTCCGTTTCCTCTTCCAGACATCTTGCTGAACAGTTAAAGTAGCCAGTGTTCAGTCACAGTTATGTTCTTATACATATCCCATAATATGTATGTTAGCCAGTTCCCGTTATCCCACTATTAGTCTAAAGAATTTTGTGTAAAATCGAGGCGTCGTCGAAGAACGTCGTAATTGCTATCGTCGAAGGTCGGCTTCCCATAAAGTCACCGTCGGCGTAGTCGTCGTAGTAGAAATCAGGACGTGGCGTGTAGCATCGTTTCGTTGTCGCTTTCCCCAGAGTAGTGTGCGTATTCGCGGTCGCATTTCGTATTCGTGTGAAAATTTCTTAAGGTCTTTCCGTTAGACTACTTAGACACGGTCTATATATATACTTATATATTTATATATATACATATATCTGTACGTACTAAGCTTTTACTTACACAGCAGAGCGAGTATCCCAGGTTGGCACGTAAAAATTTTGTCTTTGGGAATTTGTTTGTTTGTTTTGTAACCAAGGTTTTCAAGTTGCAGTTTCCAAATCGTTTTCAAAAATGATTCCAGTTCTCTGCAACCTATGGCTCTGATACCAATCTGTCGCACCCCCAAAATACCACTAACGGAGTTTATACCGTTAAGGGGCGCGACTAGACCAGGATCCACAACCATAGTTACAAATACTAAACGAATCAGGGTTAGTTCAAACACAAATTATAGTTAAAGTCTCAGATACAACGCAGCGGAATAAAATATTGTCTTATAGCACTAACCACGTGCTTTACACGGTTAACATTGTTTAAAACTTATCTTGGGAATTTTAAAACAATGTTAACCGTGTAAAGCACGTGGTTAGTGCTATAAGACAATATTTTATTCCGCTGCGTTGTATCTGAGACTTTAACTATAATTTGTGTTTGAACTAACCCTGATTCGTTTAGTATTTGTAACTATGGTTGTGGATCCTGGTCTAGTCGCGCCCCTTAACGGTATAAACTCCGTTAGTGGTATTTTGGGGGTGCGACAAAGAAGGATTTGTAACATTTTCTGATTTTTTTGATAGTCGTCAATTAAAAGGAACCATTTTTCGATTCCTGTCTTGAAAAAGTGTTTTCTCCTCTTTGTCTTTGATTTCTCGTGTCTATCTTCTTTCATCTTCTATAGGAGCCACTCGAACTTTCGATATTCCTTTTTATTTCTCATCAAACGAATGGCATCTTCTTCTGGAAATCCTAGCTAGTCTTAGCATGATATTGGGGAATCTCATTCCTATATCTATCTATATGAAAAAGAAATCATGTAACGAAGTGGATTATAATTTGATGATATAGAAACTCATTATATAAATGAATACAAATAAAAAACACGCAAATTGAACTAAACTATAAAAAGTCCTTGTTATTTTGAAAGAAACTATGTAAGGCAAATTAAATAAAAAAAGGAGCAATAGCTTCCCTCCTGTTTTATCAAGAGTGCGTTATTGCTCCTTTTTTAGTTCAAAAACTCCTATACAATCAGACCAAAGTCTTATCCATTTGTAGATGGAGCTTCAATAAAAGAGGAGTGAATGCTTTAGTTTTTGCCATTTTTTCATCTGTAAATTGTTAATGAACCCCCTAAAAAGTGTATCCCTACCCTTTCCCCTTTCTGTCAATGTTGCCAATTCCCAGAAGACTAATGTACCCTCGTGTATACAGTTGTCCAACTACTTTCTTCCTCCGACTTCTTTAGCCACTTCCGGCTTCCCCACTTCCGCATCTGTCATATTCGGGAGAGCTTGCTTCGTGGCGCATTGAACCTCGTTAGCATTTCTAAAAGAATTGGAGGCTCAAAACGAATGGTCAAAGGAATTTATGATTCGTGTTCAGTCAGTGGAGGAAGAACCCTATTAGACAACCCACCGCTTCTCTTTTCTTTTTCACAAAAAAGAAGTTTCCTATTCATTTCGGATATTAGAAAGAGATATTGAAGAAGAGAGTATTCTAGAAAAACTGGCCTTTACAACCCTATTCGGTAATAAATTAAAACCAATAGTCTATGCCAATCCTATACTAGTAACACTTGGGGCATGACACGAACCGTCAGTGTTGGAGCTTTCAGCACCACACTTGGCGTCTAGGTCATTCTTCCAGGGTGCAAAGTTTTCGTTGATACATCCGGGCTGTTCTACACGTAACTATTTTAGGAAGACTGTTACTTTTCTCTCATGCTACGTGCTACAGCTGTCTTGAGATAAAAGTGGGCATAAATGAGGCTAAACGTATCAATTCCTAAACAATTGTTGTCTTAGCGTCCTCATAAATTGAGAGTTGTACATTTATCACAATTGACAATCGTTCTCAGTCTGCTTACCCACTCATTAATGTTGTGTGCTACAGCTGCCTTTAGTGATTGGCTTAACCAGATTCTCACTTCCTTATCTTTATTCCATAACCAAATAAAATAAGGAACTTCACATCGAAGATACTAATTTATAATATTTCTTACAAACAGATGTCTAATGAAAACAACTCTTCCTTTACTCTCAAGTCTTTATTTGAGAAAGAAAAGCTTAATAACACCAATTTTCTTGAATGGCAACGCAATCTGAGAATTGTTCTCAAGATGGCAAAGAAACTCTACATTTTGGATGGCCCTGTCCCTCTCGAGCCAGAGGCTAACACCACTGCTCCTCTAAAGGCACATGAAATGCATAAGGAGGATGCTGATGAGGTATCATGTTTGATGCTAGCCACCATGTCTCTTGATCTTCAGAAGAACATGGAAGATACGAGTGCTTAGACATCATAGTGTAACTTAGGGGCATGTTTCAGACACAAGCCCGTCAAGAGCTTTATGACACCATGAGGCAGCTCATCAGCTGCCGAATTCAAGATGGCTCTTCTGTTAGTGCACATGTCGTCAAGATGAAAGGGTACATCAATTGTTTAGCCAAGCTTGGTTATCCCATGCAAGATGAAATGGCTTCTGACTTCATCCTGAACTCTCTCCCCAGCTGCTACGACCAGTTCGTAATTAATTACAATACGAACGGCTGGGTGAAGACAGTTCCTGGCTTCACGGTATGCTCAAAATGGCTGAAGTCAACATGACAAACAAAACCAATCGAGTGTTGATGGTTCAATCTACTAGTGTTAAAAAGCCCACTCGCAAGAAAAGAAGCTATAACAGCAAGGGTAAAAAGAAGGCTAATGTTGCTGCCAAACCTAACACCAACAGAAGCAAGCAAGTTGCTAAAGCACCCCCTCCTGAGGAGCGTCAGTGCTTCAAATGCAACAAGATGGGGCACTGGAAAAGAAACTGCCCTGAATATCTTGCTGAGCTAAAACAAAAGAAAAAGGCCACCGAAGGCACTTCTTCCGGTATTCAAATATATGCTGTTGAACTTTTCACTATCTCTAGCAACACATGGGTATTTGATACCGGATGTGGTTACCACATTTTAAATGTCTTGCAGGAGACTGAAAATTGGAGGAAACTGACACAAGGCGACATGGAGCTCACCATTGGTGATGGAAAGAGAGTCCAGTTCTTGCAACGGGCACATATCATTTAACATGTCCTTCTAGTCTTGTCATTAATTTAAATAATTGTTTGTATGCTCCTGGTTTGACCAGAAACATTATCTCAGTTTCATCTTTGTTTGAACAAGGTTTCAAGTACGTTTTTAATGGTTTTACTAATTCTGCTTACTTGAATGATGTATTTTATTTTGAGGCTAAACCATGAAATGGCATCTATGAGATTGGACTTCAAACAGACAACATCATATATCATCTTTCTAAACGTAACAAAGTTGGCCTAAATGATTAATTTCTATGGCATTGTCAACTTGGCCACATAAGCAAGGCACGCATTAAAAGCCTCCAATCTGAGGGGATTCTTGAATCCACTGGAGAGGACTCATTTGATGACTGTGAATCTTGCTTAGTTGGAAAACTCACAAAGCAAACCTTCACCCATGTGGGTGAACGAGCCAATGGTCTGCTAGGACTCATACACTCTGATGTCTGTGGCCCTTTCAGAACTATGACTAGAAATCAGGAAAGGTACTTCATCACCTTCATAGATGATTATAGCCAGTATGCCTATATCTATCTAATGAAGCATAAGAATGAAACGTTTGAAAAGTTCAAGGAGTTTCAAAACGAAGTAGAAAACCAACTTACTAGAACGATCAAAGTGCTTCAATCAGATCGAGGTGGTGAATACCTCAGCTCAGAGTTCTTGAATCATCTTAAAAATTGTGGAATTGTTTCACAACCTACTCCGCCTGGCACACCCCAGCTTAATGGCGTGAGTGAGAGGAGAAATCGGACTTTGCTAAATATGGTTCGTTCGATGATGTCTAGAACTAATTTGCCTCACTCCTTTTGGGGTCATGCTTTTATAACTGCTACTCGCATTATCAATCTAGCACCGATGAAGAAGGTAAACAAAACTCCATATGAGATATGGCATGGGCAGAAACCCAACTTGAGTTACCTTAAAGTATGGGGATGTGAAGCATAGATTACAAGTGATTCTGATGATAAGCTTGATCCTCGAGGGAAAAAGGTTGTTTTCGTCGGATACTATATAAATAGTGGTTATTACTTTTACCATCCTGATGCAAATTTGATTTCCATCAAAAGGAAGGCAAAGTTCCTTGAAAAGGAATTCCTTATTCGGGGAACTAGAAGTAACGTTCTGGATCTTGAAGAAGTTCAAGGGTCACAACACACTGCTAATGAAGTCGGATTGTCTGATCAACAAGTCGTTGTTGCTAATGAATCAGACACAAACACAAGCGTTCGCAGAAGTACTAGGATTTGTACAGAACCTGATAGATACCTTGGCTATCAGGAGGGTTCTGAAATCCTATTAGTAGCTGAGTCTAATGACGAACCTACTAACTATAAGTCTGCTATCTCAGATCCTGAATCTGAAAAATGGGTGGAAGCCATGAACGCCAAGATGCAATCCATGCGTGACAATCAAGTCTGGGACTTAGTTGAGCTACCCCCCAATTCTAGGGCAGTAGGTAGCAAATGGATTTTCAAGAGAAAAACTGATATGCATGGAAATGTACACACCTACAAAGCATGGTTGTTTGCGAAAGGATTCACTCAAACTCAAGGGGTTAACTATGATGAAAGCTTCTCACCCGTTGCTATGATCAAATCGATCAGGATATTGCTTGCCATAGCGGTATATTATGATTATGAGATATGTCAAATGGACGTCAAAACCGCTTTTCTTAATGGACATCTATTTGAAGATGTTTATGTGGTTCAGCCTGACGGTTTCGTCGATCCTAAATATCCTAATAGAGTGTATAGATTGAATAAGTCCATTTATGGACTTAAACATGCATCTCGAAGCTGGAATCTTCATTTTGGCCAGAAAATCAAAGAGTTTGGTTTTGTTAAGAATGAAGATGAACCTTGTGTTTACAGATATGCTAGTGGGAGCATAATATCATTCCTCATATTGTATGCCGATGATATACTGATCATTACAAACAACATTCCTATGCTTAATGAGGTTAAGCACTGGTTGGAATCTTGTTTTTCTATGAAAGATCTTGGGGAAGCTGCTTACATTCTGCGAATGTCTTGCAGGAGACTGAAAATTGGAGGAAACTGACACAAGGCGACATGGAGCTCACCATTGGTGATGGAAAGAGAGTCCAGTTCTTGCAACGGGCACATATCATTTAACATGTCCTTCTAGTCTTGTCATTAATTTAAATAATTGTTTGTATGCTCCTGGTTTGACCAGAAACATTATCTCAGTTTCATCTTTGTTTGAACAAGGTTTCAAGTACGTTTTTAATGGTTTTACTAATTCTGCTTACTTGAATGATGTATTTTATTTTGAGGCTAAACCATGAAATGGCATCTATGAGATTGGACTTCAAACAGACAACATCATATATCATCTTTCTAAACGTAACAAAGTTGGCCTAAATGATTAATTTCTATGGCATTGTCAACTTGGCCACATAAGCAAGGCACGCATTAAAAGCCTCCAATCTGAGGGGATTCTTGAATCCACTGGAGAGGACTCATTTGATGACTGTGAATCTTGCTTAGTTGGAAAACTCACAAAGCAAACCTTCACCCATGTGGGTGAACGAGCCAATGGTCTGCTAGGACTCATACACTCTGATGTCTGTGGCCCTTTCAGAACTATGACTAGAAATCAGGAAAGGTACTTCATCACCTTCATAGATGATTATAGCCAGTATGCCTATATCTATCTAATGAAGCATAAGAATGAAACGTTTGAAAAGTTCAAGGAGTTTCAAAACGAAGTAGAAAACCAACTTACTAGAACGATCAAAGTGCTTCAATCAGATCGAGGTGGTGAATACCTCAGCTCAGAGTTCTTGAATCATCTTAAAAATTGTGGAATTGTTTCACAACCTACTCCGCCTGGCACACCCCAGCTTAATGGCGTGAGTGAGAGGAGAAATCGGACTTTGCTAAATATGGTTCGTTCGATGATGTCTAGAACTAATTTGCCTCACTCCTTTTGGGGTCATGCTTTTATAACTGCTACTCGCATTATCAATCTAGCACCGATGAAGAAGGTAAACAAAACTCCATATGAGATATGGCATGGGCAGAAACCCAACTTGAGTTACCTTAAAGTATGGGGATGTGAAGCATAGATTACAAGTGATTCTGATGATAAGCTTGATCCTCGAGGGAAAAAGGTTGTTTTCGTCGGATACTATATAAATAGTGGTTATTACTTTTACCATCCTGATGCAAATTTGATTTCCATCAAAAGGAAGGCAAAGTTCCTTGAAAAGGAATTCCTTATTCGGGGAACTAGAAGTAACGTTCTGGATCTTGAAGAAGTTCAAGGGTCACAACAGACTGCTAATGAAGTCGGATTGTCTGATCAACAAGTCGTTGTTGCTAATGAATCAGACACAAACACAAGCGTTCGCAGAAGTACTAGGATTTGTACAGAACCTGATAGATACCTTGGCTATCAGGAGGGTTCTGAAATCCTATTAGTAGCTGAGTCTAATGACGAACCTACTAACTATAAGTCTGCTATCTCAGATCCTGAATCTGAAAAATGGGTGGAAGCCATGAACGCCAAGATGCAATCCATGCGTGACAATCAAGTCTGGGACTTAGTTGAGCTACCCCCCAATTCTAGGGCAGTAGGTAGCAAATGGATTTTCAAGAGAAAAACTGATATGCATGGAAATGTACACACCTACAAAGCATGGTTGTTTGCGAAAGGATTCACTCAAACTCAAGGGGTTAACTATGATGAAAGCTTCTCACCCGTTGCTATGATCAAATCGATCAGGATATTGCTTGCCATAGCGGTATATTATGATTATGAGATATGTCAAATGGACGTCAAAACCGCTTTTCTTAATGGACATCTATTTGAAGATGTTTATGTGGTTCAGCCTGACGGTTTCGTCGATCCTAAATATCCTAATAGAGTGTATAGATTGAATAAGTCCATTTATGGACTTAAACATGCATCTCGAAGCTGGAATCTTCATTTTGGCCAGAAAATCAAAGAGTTTGGTTTTGTTAAGAATGAAGATGAACCTTGTGTTTACAGATATGCTAGTGGGAGCATAATATCATTCCTCATATTGTATGCCGATGATATACTGATCATTACAAACAACATTCCTATGCTTAATGAGGTTAAGCACTGGTTGGAATCTTGTTTTTCTATGAAAGATCTTGGGGAAGCTGCTTACATTCTGCGAATTAAGATTCACAGAAATAGATCTAAGCGACTTCTAGGGATAAGTCAAAGTACATAAATAGACAAGGTGATAGTTCGCTTTAAGATGGAAAACTCCAAGAAAGGAGATGTTCCCATGACTAAAGGAACTATCTTGAACAAATCACAATCTCCTTCAACGGACATTGACATTAAGTGAATGGAAGGGGTTTCATACGCTTCTGCGATTGGTTCCATCATGTATGCTATGTTATGGACTAGACCTAACGTCTCGTATGCTTTAAGCATGACCAACCATTATCAACAAAGTCTCGGCATTGCCCATTGGACCGCAGTTAAGAACATTCTGAAGTCCTTGAGAAGGTCGAAAGAAATGTTCTTAGTATTTGGAGGAATGGAGGAAGAGCTCACTGTAAGATGGTACACTGATGCTAGTTTTCAAGCTGACCGAGATGACTCTCGCTCACAATCAGGATTCGTTTTCACTCTGAATGGAGGAGCTGTCTCATGGAATAGCTCCAAGCAAGGTGTGGTGGCTGATTCCACAACCGAATCTGAATACATTGCCGCATCAGATGCTGCAAAGGAAGCTGCTTGGATGAAGAAATTCATCACTGATCTCAATGTGGTTCCAAGCATCAAGAAACCCATCGAGATGTTTTGTGATAACACGAGTGCTATTGCTCAGGCCAAGGAGCCCATGTCTCATAAGAAAGCTAAGCACATATTAAGAAAGTTCCACTATATAAGAGAAATAGTGGAACGAGGGGACATCATGATAAGCAAAATTCACACAGATCAAAACCTAGCTGATCCCTTCACTAAGACGATGACTCAAGAAAAGCATGACCATCATATGGATGCTATAGGGCTTAGATTAGATGGCGATACATTTTGATTTAGTATTTCGATGTTCAAAGATTAAGCACTTATACTTCATTTTCACATTTGATTTAATGGTTAAATGCAAATCTGAATTTTATAATTGTGTTCATTTTTAATACGTTTAATCCATATAAACAAAAAGACTCGTGGGAACGGTTCTGAATTAAGACTATTCTGACATTGGACTCAAGTAGTTAACCTCCAAACTCATAAACCTCATTATGAATGATTTTGGATATAACTCGCATCAAACCATCTTCATGGATCTTAGTCATAAGATGTTTGTGATAATGGTATACTCATTTAGTATCCTTTGACCTGAGGTACATATTAGAACTTCCGTTTACCAAGAACTATTATTTGATTACTGTCAACCGCTGTCGCGTAACTGCCAGTCATAGAGGCTTTAGTTGGGAATGGTTTTGAAGTTCAGTGGGAGTTGTATGTTACCAAGATGGGATTCTGTACTCTTACATAACATGTAATAGTTAACGTCGTGGCGCCCTCGATGATCCAAAGTGGGGAAGTGTAAGGCCTTACTCAAACTTACTGTGTGTTTGATTGGACCACTTTGCATCGGTATTGAGAACAATAATGATTGAGCTATATATGAGATTGAACTAAATCCATGTCTCATGTTCAATTGATGTCTTTTATAGAAAGGATCAATAACAACGATTACCATAAGTCTATCGCTACTAAATAGCATAATGCCTTGGTTAATAACTTAAAGTGTCATACCTTGTTAGGACAACCATGTGCAGCTAGAGCACCGCTGGCTGTCTTCGTTGATATCTTATCGAACCGTCCAAGTGGGAGACTGTTGGATTTCAAGTGTACGGGTCCGATAAATTAACGTGACTAACAAATTATGACCCGTGAGAGTTACACCTTGGGCAACGAACCTTAAATCTACTTAACTTGTTTAACTGGTAGTTAGGAACATTTAACGGGATGGACATTATTATTATTTATAAAGGTTGTAAATAATAATATGTAATTATATTAAATGAGATTTAATATAATTGGTCTTTTGCATGTCATGACACATGGCATCCTTCATTTGCATGTCATAATTGCTTTTGCATGTCATGATTGCTTTTTGCATGTCATTATACATGGCATCCTTCATTTGCATGTCATAATTGCTTTTGCATGTTATGATTGCTTTTTGCATGTCATGACACATGGCATCCTTCATTTGCATATCATAATTGCTTTTGCATGCCATGATTGCTTTTTGCATGCCATGACACTTGGCAATATTCTTTTGCATGTCTTGGTCTTATACATATTACCTATTTATAAATTACTCATGACATCCAAAAGAAAGACGACCAAGTAAGAAGGAAGTGATTTGGTTTGCTACTTTTGCACCACCGCCAGACCGTCAGGCTGCCGCCGTAAACACCACGCCAGCACCTGTTATTGATGTGTTGTTTATTTT
Source organism: Deinandra increscens subsp. villosa (assembly GCA_039602395.1). Classification (NCBI taxonomy): domain Eukaryota; kingdom Viridiplantae; phylum Streptophyta; class Magnoliopsida; order Asterales; family Asteraceae; genus Deinandra; species Deinandra increscens. The sequence continues at coordinate 55,399,938 of JBCNJP010000017.1, read as the reverse complement.
CTGCACCGCATCCCATCTCCGTTTTCTTCGTTCCATTTCTAGCAATCGTTTCGTTGAACCAAGGTGTTTCAAACGGTTATTATTAACTACTAAGGTATATTAGATCCTGTTTCGGTAGATTAGATTGTTATATACATCGTGTTCGCATGTGTGTAACCTAGAGATCCTGTTTCGGTTTCACTGCTATCGTTTTATGATGTTTAATTTACTCCGCTGCATTAGTAGATAAAATCTACTAATATACATCTTTATCAAAAATTGTTTTGATGTAAACCCTGATATTGTTTTTGTTAAAACCACCCACAAGATACCACTGGAACCCAACACCAAGAACACCATGGAAATATTGAGATCAAAGAAGAATATGGATGGAGAAGAGATTAGATTGATGATTAAATAAAATGTAGGTGTTTGTTGTTCATTGTCAAGACTTTGGGTATCACATTTGGGTGTTGGAAATGTAGAAAGAAATGAGTTAGAGAACTCACAAAGAAAAGAGGAAGAAAATCGATGGAGGTGTATTGGTAATGTTTAGTTCGGCTGAAATTCTCAAAGTCAGAATTCCAAAGGAAGTTCCTTCGGAACTTTTCTGTACTAAGTAGTTCCTCCGGAACTTTTCCTAAGTTACCTTGGAAGTTTGACTTTGTACATAGTTCAAGTTCCAAGACAGAAAGCTGACAGGAGCAGTTTGCTTTTGCCGCCATGCTTTACATTGTTCACCTGATAGAGCTGGTCAACTGTTCACAGTACCCATGCGTGTTAGTACAACAACTTTTGGAGTAGATATGATTAGTTTATTTAGCCTAGTTGGCTAAATGGAAATAAAAGAATATCTTTTATTTACTCCTTGCACTATATATATTACTTGTATTTCTCTTGTTTATGCATCCTTGTTTTCTCTAGTTCATCACTTGTAACCTTTGTAAACACTTGAGAAGTAATAATATTGTAGTGCTTGGAATTTACATTCATTTCTATGCAAACTCATTTCGAAATATTTCTACCTTAGTTAATGCCAAAGTCGTGTGTTTCTACGGAGCTCATTCATTTTTCCTTGTCCAGACGATCAAGTCCTGGTAATCGAGGGCGATAAACCATGTAGTGGGCTCAAGCTCATGTATGATACCAAAGCCCACAAGTAATTGCATAGGGAGTACATGGCCTTCTTGACCTACATTGTGGATGTTCGTGATAAGGAACATGGAATCCAAGACATCCGAGTCATTCGGGGCTCCTCTGGAGTGCTTCCCGAAGATGTTTCAGGTCTTTCTCGTGTCGTCAAGTCGACTTCGGCATCGACCTCGTCCTTGGTACTACTGTAGGTCCGAGATCAAACCAAGAACACAATAACTAATCACAAATGAGTGCGGAATCCTCAAATGTGATTGATTCAAGAAACAAGTAGAAGAAATAGACTCAATCTATAGGAAAGATTGAATCTTGAATGAATATCACTACTTGAATGAAGCTGATCGTAAACTGATGAGAGCACAGAAATCGTAAACTGAATATTGTATTGAAAAGCTTAGCTTGATCATAGACAAGTGAGGCTTATATAGTGCCTCTTACAAAAGACCTAGCCCAATAGTAAACATAAAAAGCCCAATCATAAACTAGAAAGGTTCGGCCCACATGGCTCATTACAATAACTAACTAAGCCCAAACCAATAAACTAACAAGCCCAATAACTAATTTTCATGCCTTAATTAAACATAGCCCAACAATCTTCCCCTAGGCATGAACCATTAGACCACTTACGGCAGCAGCAGATCGAATCTGAATGTGTTCTGAGCGTTGTTCGACCACCATCTGTTCGCCACAATCCAGTTTGCCGTGCCATGGAAGATCCCCACCCTCACAATGTTTTCCATGTCATTTTCATCTCCGAGAATAGGCTGTGAGGCGAGTAGTTTGATATCCTTTTCTCCAAATCTTAGCAAATCAACCGGATCGTAAAAACGAAACTGCCTCAAACCCTTGCAGAGAACCACCACCTCGTGTGTCGTTGGATCATAACACCAGCAGTCAAAGTTTTTGACCAAGGTACCATCTTCAATCTCATCCAACATATTGATAACTCTAGTGCGCTTGGTGGGTGATCTCCTTGCTTCACCAATTGGCTCTCCAGTCACTGGGTCAGTTTCAGCCTGGACCCACCTTACTTGCTTTAGCTCAAAATTTGCAAAGTTATCTTCTTGATGGCTCAGCAAATTGTTTCTAATAAGGTCTCCGTCAGGGCTATTCCATCTGTTTATGTAGAGGGCTCGAAGCAGATTTCTAATCTCAGGCTCAGTCCAAGAATGGAATTGTGCACGAGTTCTGTAATATTCAACTGGACTGTAGCCGTCACGGATTACGGCAAATAATTTCTTCTCTGAATCATAATGCCAGCATAGAATGGGTTCACGACTCCCTCTTTTGTCTATAAGACTTTCACCAAGATCAAGAGAGTACTGAGTGGGGGCTGGTCCTTGAAAGAATTCTCGGAACCAGTAGTCGTGACCTTCAGGAGCTTTGGAGATGACTCTTCCACCTCTGGCATAATCAGACATTTCAATATTTTCATCTCTACCGTCTACATTCAATGCATCTGCACCTTGCACACCCTGTGAATAACTTTGATCAGGGGCACCTGAATATTTTGACTCCACGACACTTTTCAAGTCAGTAAACTTCTTCTTAAGGTCCATCAAAGTCTCATAGAGCCACTTCATTCTATTTTTTTCCGCCACCTCCTTTTCTCTCATCTTTCTGTTCTCATCCTTAAGTGCCTTTATCTCATTTTCTCTGAATCTATTCTGAGAGATCAAAAAGTTGATATGAGGATCAGTGCTTATCCTCAAATCAATCGGAAGTTCAGTAGATTGGAAGGGCCTGAAGCTAGGAATAGCTGTTGGCTGACTTATCACAGGAGCAGCGCTCACTCTCACTGGGCTTGGTGCAACAAACGTGGTGTCAACCTCCAGAACTTGCCTTTCTTCTCGAACAGGGCTCTGTTCGATCAGAAGAGGACTTTCAGTATGAACCTCGGCAGGTTGAACATCAACGTTGTCAGCAGCTGTTACTTCTTGAACACTAGGCCCTTCAGAACTGGGCCCTGCTGGTTGTACTATCATTATGCTTGAGCTTGTCTTTGTAAATCTGAACCTTACGCTCCTTGGATCAGACCTCTTCCTTGGAGATGGTTCACGTGCAGGAATTGGTTCTTCAAGAACATCCTCAACATTCAGATTCAGCTCGGGAGGGGTTGTATCACTGCCTGATGATCCGATCATGTCATCCCTTGACCTTTTAAGGTTAAGAGGCCCCAAATCCCCATAGATATCATCATCTGTCATCTCTTGACCAGCAAGAATGTCATCCATCACGTTCTCTTCATCGGAGGGTATTATCACATCTTCTTCTTGCATATTAACAGCTGGAGTTACTGTTATGTCTTGGTCTTCAGCAATAGATGCATTCACAGTTGGCACATCGGCTTCAGGCTCTTGCTCTTCAAACACTTGTTCCCTGGCCACCTCGGGAAATGCACCCCTTTTAACCCATTCAAGTCTTCCTTGAAAACTGTTTTTACCTTTTCTATCTTGGGTTTGAAGACCGAATACCCCACAATCCATCACTTTTATATCCAACTTTTCTACCCTTTCTTCAATCATTAGGTATTTCTTCATGATCACCATTTGCGCAAACCGTGGTGTCATCAGGAACTGTTCTCTGGCGCTTAAGTCAGCATTGCCTATCCAATCTAGTAACATCATCTTGGAGAAATTGAAGTTCCAATCCAAGGTCAATGCGACAAAAGCAGTTCCATGAAGCTTGTTTAGCTGATCAAAGCTTGTTCTTTTACCCAGAAAAGATTTCTACATGTAGTGTGCCAGGCATCTCCAGTAATGCGGCAAAAGCTTCTTAAAGATAGGCGGGAATTTTCTTTCATAGCCCATGGATTGAGCTCCCGCCAACACAGCTTCCTTCGAATATTCAATCGGATCGATGGCACGATCATTGATGTTCAGCCCTTTTCTAATGTCATCCTCCTTAATCACAATCTCCGTGTTCTGAATCCTTGCAGTAATTGTTGTTTTATCAGCATCAGCTCTAGCAGAACCCCAGAACTCCCTCACAAGCATCTTATCAATAAGCACATTCGTCCTCAGGGCATGATTTATCTTGAAAGTATTCATCCCGGCTACCAGAGAGTAAAATAGTTCCATATGCTTCTCTGGCGGGTCTTCAAGGTATGCTGGGATGCAGTGATCTTGTTCAAACTTTATCTCCTCGTCAAGCATCTCGTCTGCCATCTGAGAAGGACAAGACATATGCATCAGACTTGTTCATTAAAGAGCAATTATGTTTATTAACCCTTGACGAAGTTCAATTGAAAAAAAAAACAAATTTTACTTTTGAAGTTCACAAAATTTCAAATTAAACTTTTAGGGAAAATATTTGATTAAAAAAAAACACGCTCACAAAAATTCACAAACACCATTAATTTTTCTCTTGAGTTCAATGAGATTCCAAAAAGAATTAAGTGTTTATGATTTGAATTCTCATATAAGGGTGTTTACGATTCAAAATATAGGTTTACGATCACAAAAATGAGTTTACGACCCGCTAATCGGGTTCACGACTGGTCCAATCGTAAACAGAGAGTCCCAATCAGGAACATTGTTTTAATCCAAAAGCCCGATCGTAAACAGTTTTGTCTTATTCTACGATCGTAAACGTTCGTCGGAAACACCGGATCGTAATCATCGATCGTAATCGATAATCGTTAATACCCCAACAGCCGTCTTCTTCACGAGATTATCGTAAACGACAATTCCACCATTAACAAACCTGCAAATAAACTCGAAAACACATTAAAACTCAATTAATCACAAGTAAACAATCAAGACTACCTTTTAACGGTTTTAGGCACAACAAACGAATTCTAAATCACTCGAAATCGACTCGAACACTCTGAAG